>OX608078.1:6260155-6860155 GCA_951509765.1 Sphenella marginata
CAGATATATGGACTGCGAAAAATTCCATTTGTATAGGAGATGCCAAGCATCGTTTTTGTCTCTCTCCAATTGTCATGAAAGCGCTAGGGTTTATTCTCATATAATTTTAACCAAATTTCAGTGGTCTACCTCAAGTACTTCCAGATATAGGGACTGTAAAAAATTCCATTTGTATAGGAGATGCCAAGCTTCGTTTTTGTCTCTCTCCAATTGTCATGAAAGCGCTAGGGTTTATTCTCATATAATTTTAACCAAATTTCAGTGCTATACCTCAAGTACTTCCAGATATATGGACTGCGAAAAATTCCATTTGTATAGGAGATGCCAAGCATCGTTTTTGTTTCTCCCCAATTGTCATGAAAGTGCTAGGGTTTATTCTCATATAATTTTAACCAAATTTCAGTGCTATACCTCAAGTACTTACAGATATATGGACTGCGAAAAATTGTAGTTGTATGGGAGATGCCACGCATCCTTTTTCATAATCTCCAGTTTTCATGAAGGTATTATATATCTGCGAAAAATTCCAGTTGTATGGAAGATGCCACGCATCGTTTTTCTTTCTCTCCAAATGTCATGAAAGTGTTAGGGTTTATTCGCATATAATTTTAACCAAATTTCAGTGCTATAGCTCAAGTACTACGAGATATATGGACTGCGAAAAATTCCATTTGTATAGGAGATGCCAAGCATCGCTTTTGTTTCTCTCCAATTGTCATGAAAGCGCTAGGGTTTATTCTCATATAATTTTAACCAAATTTCAGTGCTATAACTCAAGTATTACGAGATATATGGACTGCGAAAAATTCCATTTGTATAGGAGATGCCAAGCATCGCTTTTGTTTCTCTCCAATTGTCATGAAAGCGCTAGGGTTTATTCTCATATAATTTTAACCAAATTTCAGTGCTATACCTTAAGTAATTCCAGATATATGGACTGCCAAAAATTCCAGTTGTTTTGGAGATGCCACGCATCCTTTTTCTTTATCTCCAATTGTCATGAAGGTGTTAGGGTTTATTCTCATATAAGTTTAACCAAATTTCAGTGCTACAGTCCAGATATATGGACTGCGAAAAATTACAGTTGTATGGGAGATGCCACGCGTCCTTTTCCTTTATCCCCAGTTTTCATGAAGGTGTTAGGGTTTATTCTCATATAATTTTAACCAAATTTCAGTGGTCTACCTCAAGTACTTACAGATATATGAACTGCGAGAAATTCCAGTTGTATGGGAGATGCCACGCGTCCTTTTCCTTTATCTCCAGTTTTCATACAGGTGTTAGGGTATATTCTCAAATAATTTATAACCAAAATTTGGTGGTCTAACTTAAGTACTTACAGATATATGGACTGTGAAAAATTCCAGTTGTATGGGAGATGCCACGCATCCTTTTTCTTTATCCCTAGTTTTCATGAAGGTGTTAGGGTTTATTCTCATATAATTTTAACCAAATTTCAGTGGTCTACCTAAAGTTCTTCCAGATATAGTGACAGTGAAAAATTCCATTTGTATGGGAGATGCAACGCATCGTTTTTCTTCCTCTCCAAATGTCATGAAAGTGTTAGGGTTTATTCTCATATAATTTTAACCAAATTTCATTGGTGTACCTCAAGTACTTCCAGATATATGGACTGTGAAAAATGCCAGTTGTTTGGGAGATGCCACGCATCCTTTTCCTTTATCCCTAGTTTTCATGAAGGTGTTAGGGTTTATTCTCATATAATTTTAACCAAATTTCAGTGGTCTACCTAAAGAACTTCCAGATATAGTGACAGTGAAAAATTCCATTTGTATGGGAGATGCCACGCATCGTTTTTCTGGTGGCGCGAACTAACGTCAGTGGAATTAACGTCAGTCGTTTGAGATTCGACGAAGTAGCGCTGCAGGCGAAAATTTGACTTAGGTCAGATCCCCAATTCGGGGCGTGATCCATGATATTTATGTGCAGAACTCCTTTCCGCATTGGCGGCCTTCGGCCGCCCCTCAAAAAATAACCCTGGGCTACGCCATTCCAACTCCGGGTGTGTGCCATAGCCGTGGCTACCGCCACGGTGATGTCTTTCCGCGTGCCATGTTTCCCACTTTTTCACTTTTTTGGCTCAGCCTAATGTGCCATTACAACAACCACATGAAAATTACAGAAAATTCTGAACTTTAACTGCAAATAACTTTTGAACGGATGAAAAAAATCTCGTCAGATTCTAAATCTAGACGTGGGTAATCGTTTACTTGGGGTACCGAGCGCTAATACACAACCAAAAATTTTGAGATATGTATCAGGAGACGCGCTTTGGTCCCAGGAGCATGAATATAGCTCCGCTGAACCAATATTTTTAGAAGTTTGCGAGATATTTAAAGTTCAGAATTTTCTGTCATTTTCATGTGGTTGTTGTAATCACATTACCCTGTGAGAAAATAGTGGCACGCGGAAGGCCAACACCGTATCGGTAGCCACGGCTATGGCAACCACCCGGAGATGGAATGGCGTAGCCCAGGGTTATTTTTTGAGGGGCGGCCGAAGGCCGCCAATGCGGAAAGGAGTTCTACACATAAATACCATTGATCACGCCCCGAATTGGGGATCTGACCTAAGTCAATCCCAGATTCATTTTTTAAATCCCAGATTCATGATACATCATCATAAGTCGAAGGTGATAATGAAAAATGAAAATTTGGAATATAAAAAAAAAGTACTGACTTTAGTTCGCTTTCTTAATGCGTCTTAATGTCACTGACATTAATTCACTTTTGGGGTGCGAATTAACGTCACTGACGTTAATTCCACTGACATTAGTTCACGCCACCGTTTTTCTTTCTCTCGAAATGTCATGAAAGTGCTAGGGTTTATTCTCATATAATTTTAACCAAATTTCAGTGGTCTACCTCAAGCACTTCCAGATATATGGACTGCGAAAAATTCCATTTGTATAGGAGATGCCAAGCATCGTTTTTGTCTCTCTCCAATTGTCATGAAAGCGCTAGGGTTTATTCTCATATAATTTTAACCAAATTTCAGTGGTCTACCTCAAGTACTTCCAGATATAGTGACTGTGAAAAATTCCATTTGTATAGGAGATGCCAAGCATCGCTTTTGTTTCTCTCCAATTGTCATGAAAGCGCTAGGGTTTATTCTCATATAATTTTAACCAAATTTCAGTGCTATACCTCAAGCACTTCCAGATATATGGACTGCGAAAAATTCCATTTGTATAGGAGATGCCAAGCATCGTTTTTGTCTCTCTCCAATTGTCATGAAAGCGCTAGGGTTTATTCTCATATAATTTTAACCAAATTTCAGTGGTCTACCTCAAGTACTTCCAGATATAGTGACTGTGAAAAATTCCATTTGTATAGGAGATGCCAAGCATCGCTTTTGTTTCTCTCCAATTGTCATGAAAGCGCTAGGGTTTATTCTCATATAATTTTAACCAAATTTCAGTGCTATACCTCAATCACTTCCAGATATATGGACTGCGAAAAATTCCATTTGTATAGGAGATGCCAAGCATCGTTTTTGTCTCTCTCCAATTGTCATGAAAGCGCTAGGGTTTATTCTCATATAATTTCTACAAAATTTCAGTGGTCTACCTCAAGTACTTCCAGATATAGTGACTGTGAAAAATTCCATTTGTATGGGAGATGCCACGCATCCTTTTTCTTTATCGCCCGTTTTCATAAATGTGTTAGGGTTTATTCTCAAATGATTTATAACCAAATTTCGGTGGCTTAACATAAGTACTTAAAGATATATGGACTGTGAAAAATTCCAGTTGTATGGGAGATGCCACGCATCCTTTTCCTTTATCCCTAGTTTTCATGAAGGTGTTAGGGTTTATTCTCATATAATTTTAACCAAATTTCAGTGGTCTACCTAAAGTACTTCCAGATATAGTGACAGTGAAAAATTCCATTTGTATGGGAGATGCCACGCATCGTTTTTCTTTCTCTCGAAATGTCATGAAAGTGCTAAGGTTTATTCTCATATAATTCTAACCAAATTTCAGTGGTCTACCTCAAGTACTTCCAGATATATGGACTGTGAAAAATTCCATTTGAATAGGAGATGCCAAGCATCGCTTATGTTTCCCTCCAATTGTCATGAAAGCGCTAGGGTTCATTCTCATATAATTTTAACCAAATTTCAGTGCTATACCTCCAGTGCTTACAGATATATGGACTGCCAAAAATTCCAGTTGTTTGGGAGATGCCACGCATCCTTTTTCTTTATCTCCAATTTTCATGAAGGTAGTAGTGTTTATTATACCCAGCGTACTAGTACTAGTACAAGGGTATTATAACTTTGTTGGGATAACGGTTGGTTGTACAGGTATAAAGGAATCGAGATAGATATAGACTTCCATATATCAATATGATCAGGATCGAAAAAAAATTTGATTGACCCATGTCCGTCCGTCTGTCCGTCCGTCCGTCTGTCCGTTAACACGATAACTTGAGCAAATAATGAGATATCTTCACCAAATTCGGCATACGTACTTATTTGGATTCAGAATAGATTGGTATTGAAAATGGGTAAAATCGGATCACAACCACGCCCCTTTTTCGGTATCGAAAATTTCGAAAAACGTATAAAACGGGTTAATTCAATATTAGAAGCAGCTACAATGATAAAATTTGCAACATGTATTGATTTAGATGTTCTAAGGCCGATTTTATCAAATTTTTTTAAAAGGGGAGTGGCACCGCCCACATATATTTGAAGACATTTTCTAATTTTGACTCTTAATAACTTCAGAACAGTTTATGCTAGTATAACGAAATTTTGTAGAGGGCATACTATTGTTGTGTTAAATTCAGATATAGAAAATAAACGAAATCGCTTAGCGACCACGCCTACTTTTTCATAAAAGTTGTATTGGAAGGAGGTGGAAATATTGAAATGTCCATATCTAATAAACAGATACCGCTATAATAATATAATTTGGTACATATATCAATTTTCATATTCTTTACATAATTTTTGCAAAATTTTGGAAAGTGGGCGTGGCACCGCCCACTTATGAGTCACGCAATTTTCAAATTCGACTGCTAATAACTTCAGAACGGTGTGAGATAGATTTACGAAACTAGGTACCAGCCATGTTATGTTTATGTAGAGTACCACCACAGAAAATAAGAAAAATCGGGAACGACCACTTTTTGGACTAAAGTTCTCTAAACAAGAGTTAGGAAACCGGAATATGCAATATCTGTTTAACTGATAAAGATATAATGCTAAAATTTAGTACACTCATTCACTTGATGATGTTATTAGTGTTGTTTAAAGGTTTTTTGGTAATATTTTGGAAAATGGGTGTGGCACCGCCCACAAGTGAATAAACAAAATATCAACATTTCACTATTAACAAGCCACTGTGAAAGTATCATAAAGATCTGCAATGAAAACTGATCTTCAAATAGGGACAAACAACATAATAAAATCCGTGGGCGTGCCACCACCCACTTTTTTAAAATTATGTAAATATTGATTAATGGACACATATATCCGTATATCAAAAAATTTCACAAACTACGTTAAAAGTTGTGGGCATGGCACGCCTTCTTTTCCAAAGTTATATATAGGACATGGTATAACCTTTGAAAAGATCGATTGAGTACTTTTGGCTCATGTAAGCGGTTAAAGCTTTATAAGCAAGGGGCGTGGCCGCGCCCACCAAATTCGCTATTGCTTAGGCTCGGAATAGATTGGTTTTTAAAATGGGCGAAATCGGATGAAAACCAGGCCCCCTTTTTCTGAAAACTAACGCTGGGTATTGAATGTTCGGTTCACCCGAACTTAGACTTCCTTACTTGTTCTCATATAATTTTAACCAAATTTCAGTGCTATACCTCAAGTAATTCCAGATATATGGACTGTGAAAATTTCCAGTAGGCTTGGAGATGCCACGCATCCTTTTAATTTATCTCCAGTTTTCATGAAGGTGTTAGGGTTTATTTTCATATAATTTTAACCAAATTTCAGTGGTCTACCGAAAGTACTTCCAGATATAGTGACTGTGAAAAATTCCATTTGTATGGGAGATGCCAAGCATCCTTTTTCTTTATCCCCAGTTTTCATGAAGGTGTTAGGGTTTATTCTCATATAATTTTAACCAAATTTCAGTGGTCTACCTCAAGTACTTAGAGATATATGGACTGGGAAAAATTCCAGTTGTATGGGAGATGCCACACGTCCTTTTCCTTTATCCCCAGTTTTCATAAAGGTGTTAGGGTATATTCTCAAATAATTTATAACCAAAAATTGGTGGTCTAACTTAAGTACTTACAGATTTATGGACTGTGAAAAATTCCAGTTGTATGGGAGATGCCGGGCATCCTTTTTCTTTATCCCTAGCTTTCATGAAGGTGTTAGGGTTTATCCTCATATAATTTTAACCAAATTTCAGTGCTATACCTCAAGTACATCCAGATATATGGACTGCGAAAAATTCCATTTGTATAGGAGATGCCAAGCATCGTTTTTGTTTCTCTCCAATTGTCCTAAAAGTGCTAGGGTTTATTCTCACATAATTTTAACCAAATTTCAGTGCTATACCTCAAGTGCTTACACATATATGGACTGCGAAAAATTCTAGTTGTATGGGAGATGCCAAGCTTCGTTTTTGTCTCTCTCCAATTGTCATGAAAGCGCTAGCGTTTATTCTCATATAATTTTAACCAAATTTCAGTGCTATACCTCAAGTACTTCCAGATATATGGACTGCGAAAAATTCCATTTGTATAGGAGATGCCAAGCATCGTTTTTGTCTCTCTCCAATTATCATGAAAGCGTTAGGGTTTATTCTCATATAATTTTAACCAAATTTCAGTGCTATACCTCAAGTACTTCCAGATATATGGACTGCGAAAAATTCCATTTGTAACCAAATTTCAGTGCTATACCTCAAGTACTTCCAGATATATGGACTGCGAAAAATTCCATTTGTATAGGAGATGCCAAGCATCGTTTTTGTCTCTCTCCAATTGTCATGAAAGCGCTAGCGTTTATTCTCATATAATTTTAACCAAATTTCAGTGCTATACCTCAAGTACTTAGAGATATATGGACTGGGAAAAATTCCAGTTGTATGGGAGATGCCACACGTCCTTTTCCTTTATCCCCAGTTTTCATAAAGGTGTTAGGGTATATTCTCATATAATTTTAACCAAATTTCAGTGCTATACCTCAAGTACTTCCAGATATATTGACTGCGAAAAATTCCAGTTGTATGGGAGATGCCGGGCATCCTTTTTCTTTATCCCTAGTTTTCATGAAGGTGTTAGGGTTTATTCTCATATAATTTCAACCAAATTTCAGTGGTCTACCTCAAGTACTTCCAGATATATGGACTGTGAAAAATTCCAGTTGTTTTGGAGATGCCACGCATCCTTTTCCTTTATCCCTAGTTTTCATGAAGGTGTTAGGGTTTATTCTCATATAATTTTAACCAAATTTCAGTGCTATACCTCAAGTACTTCCAGATATATTGACTGCGAAAAATTCCATTTGTATAGGAGATGCCAAGCATCGTTTTTGTCTCTCTCCAATTATCATGAAAGCGTTAGGGTTTATTCTCATATAATTTTAACCAAATTTCAGTGCTATACCTCAAGTACTTCCAGATATATGGACTGCGAAAAATTCCAGTTGTATGGGAGATGCCGGGCATCCTTTTTCTTTATCCCTAGTTTTCATGAAGGTGTTAGGGTTTATTCTCATATAATTTCAACCAAATTTCAGTGGTCTACCTCAAGTTCTTCCAGATATATGGACTGTGAAAAATTCCAGTTGTTTTGGAGATGCCACGCATCCTTTTCCTTTATCCCTAGTTTTCATGAAGGTGTTAGGGTTTATTCTCATATAATTTTAACCAAATTTCAGTGCTATACCTCAAGTACTTCCAGATATATTGACTGCGAAAAATTCCATTTGTATAGGAGATGCCAAGCATCGTTTTTGTCTCTCTCCAATTATCATGAAAGCGTTAGGGTTTATTCTCATATAATTTTAACCAAATTTCAGTGCTATACCTCAAGTACTTCCAGATATATGGACTGCGAAAAATTCCATTTGTAACCAAATTTCAGTGCTATACCTCAAGTACTTCCAGATATATGGACTGCGAAAAATTCCATTTGTATAGGAGATGCCAAGCATCGTTTTTGTCTCTCTCCAATTGTCATGAAAGCGCTAGCGTTTATTCTCATATAATTTTAACCAAATTTCAGTGCTATACCTCAAGTACTTCCAGATATATGGACTGCGAAAAATTCCATTTGTATAGGAGATGCCAAGCATCGTTTTTGTCTCTCTCCAATTGTCATGAAAGCGCTAGCGTTTATTCTCATATAATTTTAACCAAATTTCAGTGCTATACCTCAAGTACTTCCAGATATATGGACTGCGAAAAATTCCATTTGTATAGGAGATGCCAAGCATCGTTTTTGTCTCTCTCCAATTGTCATGAAAGCGCTAGGGTTTATTCTCATATAATTTTAACCAAATTTCAGTGGTCTACCTCAAGTACTTCCAGATATATGGACTGCGAAAAATTCCATTTGTATAGGAGATGCCAAGCTTCGTTTTTGTCTCTCTCCAATTGTCATGAAAGCGCTAGGGTTTATTCTCATATAATTTTAACCAAATTTCAGTGCTATACCTCAAGTACTTCCAGATATATGGACTGCGAAAAATTCCATTTGTATAGGAGATGCCAAGCTTCGTTTTTGTCTCTCTCCAATTGTCATGAAAGCGCTAGGGTTTATTCTCATATAATTTTAACCACATTTCAGTGCTATTCCTCAAGTACTTCCAGATATATGGACTGCGAAAAATTCCATTTGTATAGGAGATGCCAAGCATCGTTTTTGTTTCTCTCCAATTATCATGAAAGCGTTAGGGTTTATTCTCATATAATTTTAACCAAATTTCAGTGCTATTCCTCAAGTACTTCCAGATATATGGACTGCGAAAAATTCCATTTGTATAGGAGATGCCAAGCATCGTTTTTGTTTCTCTCCAATTATCATGAAAGCGTTAGGGTTTATTCTCATATAATTTTAACCAAATTTCAGTGCTATACCTCAAGTACTTCCAGATATAGGGACTGTGAAAAATTCCATTTGTATAGGAGATGCCAAGCTTCGTTTTTGTCTCTCTCCAATTGTCATGAAAGCGCTAGGGTTTATTCTCATGTAATTTTAACCACATTTCAGTGCTATTCCTCAAGTACTTCCAGATATATGGACTGCGAAAAATTCCATTTGTATAGGAGATGCCAAGCATCGTTTTTGTTTCTCTCCAATTATCATGAAAGCGTTAGGGTTTATTCTCATATAATTTTAACCAAATTTCAGTGCTATTCCTCAAGTACTTCCAGATATATGGACTGCGAAAAATTCCATTTGTATAGGAGATGCCAAGCATCGTTTTTGTCTCTCTCCAATTATCATGAAAGCGTTAGGGTTTATTCTCATATAATTTTAACCAAATTTCAGTGCTATACCTCAAGTACTTCCAGATATAGGGACTGTGAAAAATTCCATTTGTATAGGAGATGCCAAGCTTCGTTTTTGTCTCTCTCCAATTGTCATGAAAGCGCTAGGGTTTATTCTCATGTAATTTTAACCACATTTCAGTGCTATTCCTCAAGTACTTCCAGATATATGGACTGCGAAAAATTCCATTTGTATAGGAGATGCCAAGCATCGTTTTTGTTTCTCTCCAATTATCATGAAAGCGTTAGGGTTTATTCTCATATAATTTTAACCAAATTTCAGTGGTCTACCTCAAGCACTTCCAGATATAGGGACCGTGAAAAATTCCATTTGTATAGGAGATGCCAAGCTTCGTTTTTGTCTCTCTCCAATTGTCATGAAAGCGCTAGGGTTTATTCTCATATAATTTTAACCAAATTTCAGTGCTATACCTCAAGTACTTCCAGATATATGGACTGCGAAAAATTCCATTTGTATAGGAGATGCCAAGCATCGTTTTTGTCTCTCTCCAATTGTCATGAAAGCGCTAGGGTTTATTCTCATATAATTTTAACCAAATTTCAGTGGTCTACCTCAAGTACTTCCAGATATAGGGACTGTGAAAAATTCCATTTGTATAGGAGATGCCAAGCTTCGTTTTTGTCTCTCTCCAATTGTCATGAAAGCGCTAGGGTTTATTCTCATATAATTTTAACCAAATTTCAGTGCTATACCTCAAGTACTTACAGATATATGGACTGCGAAAAATTGTAGTTGTATGGGAGATGCCACGCATCCTTTTTCATTATCTCCAGTTTTCATGAAGGTATTATATATCTGCGAAAAATTCCAGTTGTATGGAAGATGCCACGCATCGTTTTTCTTTCTCTCCAATTGTCATGAAAGCGCTAGCGTTTATTCTCATATAATTTTAACCAAATTTCAGTGCTATACCTCAAGTACTTCCAGATATATGGACTGCGAAAAATTCCATTTGTATAGGAGATGCCAAGCATCGTTTTTGTCTCTCTCCAATTATCATGAAAGCGTTAGGGTTTATTCTCATATAATTTTAACCAAATTTCAGTGCTATTCCTCAAGTACTTCCAGATATATGGACTGCGAAAAATTCCATTTGTATAGGAGATGCCAAGCATCGTTTTTGTCTCTCTCCAATTATCATGAAAGCGTTAGGGTTTATTCTCATATAATTTTAACCAAATTTCAGTGCTATTCCTCAAGTACTTCCAGATATATGGACTGCGAAAAATTCCATTTGTATAGGAGATGCCAAGCATCGTTTTTGTCTCTCTCCAATTATCATGAAAGCGTTAGGGTTTATTCTCATATAATTTTAACCAAATTTCAGTGCTATACCTCAAGTACTTCCAGATATAGGGACTGTGAAAAATTCCATTTGTATAGGAGATGCCAAGCTTCGTTTTTGTCTCTCTCCAATTGTCATGAAAGCGCTAGGGTTTATTCTCATGTAATTTTAACCACATTTCAGTGCTATTCCTCAAGTACTTCCAGATATATGGACTGCGAAAAATTCCATTTGTATAGGAGATGCCAAGCATCGTTTTTGTTTCTCTCCAATTATCATGAAAGCGTTAGGGTTTATTCTCATATAATTTTAACCAAATTTCAGTGGTCTACCTCAAGCACTTCCAGATATAGGGACCGTGAAAAATTCCATTTGTATAGGAGATGCCAAGCTTCGTTTTTGTCTCTCTCCAATTGTCATGAAAGCGCTAGGGTTTATTCTCATATAATTTTAACCAAATTTCAGTGCTATACCTCAAGTACTTCCAGATATATGGACTGCGAAAAATTCCATTTGTATAGGAGATGCCAAGCATCGTTTTTGTCTCTCTCCAATTGTCATGAAAGCGCTAGGGTTTATTCTCATATAATTTTAACCAAATTTCAGTGGTCTACCTCAAGTACTTCCAGATATAGGGACTGTGAAAAATTCCATTTGTATAGGAGATGCCAAGCTTCGTTTTTGTCTCTCTCCAATTGTCATGAAAGCGCTAGGGTTTATTCTCATATAATTTTAACCAAATTTCAGTGCTATACCTCAAGTACTTACAGATATATGGACTGCGAAAAATTGTAGTTGTATGGGAGATGCCACGCATCCTTTTTCATTATCTCCAGTTTTCATGAAGGTATTATATATCTGCGAAAAATTCCAGTTGTATGGAAGATGCCACGCATCGTTTTTCTTTCTCTCCAATTGTCATGAAAGCGCTAGCGTTTATTCTCATATAATTTTAACCAAATTTCAGTGCTATACCTCAAGTACTTCCAGATATATGGACTGCGAAAAATTCCATTTGTATAGGAGATGCCAAGCATCGTTTTTGTCTCTCTCCAATTGTCATGAAAGCGCTAGGGTTTATTCTCATATAATTTTAACCAAATTTCAGTGGTCTACCTCAAGTACTTCCAGATATAGGGACTGTGAAAAATTCCATTTGTATAGGAGATGCCAAGCTTCGTTTTGTCTCTCTCCAATTGTCATGAAAGCGCTAGGGTTTATTCTCATATAATTTTAACCACATTTCAGTGCTATACCTCAAGTACTTCCAGATATATGGACTGCGAAAAATTCCATTTGTATAGGAGATGCCAAGCATCGTTTTTGTTTCTCTCCAATTATCATGAAAGCGTTAGGGTTTATTCTCATATAATTTTAACCAAATTTCAGTGGTCTACCTCAAGCACTTCCAGATATAGGGACCGTGAAAAATTCCATTTGTATAGGAGATGCAAAGCTTCGTTTTTGTCTCTCTCCAATTGTCATGAAAGCGCTAGGGTTTATTCTCATATAATTTTAACCAAATTTCAGTGCTATACCTCAAGTACTTCCAGATATATGGACTGCGAAAAATTCCATTTGTATAGGAGATGCCAAGCATCGTTTTTGTCTCTCTCCAATTGTCATGAAAGCGCTAGGGTTTATTCTCATATAATTTTAACCAAATTTCAGTGGTCTACCTCAAGTACTTCCAGATATAGGGACTGCGAAAAATTCCATTTGTATAGGAGATGCCAAGCATCGTTTTTGTCTCTCTCCAATTGTCATGAAAGCGCTAGGGTTTATTCTCATATAATTTTAACCAAATTTCAGTGCTATACCTCAAGTACTTCCAGATATATGGACTGCGAAAAATTCCATTTGTATAGGAGATGCCAAGCATCGTTTTTGTCTCTCTCCAATTGTCATGAAAGCGCTAGGGTTTATTCTCATATAATTTTAACCAAATTTCAGTGGTCTACCTCAAGTACTTCCAGATATATGGACTGCGAAAAATTCCATTTGTATAGGAGATGCCAAGCTTCGTTTTTGTCTCTCTCCAATTGTCATGAAAGCGCTAGGGTTTATTCTCATATAATTTTAACCAAATTTCAGTGCTATACCTCAAGTACTTCCAGATATATGGACTGCGAAAAATTCCATTTGTATAGGAGATGCCAAGCTTCGTTTTTGTCTCTCTCCAATTGTCATGAAAGCGCTAGGGTTTATTCTCATATAATTTTAACCAAATTTCAGTGCTATACCTCAAGTACTTCCAGATATATGGACTGCGAAAAATTCCATTTGTATAGGAGATGCCAAGCATCGTTTTTGTCTCTCTCCAATTGTCATGAAAGCGCTAGGGTTTATTCTCATATAATTTTAACCAAATTTCAGTGCTATACCTCAAGTACTTCCAGATATATGGACTGCGAAAAATTCCATTTGTATAGGAGATGCCAAGCTTCGTTTTTGTCTCTCTCCAATTGTCATGAAAGCGCTAGCGTTTATTCTCATATAATTTTAACCAAATTTCAGTGCTATACCTCAAGTACTTCCAGATATAGGGACTGTGAAAAATTCCATTTGTATAGGAGATGCCAAGCTTCGTTTTTGTCTCTCTCCAATTGTCATGAAAGCGCTAGGGTTTATTCTCATGTAATTTTAACCACATTTCAGTGCTATACCTCAAGTACTTCCAGATATATGGACTGCGAAAAATTCCATTTGTATAGGAGATGCCAAGCATCGTTTTTGTTTCTCTCCAATTATCATGAAAGCGTTAGGGTTTATTCTCATATAATTTTAACCAAATTTCAGTGGTCTACCTCAAGCACTTCCAGATAAAGGGACCGTGAAAAATTCCATTTGTATAGGAGATGCCAAGCTTCGTTTTTGTCTCTCTCCAATTGTCATGAAAGCGCTAAGGTTTATTCTCATATAATTTTAACCAAATTTCAGTGCTATACCTCAAGTACTTCCAGATATATGGACTGCGAAAAATTCCATTTGTATAGGAGATGCCAAGCATCGTTTTTGTCTCTCTCCAATTGTCATGAAAGCGCTAGGGTTTATTCTCATATAATTTTAACCACATTTCAGTGCTATACCTCAAGTACTTCCAGATATATGGACTGCGAAAAATTCCATTTGTATAGGAGATGCCAAGCATCGTTTTTGTTTCTCTCCAATTATCATGAAAGCGTTAGGGTTTATTCTCATATAATTTTAACCAAATTTCAGTGGTCTACCTCAAGCACTTCCAGATATAGGGACCGTGAAAAATTCCATTTGTATAGGAGATGCCAAGCTTCGTTTTTGTCTCTCTCCAATTGTCATGAAAGCGCTAGGGTTTATTCTCATATAATTTTAACCAAATTTCAGTGGTCTACCTCAAGCACTTCCAGATATAGGGACCGTGAAAAATTCCATTTGTATAGGAGATGCCAAGCTTCGTTTTTGTCTCTCTCCAATTGTCATGAAAGCGCTAGGGTTTATTCTCATATAATTTTAACCAAATTTCAGTGCTATACCTCAAGTACTTCCAGATATATGGACTGCGAAAAATTCCATTTGTATAGGAGATGCCAAGCATCGTTTTTGCCTCTCTCCAATTGTCATGAAAGCGCTAAGGTTTATTCTCATCTAATTTTAACCACATTTCAGTGCTATACCTCAAGTACTTCCAGATATATGGACTGCGAAAAATTCCATTTGTATAGGAGATGCCAAGCATCGTTTTTGTTTCTCTCCAATTATCATGAAAGCGTTAGGGTTTATTCTCATATAATTTTAACCAAATTTCAGTGGTCTACCTCAAGCACTTCCAGATATAGGGACCGTGAAAAATTCCATTTGTATAGGAGATGCCAAGCTTCGTTTTTGTCTCTCTCCAATTGTCATGAAAGCGCTAAGGTTTATTCTCATATAATTTTAACCAAATTTCAGTGGTCTACCTCAAGCACTTCCAGATATAGGGACCGTGAAAAATTCCATTTGTATAGGAGATGCCAAGCTTCGTTTTTGTCTCTCTCCAATTGTCATGAAAGCGCTAAGGTTTATTCTCATATAATTTTAACCAAATTTCAGTGCTATACCTCAAGTACTTCCAGATATATGGACTGCGAAAAATTCCATTTGTATAGGAGATGCCAAGCATCGTTTTTGTCTCTCTCCAATTGTCATGAAAGCGCTAGGGTTTATTCTCATATAATTTTAACCAAATTTCAGTGGTCTACCTCAAGTACTTCCAGATATAGGGACTGTGAAAAATTCCATTTGTATAGGAGATGCCAAGCTTCGTTTTTGTCTCTCTCCAATTGTCATGAAAGCGCTAGGGTTTATTCTCATATAATTTTAACCAAATTTCAGTGCTATACCTCAAGTACTTACAGATATATGGACTGCGAAAAATTGTAGTTGTATGGGAGATGCCACGCATCCTTTTTCATTATCTCCAGTTTTCATGAAGGTATTATATATCTGCGAAAAATTCCAGTTGTATGGAAGATGCCACGCATCGTTTTTCTTTCTCTCCAATTGTCATGAAAGCGCTAGGGTTTATTCTCATATAATTTTAACCAAATTTCAGTGCTATACCTCAAGTACTTCCAGATATATGGACTGCGAAAAATTCCATTTGTATAGGAGATGCCAAGCATCGTTTTTGTCTCTCTCCAATTGTCATGAAAGCGCTAGGGTTTATTCTCATATAATTTTAACCAAATTTCAGTGGTCTACCTCAAGTACTTCCAGATATAGGGACTGTGAAAAATTCCATTTGTATAGGAGATGCCAAGCTTCGTTTTTGTCTCTCTCCAATTGTCATGAAAGCGCTAGGGTTTATTCTCATATAATTTTAACCACATTTCAGTGCTATACCTCAAGTACTTCCAGATATATGGACTGCGAAAAATTCCATTTGTATAGGAGATGCCAAGCATCGTTTTTGTTTCTCTCCAATTATCATGAAAGCGTTAGGGTTTATTCTCATATAATTTTAACCAAATTTCAGTGGTCTACCTCAAGCACTTCCAGATATAGGGACCGTGAAAAATTCCATTTGTATAGGAGATGCCAAGCTTCGTTTTTGTCTCTCTCCAATTGTCATGAAAGCGCTAGGGTTTATTCTCATATAATTTTAACCAAATTTCAGTGCTATACCTCAAGTACTTCCAGATATATGGACTGCGAAAAATTCCATTTGTATAGGAGATGCCAAGCATCGTTTTTGTCTCTCTCCAATTGTCATGAAAGCGCTAGGCTTTATTCTCATATAATTTTAACCAAATTTCAGTGGTCTACCTCAAGTACTTCCAGATATAGGGACTGTGAAAAATTCCATTTGTATAGGAGATGCCAAGCTTCGTTTTTGTCTCTCTCCAATTGTCATGAAAGCGCTAGGGTTTATTCTCATATAATTTTAACCAAATTTCAGTGCTATACCTCAAGTACTTATAGATATATGGACTGCGAAAAATTGTAGTTGTATGGGAGATGCCACGCATCCTTTTTCATTATCTCCAGTTTTCATGAAGGTATTATATATCTGCGAAAAATTCCAGTTGTATGGAAGATGCCACGCATCGTTTTTCTTTCTCTCCAAATTTCATGAAAGTGTTAGGGTTTATTCGCATATAATTTTAACCAAATTTCAGTGCTATACCTCAAGTACTACGAGATATATGGACTGCGAAAAATTCCATTTGTATAGGAGATGCCAAGCATCGTTTTTGTTTCTCTCCAATTGTCCTAAAAGTGCTAGGGTTTATTCTCACATAATTTTAACCAAATTTCAGTGCTATACCTCAAGTGCTTACACATATATGGACTGCGAAAAATTCTAGTTGTATGGGAGATGCCACGCATCCTTTTCCTTTATCCCTAGTTTTCATGAAGATGTTAGGGTTTATTCTCATATAATTTCAACCAAATTTCAGTGGTCTACCTCAAGTACTTCCAGATATATGGACTGTGAAAAATTCCAGTTGTTTTGGAGATGCCACGCATCCTTTTCCTTTATCCCTAGTTTTCATGAAGGTGTTAGGGTTTATTCTCATATAATTTTAACCAAATTTCAGTGCTATACCTCAAGTACTTCCAGATATATTGACTGCGAAAAATTCCATTTGTATAGGAGATGCCAAGCATCGTTTTTGTCTCTCTCCAATTATCATGAAAGCGTTAGGGTTTATTCTCATATAATTTTAACCAAATTTCAGTGCTATACCTCAAGTACTTCCAGATATATGGACTGCGAAAAATTCCATTTGTAACCAAATTTCAGTGCTATACCTCAAGTACTTCCAGATATATGGACTGCGAAAAATTCCATTTGTATAGGAGATGCCAAGCATCGTTTTTGTCTCTCTCCAATTGTCATGAAAGCGCTAGCGTTTATTCTCATATAATTTTAACCAAATTTCAGTGCTATACCTCAAGTACTTCCAGATATATGGACTGCGAAAAATTCCATTTGTATAGGAGATGCCAAGCATCGTTTTTGTCTCTCTCCAATTGTCGTGAAAGCGCTAGCGTTTATTCTCATATAATTTTAACCAAATTTCAGTGCTATACCTCAAGCACTTCCAGATATATGGACTGCGAAAAATTCCATTTGTATAGGAGATGCCAAGCATCGTTTTTGTCTCTCTCCAATTGTCATGAAAGCGCTAGGGTTTATTCTCATATAATTTTAACCAAATTTCAGTGGTCTACCTCAAGTACTTCCAGATATATGGACTGCGAAAAATTCCATTTGTATAGGAGATGCCAAGCTTCGTTTTTGTCTCTCTCCAATTGTCATGAAAGCGCTAGGGTTTATTCTCATATAATTTTAACCAAATTTCAGTGCTATACCTCAAGTACTTCCAGATATATGGACTGCGAAAAATTCCATTTGTATAGGAGATGCCAAGCTTCGTTTTTGTCTCTCTCCAATTGTCATGAAAGCGCTAGGGTTTATTCTCATATAATTTTAACCAAATTTCAGTGCTATACCTCAAGTACTTCCAGATATATGGACTGCGAAAAATTCCATTTGTATAGGAGATGCCAAGCATCGTTTTTGTCTCTCTCCAATTGTCATGAAAGCGCTAGGGTTTATTCTCATATAATTTTAACCAAATTTCAGTGCTATACCTCAAGTACTTCCAGATATATGGACTGCGAAAAATTCCATTTGTATAGGAGATGCCAAGCTTCGTTTTTGTCTCTCTCCAATTGTCATGAAAGCGCTAGCGTTTATTCTCATATAATTTTAACCAAATTTCAGTGCTATACCTCAAGTACTTCCAGATATATGGACTGCGAAAAATTCCATTTGTATAGGAGATGCCAAGCATCGTTTTTGTCTCTCTCCAATTGTCATGAAAGCGCTAGGGTTTATTCTCATATTATTTTAACCAAATTTCAGTGGTCTACCTCAAGTACTTCTAGATATAGGGACTGTGAAAAATTCCATTTGTATAGGAGATGCCAAGCTTCGTTTTTGTCTCTCTCCAATTGTCATGAAAGCGCTAGGGTTTATTCTCATATAATTTTAACCACATTTCAGTGCTATACCTCAAGTACTTCCAGATATATGGACTGCGAAAAATTCCATTTGTATAGGAGATGCCAAGCATCGTTTTTGTTTCTTTCCAATTATCATGAAAGCGTTAGGGTTTATTCTCATATAATTTTAACCAAATTTCAGTGGTCTACCTCAAGCACTTCCAGATATAGGGACCGTGAAAAATTCCATTTGTATAGGAGATGCCAAGCTTCGTTTTTGTCTCTCTCCAATTGTCATGAAAGCGCTAGGGTTTATTCTCATATAATTTTAACCAAATTTCAGTGCTATACCTCAAGTACTTCCAGATATATGGACTGCGAAAAATTCCATTTGTATAGGAGATGCCAAGCATCGTTTTTGTCTCTCTCCAATTGTCATGAAAGCGCTAGGGTTTATTCTCATATAATTTTAACCAAATTTCAGTGGTCTACCTCAAGTACTTCCAGATATAGGGACTGTGAAAAATTCCATTTGTATAGGAGATGCCAAGCTTCGTTTTTGTCTCTCTCCAATTGTCATGAAAGCGCTAGGGTTTATTCTCATATAATTTTAACCAAATTTCAGTGCTATACCTCAAGTACTTACAGATATATGGACTGCGAAAAATTGTAGTTGTATGGGAGATGCCACGCATCCTTTTTCATTATCTCCAGTTTTCATGAAGGTATTATATATCTGCGAAAAATTCCAGTTGTATGGAAGATGCCACGCATCGTTTTTCTTTCTCTCCAAATTTCATGAAAGTGTTAGGGTTTATTCGCATATAATTTTAACCAAATTTCAGTGCTATACCTCAAGTACTACGAGATATATGGACTGCGAAAAATTCCATTTGTATAGGAGATGCCAAGCATCGCTTTTGTTTCTCTCCAATTGTCATGAAAGCGCTAGGGTTTATTCTCATATAATTTTAACCAAATTTCAGTGCTATACCTTAAGTAATTCCAGATATATGGACTGTGAAAATTTCCAGTTGGCTTGGAGATGCCACGTATCCTTTTAATTTATCTCCAGTTTTCATGAAGGTGTTAGGGTTTATTTTCATATAATTTTAACCAAATTTCAGTGGTCTACCTAAAGTACTTCCAGATATAGTGACTGTGAAAAATTCCATTTGTATGGGAGATGCCACGCATCGTTTGTCTTCCTCTCCAAATGTCGTGAAAGTGTTAGGGTTTATTCTCATATAATTTTTACTTCCAGATATATGGACTGCGAAAAATTCCATTTGTATAGGAGATGCCACGCATCGCTTTTGTTTCTCTCACATTCTCATGAAAGCGCTAGGGTTTATTCTCATATAATTTTAACCAAATTTCAGTGCTATACCTCAAGTACTTACAGCTATATGGACTGCCAAAAATTCCAGTTGTTTTGGAGATGCCACGCATCCTTTTTCTTTATCTCCAATTGTCATGAAGGGTTAGGGTTTATTCTCATATAATTTTAACCAAATTTCAGTGCTACACCTCAAGTACTTACAGATATATGGACTGCGAAAAATTACAGTTGTATGGGAGATGCCACGCGTCCTTTTCCTTTATCCACAGTTTTCATGAAGGTGTTAGGGTTTATTCTCATATAAATAATTTTAACCAAATTTCAGTGGTCTACCTCAAGTACTTACAGATATATGAACTGCGAAAAATTCCAGTTGTATGGGAGACGCCACGCGTCTTTTTCTTTTATCTCCAGTTTTCATACAGGTGTTAGGGTATATTCTCAATTAATTTATAACCAAAATTTGGACTGCGAAAAATTCCATTTGTATTGGTGGTCTAACTTAAGTACTTCCAGATATATGGACTGTGAAAAATTCCAGTTGTTTTGGAGATGCCACGCATCCTTTTTCTTTATCTCCAATTGTCATAACGGTGTTAGGGTTTATTCTCATATAATTTTAACCAAATTTCAGTGCTACACCTCAAGTACTTCCAGATATATGGACTGTGAAAAATTCCAGTTGTTTTGGAGATGCCACGCATCCTTTTTCTATATCTTCAATTTTCATGAAGGTAGTAGTGTTTATTCTCATATAATTTTAACCAAATTTCAGTGCTATACCTCAAGTACTTCCAGATATATGGACTGCGAAAAATTCCATTTGTATAGGAGATGCCAAGCATCGCTTATGTTTCCCTCCAATTGTCATGAAAGCGCTAGGGTTTATTCTCATATAATTTTAACCAAATTTCAGTGGTCTACCTAAAGTTCTTCCAGATATAGTTAGAGTGAAAAATTCTAGTTGTATGGGAGATGCCACGCATCCTTTTTCTTCATCCCCAGTTTTCATGAAGGTATATTTATATCTGCGAAAAATTCCATTTGTATGGAAGATGCCACGCATCGTTTTTCTTTCTCTCGAAATGTCATGAAAGTGTTAGGGTTTATTCTCATATAATTTTAACCAAATTTCAGTGCTATACTTCAAGTACTTCCAGATATATGGACTGCGAAAAATTCCATTTGTATAGGAGATGCCAAGCATCGCTTTTGTTTCTCTCACATTCTCATGAAAGCGCTAGGGTTTATTCTCATATAATTTTAACCAAATTTCAGTGCTATACCTCAAGTACTTACAGATATATGGACTGGCAAAAATTCCAGTTGTTTTGGAGATGCCACGCATCCTTTTTCTTTATCTCCAATTGTCATAACGGTGTTAGGGTTTATTCTCATATAATTTTATCCAAATTTCAGTGCTACACCTCAAGTACTTACAGATATATGGACTGCGAAAAATTCCAGTTGTATGGGAGATGCCACGCGTCCTTTTCCTTTATCCCCAGTTTTCATGAAGGTGTTAGGGTTTATTCTCATATAATTTTAACCAAATTTCAGTGCTATACCTCAAGTACTTCCAGATATATGGACTGCGAAAAATTCCATTTGTTTAGGAGATGCCAAGCATCGTTTTTGTCTCTCTCCAATTGTCATGAAAGTGCTAGGGTTTATTCTCACATAATTTTAACCAAATTTCAGTGCTATACCTCAAGTGCTTACAGATATATGGACTGCGAAAAATTCTAGTTGTATGGGAGATGCCACGCATCCTTTTCCTTTATCCCTAGTTTTCATGAAGGTGTTAGGGTTTATTCTCATATAATTTCAACCAAATTTCAGTGGTCTACCTCAAGTACTTCCAGATATATGGACTGCGAAAAATTCCAGTTGTATGGAAGATGCCACGCATCTTCTTTCTTTATCCCCAGTTTTCATGAAGTTGTTTCTAACCAAATTTCAGTGGTCTACCTCAAGTACTTCCAGATACAGTGACTGTGGAAAATCCAGTTGCATGTGAGATGCCACGCATCCTTTTCCTTTATCCCTAGTTTTCATGAAGGTGTTAGGGTTTATTCTGATATAATTTTAACCAAATTTCAGTGCTATACCTCAAGTACTTCCAGATATATGGACTGCGAAAAATTCCATTTGTATAGGAGATGCCAAGCATCGTTTTTGCCTCTCTCCAATTGTCATGAAAGCGCTAGGGTTTATTCTCATATAATTTTAACCAAATTTCAGTGCTATACCTCAAGTACTTCCAGATATATGGACTGCGAAAAATTCCATTTGTATAGGAGATGCCAAGCATCGTTTTTGTTTCTCTCCAATTGTCATGAAAGCGCTAGGGTTTATTCTCATATAATTTTAACCAAATTTCAGTGCTATACCTCAAGTACTTCCAGATATATGGACTGCGAAAAATTCCATTTGTATAGGAGATGCCAAGCATCGCTTTTGTTTCTCTCCAATTGTCATGAAAGCGCTAGGGTTTATTCTCATATAATTTTAACCAAATTTCAGTGCTATACCTTAAGTAATTCCAGATATATGGACTGTGAAAATTTCCAGTTGGCTTGGAGATGCCACGTATCCTTTTAATTTATCTCCAGTTTTCATGAAGGTGTTAGGGTTTATTTTCATATAATTTTAACCAAATTTCAGTGGTCTACCTAAAGTACTTCCAGATATAGTGACTGTGAAAAATTCCATTTGTATGGGAGATGCCACGCATCGTTTGTCTTCCTCTCCAAATGTCATGAAAGCGCTAGGGTTTATTCTCATATAATTTTAACCAAATTTCATTGGTCTACCTCAAGTACTTCCAGATATATGGACTGCGAAAAATTCCATTTGTATAGGAGATGCCAAGCATCGCTTTTGTTTCTCTCACATTCTCATGAAAGCGCTAGGGTTTATTCTCATATAATTTTAACCAAATTTCAGTGCTATACCTCAAGTACTTACAGATATATGGACTGGCAAAAATTCCAGTTGTTTTGGAGATGCCACGCATCCTTTTTCTTTATCTCCAATTGTCATAACGGTGTTAGGGTTTATTCTCATATAATTTTATCCAAATTTCAGTGCTACACCTCAAGTACTTACAGATATATGGACTGCGAAAAATTCCAGTTGTATGGGAGATGCCACGCGTCCTTTTCCTTTATCCCCAGTTTTCATGAAGGTGTTAGGGTTTATTCTCATATAATTTTAACCAAATTTCAGTGCTATACCTCAAGTACTTCCAGATATATGGACTGCGAAAAATTCCATTTGTTTAGGAGATGCCAAGCATCGTTTTTGTCTCTCTCCAATTGTCATGAAAGTGCTAGGGTTTATTCTCACATAATTTTAACCAAATTTCAGTGCTATACCTCAAGTGCTTACAGATATATGGACTGCGAAAAATTCTAGTTGTATGGGAGATGCCACGCATCCTTTTCCTTTATCCCTAGTTTTCATGAAGGTGTTAGGGTTTATTCTCATATAATTTCAACCAAATTTCAGTGGTCTACCTCAAGTACTTCCAGATATATGGACTGCGAAAAATTCCAGTTGTATGGAAGATGCCACGCATCTTCTTTCTTTATCCCCAGTTTTCATGAAGTTGTTTCTAACCAAATTTCAGTGGTCTACCTCAAGTACTTCCAGATACAGTGACTGTGGAAAATCCAGTTGCATGTGAGATGCCACGCATCCTTTTCCTTTATCCCTAGTTTTCATGAAGGTGTTAGGGTTTATTCTGATATAATTTTAACCAAATTTCAGTGCTATACCTCAAGTACTTCCAGATATATGGACTGCGAAAAATTCCATTTGTATAGGAGATGCCAAGCATCGTTTTTGCCTCTCTCCAATTGTCATGAAAGCGCTAGGGTTTATTCTCATATAATTTTAACCAAATTTCAGTGCTATACCTCAAGTACTTCCAGATATATGGACTGCGAAAAATTCCATTTGTATAGGAGATGCCAAGCATCGTTTTTGTTTCTCTCCAATTGTCATGAAAGCGCTAGGGTTTATTCTCATATAATTTTAACCAAATTTCAGTGCTATACCTCAAGTACTTCCAGATATATGGACTGCGAAAAATTCCATTTGTATAGGAGATGCCAAGCATCGCTTTTGTTTCTCTCCAATTGTCATGAAAGCGCTAGGGTTTATTCTCATATAATTTTAACCAAATTTCAGTGCTATACCTTAAGTAATTCCAGATATATGGACTGTGAAAATTTCCAGTTGGCTTGGAGATGCCACGTATCCTTTTAATTTATCTCCAGTTTTCATGAAGGTGTTAGGGTTTATTTTCATATAATTTTAACCAAATTTCAGTGGTCTACCTAAAGTACTTCCAGATATAGTGACTGTGAAAAATTCCATTTGTATGGGAGATGCCACGCATCGTTTGTCTTCCTCTCCAAATGTCATGAAAGCGCTAGGGTTTATTCTCATATAATTTTAACCAAATTTCAGTGGTCTACCTCAAGTACTTCCAGATATATGGACTGCGAAAAATTCCATTTGTATAGGAGATGCCAAGCTTCGTTTTTGTCTCTCTCCAATTATCATGAAAGCGTTAGGGTTTATTCTCATATAATTTTAACCAAATTTCAGTGCTATACCTCAAGTACTTCCAGATATATTGACTGCGAAAAATTCCATTTGTATAGGAGATGCCAAGCATCGTTTTTGTCTCTCTCCAATTATCATGAAAGCGTTAGGGTTTATTCTCATATAATTTTAACCAAATTTCAGTGCTATACCTCAAGTACTTCCAGATATATGGACTGCGAAAAATTCCATTTGTAACCAAATTTCAGTGCTATACCTCAAGTACTTCCAGATATATGGACTGCGAAAAATTCCATTTGTATAGGAGATGCCAAGCATCGTTTTTGTCTCTCTCCAATTGTCATGAAAGCGCTAGCGTTTATTCTCATATAATTTTAACCAAATTTCAGTGCTATACCTCAAGTACTTCCAGATATATGGACTGCGAAAAATTCCATTTGTATAGGAGATGCCAAGCATCGTTTTTGTCTCTCTCCAATTGTCGTGAAAGCGCTAGCGTTTATTCTCATATAATTTTAACCAAATTTCAGTGCTATACCTCAAGCACTTCCAGATATATGGACTGCGAAAAATTCCATTTGTATAGGAGATGCCAAGCATCGTTTTTGTCTCTCTCCAATTGTCATGAAAGCGCTAGGGTTTATTCTTATATAATTTTAACCAAATTTCAGTGGTCTACCTCAAGTACTTCCAGATATATGGACTGCGAAAAATTCCATTTGTATAGGAGATGCCAAGCTTCGTTTTTGTCTCTCTCCAATTGTCATGAAAGCGCTAGGGTTTATTCTCATATAATTTTAACCAAATTTCAGTGCTATACCTCAAGTACTTCCAGATATATGGACTGCGAAAAATTCCATTTGTATAGGAGATGCCAAGCTTCGTTTTTGTCTCTCTCCAATTGTCATGAAAGCGCTAGGGTTTATTCTCATATAATTTTAACCAAATTTCAGTGCTATACCTCAAGTACTTCCAGATATATGGACTGCGAAAAATTCCATTTGTATAGGAGATGCCAAGCATCGTTTTTGTCTCTCTCCAATTGTCATGAAAGCGCTAGGGTTTATTCTCATATAATTTTAACCAAATTTCAGTGCTATACCTCAAGTACTTCCAGATATATGGACTGCGAAAAATTCCATTTGTATAGGAGATGCCAAGCTTCGTTTTTGTCTCTCTCCAATTGTCATGAAAGCGCTAGCGTTTATTCTCATATAATTTTAACCAAATTTCAGTGCTATACCTCAAGTACTTCCAGATATATGGACTGCGAAAAATTCCATTTGTATAGGAGATGCCAAGCATCGTTTTTGTCTCTCTCCAATTGTCATGAAAGCGCTAGGGTTTATTCTCATATTATTTTAACCAAATTTCAGTGGTCTACCTCAAGTACTTCTAGATATAGGGACTGTGAAAAATTCCATTTGTATAGGAGATGCCAAGCTTCGTTTTTGTCTCTCTCCAATTGTCATGAAAGCGCTAGGGTTTATTCTCATATAATTTTAACCACATTTCAGTGCTATACCTCAAGTACTTCCAGATATATGGACTGCGAAAAATTCCATTTGTATAGGAGATGCCAAGCATCGTTTTTGTTTCTTTCCAATTATCATGAAAGCGTTAGGGTTTATTCTCATATAATTTTAACCAAATTTCAGTGGTCTACCTCAAGCACTTCCAGATATAGGGACCGTGAAAAATTCCATTTGTATAGGAGATGCCAAGCTTCGTTTTTGTCTCTCTCCAATTGTCATGAAAGCGCTAGGGTTTATTCTCATATAATTTTAACCAAATTTCAGTGCTATACCTCAAGTACTTCCAGATATATGGACTGCGAAAAATTCCATTTGTATAGGAGATGCCAAGCATCGTTTTTGTCTCTCTCCAATTGTCATGAAAGCGCTAGGGTTTATTCTCATATAATTTTAACCAAATTTCAGTGGTCTACCTCAAGTACTTCCAGATATAGGGACTGTGAAAAATTCCATTTGTATAGGAGATGCCAAGCTTCGTTTTTGTCTCTCTCCAATTGTCATGAAAGCGCTAGGGTTTATTCTCATATAATTTTAACCAAATTTCAGTGCTATACCTCAAGTACTTACAGATATATGGACTGCGAAAAATTGTAGTTGTATGGGAGATGCCACGCATCCTTTTTCATTATCTCCAGTTTTCATGAAGGTATTATATATCTGCGAAAAATTCCAGTTGTATGGAAGATGCCACGCATCGTTTTTCTTTCTCTCCAAATTTCATGAAAGTGTTAGGGTTTATTCGCATATAATTTTAACCAAATTTCAGTGCTATACCTCAAGTACTACGAGATATATGGACTGCGAAAAATTCCATTTGTATAGGAGATGCCAAGCATCGCTTTTGTTTCTCTCCAATTGTCATGAAAGCGCTAGGGTTTATTCTCATATAATTTTAACCAAATTTCAGTGCTATACCTTAAGTAATTCCAGATATATGGACTGTGAAAATTTCCAGTTGGCTTGGAGATGCCACGTATCCTTTTAATTTATCTCCAGTTTTCATGAAGGTGTTAGGGTTTATTTTCATATAATTTTAACCAAATTTCAGTGGTCTACCTAAAGTACTTCCAGATATAGTGACTGTGAAAAATTCCATTTGTATGGGAGATGCCACGCATCGTTTGTCTTCCTCTCCAAATGTCGTGAAAGTGTTAGGGTTTATTCTCATATAATTTTTACTTCCAGATATATGGACTGCGAAAAATTCCATTTGTATAGGAGATGCCACGCATCGCTTTTGTTTCTCTCACATTCTCATGAAAGCGCTAGGGTTTATTCTCATATAATTTTAACCAAATTTCAGTGCTATACCTCAAGTACTTACAGCTATATGGACTGCCAAAAATTCCAGTTGTTTTGGAGATGCCACGCATCCTTTTTCTTTATCTCCAATTGTCATGAAGGGTTAGGGTTTATTCTCATATAATTTTAACCAAATTTCAGTGCTACACCTCAAGTACTTACAGATATATGGACTGCGAAAAATTACAGTTGTATGGGAGATGCCACGCGTCCTTTTCCTTTATCCACAGTTTTCATGAAGGTGTTAGGGTTTATTCTCATATAATTTTAACCAAATTTCAGTGGTCTACCTCAAGTACTTACAGATATATGAACTGCGAAAAATTCCAGTTGTATGGGAGACGCCACGCGTCTTTTTCTTTTATCTCCAGTTTTCATACAGGTGTTAGGGTATATTCTCAATTAATTTATAACCAAAATTTGGACTGCGAAAAATTCCATTTGTATTGGTGGTCTAACTTAAGTACTTCCAGATATATGGACTGTGAAAAATTCCAGTTGTTTTGGAGATGCCACGCATCCTTTTTCTTTATCTCCAATTGTCATAACGGTGTTAGGGTTTATTCTCATATAATTTTAACCAAATTTCAGTGCTACACCTCAAGTACTTCCAGATATATGGACTGTGAAAAATTCCAGTTGTTTTGGAGATGCCACGCATCCTTTTTCTATATCTTCAATTTTCATGAAGGTAGTAGTGTTTATTCTCATATAATTTTAACCAAATTTCAGTGCTATACCTCAAGTACTTCCAGATATATGGACTGCGAAAAATTCCATTTGTATAGGAGATGCCAAGCATCGCTTATGTTTCCCTCCAATTGTCATCAAAGCGCTAGGGTTTATTCTCATATAATTTTAACCAAATTTCAGTGGTCTACCTAAAGTTCTTCCAGATATAGTTAGAGTGAAAAATTCTAGTTGTATGGGAGATGCCACGCATCCTTTTTCTTCATCCCCAGTTTTCATGAAGGTATATTTATATCTGCGAAAAATTCAATTTGTATGGAAGATGCCACGCATCGTTTTTCTTTCTCTCGAAATGTCATGAAAGTGTTAGGGTTTATTCTCATATAATTTTAACCAAATTTCAGTGCTATACTTCAAGTACTTCCAGATATATGGACTGCGAAAAATTCCATTTGTATAGGAGATGCCAAGCATCGCTTTTGTTTCTCTCACATTCTCATGAAAGCGCTAGGGTTTATTCTCATATAATTTTAACCAAATTTCAGTGCTATACCTCAAGTACTTACAGATATATGGACTGGCAAAAATTCCAGTTGTTTTGGAGATGCCACGCATCCTTTTTCTTTATCTCCAATTGTCATAACGGTGTTAGGGTTTATTCTCATATAATTTTATCCAAATTTCAGTGCTACACCTCAAGTACTTACAGATATATGGACTGCGAAAAATTCCAGTTGTATGGGAGATGCCACGCGTCCTTTTCCTTTATCCCCAGTTTTCATGAAGGTGTTAGGGTTTATTCTCATATAATTTTAACCAAATTTCAGTGCTATACCTCAAGTACTTCCAGATATATGGACTGCGAAAAATTCCATTTGTTTAGGAGATGCCAAGCATCGTTTTTGTCTCTCTCCAATTGTCATGAAAGTGCTAGGGTTTATTCTCACATAATTTTAACCAAATTTCAGTGCTATACCTCAAGTGCTTACAGATATATGGACTGCGAAAAATTCTAGTTGTATGGGAGATGCCACGCATCCTTTTCCTTTATCCCTAGTTTTCATGAAGGTGTTAGGGTTTATTCTCATATAATTTCAACCAAATTTCAGTGGTCTACCTCAAGTACTTCCAGATATATGGACTGCGAAAAATTCCAGTTGTATGGAAGATGCCACGCATCTTCTTTCTTTATCCCCAGTTTTCATGAAGTTGTTTCTAACCAAATTTCAGTGGTCTACCTCAAGTACTTCCAGATACAGTGACTGTGGAAAATCCAGTTGCATGTGAGATGCCACGCATCCTTTTCCTTTATCCCTAGTTTTCATGAAGGTGTTAGGGTTTATTCTGATATAATTTTAACCAAATTTCAGTGCTATACCTCAAGTACTTCCAGATATATGGACTGCGAAAAATTCCATTTGTATAGGAGATGCCAAGCATCGTTTTTGCCTCTCTCCAATTGTCATGAAAGCGCTAGGGTTTATTCTCATATAATTTTAACCAAATTTCAGTGCTATACCTCAAGTACTTCCAGATATATGGACTGCGAAAAATTCCATTTGTATAGGAGATGCCAAGCATCGTTTTTGTTTCTCTCCAATTGTCATGAAAGCGCTAGGGTTTATTCTCATATAATTTTAACCAAATTTCAGTGCTATACCTCAAGTACTTCCAGATATATGGACTGCGAAAAATTCCATTTGTATAGGAGATGCCAAGCATTGTTTTTGTTTCTCTCCAATTGTCATGAAAGTGCTAGGGTTTATTCTCATATAATTTTAGCCAAATTTCAGTGCTATACCTCAAGTACTTACAGATATATGGACTGCGAAAAATTGTAGTTGTATGGGAGATGCCACACATCCTTTTTCATTATCTCCAGTTTTCATGAAGGTATTATATATCTGCGAAAAATTCCAGTTGTATGGAAGATGCCACTAGGGACACGATATCGAATGCAAAGCATCGATTCTGTACTCATTTGAAGTATCGCTTCAAATATATCGGGTACCCGATAATATCGAAACAAAAAGACTCGATAGTCAAAATATCGATGCTAAATGTACATGACAAACAAGCACTTCAATAACCGAATGGTTCGCTGCAAGCAAATTCATACGTTTTGTAAATGATAACCATAGGTTCGTATAAACTTCAATAAAATAAATAATAACATAAACTAGTTTAATATGAGCAAATTTGATTTTTTTAATTTGATAGATTTTACTTCAAGAAACGAAGATCGAAAGCCCCACTCTTCCTCTGTGCAATCTGCCATGAATAGTAATTTATCCAACCTCTTCCCCTTCAACCTGTTACGTGTTTTTGTCATTGTTAAACCTGCCTTTGAAAATAGGCGCTCTTATGGGACAGAAGTTGCTGGTACTTCTAGATATCGTAAAGCAATTTTCGACAAATGAGGATATTTATGGTTATTTTCCTTCCAAAAACGCAAAAGATAGCCACTTAAAGGAAGTAGTTTGCAACGAATATATTCATTGATGTTTTCGCTTTGTCGGATTGCACTTTCACTTCCTCGACCAGATGCTAAAGTTTCTATGTGATTCCAAAATTCATTTTTGTCGGAACACAAATTCTTGGATTGCATGTGCGGCTTCTTCCCGACTGATCATATCACGTAGCCAAGACATACATAGGGAATAAGCGCAGGGATCAGAAAATGCAATATTTGACGTTGGATGGATAGTATTACCTTTTTTTCAGTATAAAGGCAAAACAATATCACAATAAGTTAGTACTTCAAGTTTGTTGTAACCTTTTTGGACGTATTAAGTGCATATTGCAACAGATCAATGGCAACACTTACTTTTCTGGCGTCTGCCTTTTCCGGCTAAATTAACTGTTATTATTTGGTTCTGATTTTCCTTCGATTCGTGTCACAAGTTAGAGAGAGACAACCAGCAGAACGGTATTTTTGCTCTATTAGTTCCATATTTTTTAAAAAATTCGATACGATACCGGGGTCTAGATACTCGATGCCGAAAAGTATCGTTAAAAAAGCATCGAGTACAAAATATCGGTATCGAAGGGCAAAAGTATCGATATGGTATCGTATCGTATCGAAATTCGTGTCCCTAGATGCCACGCATCGTTTTTCTTTCTCTCGAAATGTCATGAAATTGTTAGGGTTTATTCTCATATAATTTTAACCAAATTTCAGTGCTATACCTCAAGTACTTACAGATATATGGACTGCCAAAAATTCCAGTTGTTTTGGAGATGCCACGCATCCCTTTTCTATATCTTCAATTTTCATGAAGGTAGTAGTGTTTATTCTCATATAATTTTAACCAAATTTCAGTGCTATACCTCAAGTACTTCCAGATATATGGACTGCGAAAAATTCCATTTGTATAGGAGATGCCAAGCATCGCTTATGTTTCCCTCCAATTGTGATGAAAGCGCTAGGGTTTATTCTCATATAATTTTAACCACATTTCAGTGGTCTACCTCAAGTACTTCCAGATATAGGGACTGTGAAAAATTCCATTTGTATAGGAGATGCCAAGCTTCGTTTTTGTCTCTCTCCAATTGTCATGAAAGCGCTAGGGTTTATTCTCATATAATTTTAACCAAATTTCAGTGCTATACCTCAAGTACTTCCAGATATATGGACTGCGAAAAATTCCATTTGTATAGGAGATGCCAAGCATCGTTTTTGTCTCTCTCCAATTGTCATGAAACCGCTAGGGTTTATTCTCATATAATTTTAACCAAATTTCAGTGGTCTACCTCAAGTACTTCCAGATATAGGGACTGTGAAAAATTCCATTTGTATAGGAGATGCCAAGCTTCGTTTTTGTCTCTCTCCAATTGTCATGAAAGCGCTAGGGTTTATTCTCATATAATTTTAACCAAATTTCAGTGCTATACCTCAAGTACTTCCAGATATATGGACTGCGAAAAATTCCATTTGTATAGGAGATGCCAAGCATCGTTTTTGTTTCTCTCCAATTGTCATGAAAGTGCTAGGGTTTATTCTCATATAATTTTAACCAAATTTCAGTGCTATACCTCAAGTACTTCCAGATATATGGACTGCGAAAAATTCCATTTGTATAGGAGATGCCAAGCATCGCTTATGTTTCTCTCCAATTGTCATGAAAGTGCTAGGGTTTATTCTCATATAATTTTAGCCAAATTTCAGTGCTATACCTCAAGTACTTACAGATATATGGACTGCGAAAAATTGTAGTTGTATGGGAGATGCCACACATCCTTTTTCATTATCTCCAGTTTTCATGAAGGTATTATATATCTGCGAAAAATTCCAGTTGTATGGAAGATGCCACTAGGGACACGATATCGAATGCAAAGCATCGATTCTGTACTCATTTGAAGTATCGCTTCAAATATATCGGGTACCCGATAATATCGAAACAAAAAGACTCGATAGTCAAAATATCGATGCTAAATGTACATGACAAACAAGCACTTCAATAACCGAATGGTTCGCTGCAAGCAAATTCATACGTTTTGTAAATGATAACCATAGGTTCGTATAAACTTCAATAAAATAAATAATAACATAAACTAGTTTAATATGAGCAAATTTGATTTTTTTAATTTGATAGATTTTACTTCAAGAAACGAAGATCGAAAGCCCCACTCTTCCTCTGTGCAATCTGCCATGAATAGTAATTTATCCAACCTCTTCCCCTTCAACCTGTTACGTGTTTTTGTCATTGTTAAACCTGCCTTTGAAAATAGGCGCTCTTATGGGACAGAAGTTGCTGGTACTTCTAGATATCGTAAAGCAATTTTCGACAAATGAGGATATTTATGGTTATTTTCCTTCCAAAAACGCAAAAGATAGCCACTTAAAGGAAGTAGTTTGCAACGAATATATTCATTGATGTTTTCGCTTTGTCGGATTGCACTTTCACTTCCTCGACCAGATGCTAAAGTTTCTATGTGATTCCAAAATTCATTTTTGTCGGAACACAAATTCTTGGATTGCATGTGCGGCTTCTTCCCGACTGATCATATCACGTAGCCAAGACATACATAGGGAATAAGCGCAGGGATCAGAAAATGCAATATTTGACGTTGGATGGATAGTATTACCTTTTTTTCAGTATAAAGGCAAAACAATATCACAATAAGTTAGTACTTCAAGTTTGTTGTAACCTTTTTGGACGTATTAAGTGCATATTGCAACAGATCAATGGCAACACTTACTTTTCTGGCGTCTGCCTTTTCCGGCTAAATTAACTGTTATTATTTGGTTCTGATTTTCCTTCGATTCGTGTCACAAGTTAGAGAGAGACAACCAGCAGAACGGTATTTTTGCTCTATTAGTTCCATATTTTTTAAAAAATTCGATACGATACCGGGGTCTAGATACTCGATGCCGAAAAGTATCGTTAAAAAAGCATCGAGTACAAAATATCGGTATCGAAGGGCAAAAGTATCGATATGGTATCGTATCGTATCGAAATTCGTGTCCCTAGATGCCACGCATCGTTTTTCTTTCTCTCGAAATGTCATGAAATTGTTAGGGTTTATTCTCATATAATTTTAACCAAATTTCAGTGCTATACCTCAAGTACTTACAGATATATGGACTGCCAAAAATTCCAGTTGTTTTGGAGATGCCACGCATCCCTTTTCTATATCTTCAATTTTCATGAAGGTAGTAGTGTTTATTCTCATATAATTTTAACCAAATTTCAGTGCTATACCTCAAGTACTTCCAGATATATGGACTGCGAAAAATTCCATTTGTATAGGAGATGCCAAGCATCGCTTATGTTTCCCTCCAATTGTCATGAAAGCGCTAGGGTTTATTCTCATATAATTTTAACCACATTTCAGTGGTCTACCTCAAGTACTTCCAGATATAGGGACTGTGAAAAATTCCATTTGTATAGGAGATGCCAAGCTTCGTTTTTGTCTCTCTCCAATTGTCATGAAAGCGCTAGGGTTTATTCTCATATAATTTTAACCAAATTTCAGTGCTATACCTCAAGTACTTCCAGATATATGGACTGCGAAAAATTCCATTTGTATAGGAGATGCCATGCATCGTTTTTGTCTCTCTCCAATTGTCATGAAACCGCTAGGGTTTATTCTCATATAATTTTAACCAAATTTCAGTGGTCTACCTCAAGTACTTCCAGATATAGGGACTGTGAAAAATTCCATTTGTATAGGAGATGCCAAGCTTCGTTTTTGTCTCTCTCCAATTGTCATGAAAGCGCTAGGGTTTATTCTCATATAATTTTAACCAAATTTCAGTGCTATACCTCAAGTACTTCCAGATATATGGACTGCGAAAAATTCCATTTGTATAGGAGATGCCAAGCATCGTTTTTGTTTCTCTCCAATTGTCATGAAAGTGCTAGGGTTTATTCTCATATAATTTTAACCAAATTTCAGTGCTATACCTCAAGTACTTCCAGATATATGGACTGCGAAAAATTCCATTTGTATAGGAGATGCCAAGCATCGCTTATGTTTCTCTCCAATTGTCATGAAAGTGCTAGGGTTTATTCTCATATAATTTTAGCCAAATTTCAGTGCTATACCTCAAGTACTTACAGATATATGGACTGCGAAAAATTGTAGTTGTATGGGAGATGCCACACATCCTTTTTCATTATCTCCAGTTTTCATGAAGGTATTATATATCTGCGAAAAATTCCAGTTGTATGGAAGATGCCACTAGGGACACGATATCGAATGCAAAGCATCGATTCTGTACTCATTTGAAGTATCGCTTCAAATATATCGGGTACCCGATAATATCGAAACAAAAAGACTCGATAGTCAAAATATCGATGCTAAATGTACATGACAAACAAGCACTTCAATAACCGAATGGTTCGCTGCAAGCAAATTCATACGTTTTGTAAATGATAACCATAGGTTCGTATAAACTTCAATAAAATAAATAATAACATAAACTAGTTTAATATGAGCAAATTTGATTTTTTTAATTTGATAGATTTTACTTCAAGAAACGAAGATCGAAAGCCCCACTCTTCCTCTGTGCAATCTGCCATGAATAGTAATTTATCCAACCTCTTCCCCTTCAACCTGTTACGTGTTTTTGTCATTGTTAAACCTGCCTTTGAAAATAGGCGCTCTTATGGGACAGAAGTTGCTGGTACTTCTAGATATCGTAAAGCAATTTTCGACAAATGAGGATATTTATGCTTATTTTCCTTCCAAAAACGCAAAAGATAGCCACTTAAAGGAAGTAGTTTGCAACGAATATATTCATTGATGTTTTCGCTTTGTCGGATTGCACTTTCACTTCCTCGACCAGATGCTAAAGTTTCTATGTGATTCCAAATTCATTTTTGTCGGAACACAAATTCTTGGATTGCATGTGCGGCTTCTTCCCGACTGATCATATCACGTAGCCAAGACATACATAGGGAATAAGCGCAGGGATCAGAAAATGCAATATTTGACGTTGGATGGATAGTATTACCTTTTTTTCAGTATAAAGGCAAAACAATATCACAATAAGTTAGTACTTCAAGTGTGTTGTAACCTTTTTGGACGTATTAAGTGCATATTGCAACAGATCAATGGCAACACTTACTTTTCTGGCGTCTGCCTTTTACGGCTAAATTAACTGTTATTATTTGGTTCTGATTTTCCTTCGATTCGTGTCACAAGTTAGAGAGAGACAACCAGCAGAACGGTATTTTTGCTCTATTAGTTCCATATTTTTTAAAAAATTCGATACGATACCGGGGTCTAGATACTCGATGCCGAAAAGTATCGTTAAAAAAGCATCGAGTACAAAATATCGGTATCGAAGGGCAAAAGTATCGATATGGTATCGTATCGTATCGAAATTCGTGTCCCTAGATGCCACGCATCGTTTTTCTTTCTCTCGAAATGTCATGAAATTGTTAGGGTTTATTCTCATATAATTTTAACCAAATTTCAGTGCTATACCTCAAGTACTTACAGATATATGGACTGCCAAAAATTCCAGTTGTTTTGGAGATGCCACGCATCCCTTTTCTATATCTTCAATTTTCATGAAGGTAGTAGTGTTTATTCTCATATAATTTTAACCAAATTTCAGTGCTATACCTCAAGTACTTCCAGATATATGGACTGCGAAAAATTCCATTTGTATAGGAGATGCCAAGCATCGCTTATGTTTCCCTCCAATTGTCATGAAAGCGCTAGGGTTTATTCTCATATAATTTTAACCAAATTTCAGTGGTCTACCTCAAGTACTTCCAGATATAGGGACTGTGAAAAATTCCATTTGTATAGGAGATGCCAAGCTTCGTTTTTGTCTCTCTCCAATTGTCATGAAAGCGCTAGGGTTTATTCTCATATAATTTTAACCAAATTTCAGTGCTATACCTCAAGTACTTCCAGATATATGGACTGCGAAAAATTCCATTTGTATAGGAGATGCCAAGCATCGTTTTTGTCTCTCTCCAATTGTCATGAAACCGCTAGGGTTTATTCTCATATAATTTTAACCAAATTTCAGTGGTCTACCTCAAGTACTTCCAGATATAGGGACTGTGAAAAATTCCATTTGTATAGGAGATGCCAAGCTTCGTTTTTGTCTCTCTCCAATTGTCATGAAAGCGCTAGGGTTTATTCTCATATAATTTTAACCAAATTTCAGTGCTATACCTCAAGTACTTCCAGATATATGGACTGCGAAAAATTCCATTTGTATAGGAGATGCCAAGCATCGTTTTTGTTTCTCTCCAATTGTCATGAAAGTGCTAGGGTTTATTCTCATATAATTTTAACCAAATTTCAGTGCTATACCTCAAGTACTTCCAGATATATGGACTGCGAAAAATTCCATTTGTATAGGAGATGCCAAGCATCGCTTATGTTTCCCTCCAATTGTCATGAAAGCGCTAGGGTTTATTCTCATATAATTTTAACCAAATTTCAGTGGTCTACCTAAAGTTCTTCCAGATATAGTTAGAGTGAAAAATTCTAGTTGTATGGGAGATGCCACGCATCGTTTTTCTTTCTCTCGAAATGTCATGAAAGTGTTAGGGTTTATTCTCATATAATTTTAACCAAATTTCAGTGGTCTACCTCAAGTACTTCCAGATATAGGGACTGTGAAAAATTCCATTTGTATAGGAGATGCCAAGCTTCGTTTTTGTCTCTCTCCAATTGTCATGAAAGCGCTAGGGTTTATTCTCATATAATTTTAACCAAATTTCAGTGCTATACCTCAAGTACTTCCAGATATATGGACTGCGAAAAATTCCATTTGTATAGGAGATGCCAAGCATCGTTTTTGTTTCTCTCCAATTGTCATGAAAGTGCTAGGGTTTATTCTCATATAATTTTAGCAAAATTTCAGTGCTATACCTCAAGTACTTACAGATATATGGACTGCGAAAAATTGTAGTTGTATGGGAGATGCCACACATCCTTTTTCATTATCTCCAGTTTTCATGAAGGTATTATATATCTGCGAAAAATTCCAGTTGTATGGAAGATGCCACGCATCGTTTTTCTTTCTCTCGAAATGTCATGAAAGTGTTAGGGTTTATTCTCATATAATTTTAACCAAATTTCAGTGCTATACCTCAAGTACTTACAGATATATGGACTGCCAAAAATTCCAGTTGTTTTGGAGATGCCACGCATCCCTTTTCTATATCTTAAATTTTCATGAAGGTAGTAGTGTTTATTCTCATATAATTTTAACCAAATTTCAGTGCTATACCTCAAGTACTTCCAGATATATGGACTGCGAAAAATTCCATTTGTATAGGAGATGCCAAGCATCGCTTATGTTTCCCTCCAATTGTCATGAAAGCGCTAGGGTTTATTCTCATATAATTTTAACCAAATTTTAGTGGTCTACCTAAAGTTCTTCCAGATATAGTTAGAGTGAAAAATTCTAGTTGTATGGGAGATGCCACGCATCCTTTTTCTTCATCCCCAGTTTTCATGAAGGTATTATATATCTGCGAAAAATTCCATTTGTATGGAAGATGCCACGCATCGTTTTTCTTTCTCTCGAAATGTCATGAAAGTGTTAGGGTTTATTCTCATATAATTTTAACCAAATTTCAGTGCTATACTTCAAGTACTTCCAGATATATGGACTGCGAAAAATTCCATTTGTATAGGAGATGCCAAGCATCGCTTTTGTTTCTCTCACATTCTCATGAAAGCGCTAGGGTTTATTCTCATATAATTTTAACCAAATTTCAGTGCTATACCTCAAGTACTTACAGATATATGGACTGGCAAAAATTCCAGTTGTTTTGGAGATGCCACGCATCCTTTTTCTTTATCTCCAATTGTCATAACGGTGTTAGGGTTTATTCTCATATAATTTTAACCAAATTTCAGTGCTACACCTCAAGTACTTCCAGATATATGGACTGCGAAAAATTCCAGTTGTATGGGAGATGCCACGCGTCCTTTTCCTTTATCCCCAGTTTTCATGAAGGTGTTAGGGTTTATTCTCATATAATTTTAACCAAATTTCAGTGGTCTACCTAAAGTTCTTCCAGATATAGTTAGAGTGAAAAATTCTAGTTGTATGGGAGATGCCACGCATCCTTTTTCTTCATCCCCAGTTTTCATGAAGGTATTATATATCTGCGAAAAATTCCATTTGTATGGAAGATGCCACGCATCGTTTTTCTTTCTCTCGAAATGTCATGAAAGTGTTAGGGTTTATTCTCATATAATTTTAACCAAATTTCAGTGCTATACCTCAAGTACTTACAGATATATGGACTGCGAAAAATTCCAGTTGTATGGGAGATGCCACGCGTCCTTTTCCTTTATCCCCAGTTTTCATGAAGGTGTTAGGGTTTATTCTCATATAATTTTAACCAAATTTCAAAGGTCTACCTCAACTACTTCCAGATATATGTACCTTGAAAAATTCCAGTTGCATGGGAGATGCCACGCATCGTTTTTCTTTCTCTTCAATTGTCATGAAAGTGCTATGGTTTATTCTCATATAATTTAAACCAAATTTCAGTGGTCTACCTCTAGTACTTCCAGATATATGGACTGTGAAAAATTCCAGTTGTTTGAGAGATGCCACGCGTCCTTTTCCTTTATCCCCAGTTTTCATGAAGGTGTTAGGGTTTATTCTCATATAATTTTAACCAAATTTCAGTGGTCTACCTAAAGTTCTTCCAGATATAGTTAGAGTGAAAAATTCTAGTTGTATGGGAGATGCCACGCATCCTTTTTCTTCATCCCCAGTTTTCATGAAGGTATTATATATCTGCGAAAAATTCCATTTGTATGGAAGATGCCACGCATCGTTTTTCTTTCTCTCGAAATGTCATGAAAGTGTTAGGGTTTATTCTCATATAATTTTAACCAAATTTCAGTGCTATACTTCAAGTACTTCCAGATATATGGACTGCGAAAAATTCCATTTGTATAGGAGATGCCAAGCATCGCTTTTGTTTCTCTCACATTCTCATGAAAGCGCTAGGGTTTATTCTCATATAATTTTAACCAAATTTCAGTGCTATACCTCAAGTACTTACAGATATATGGACTGGCAAAAATTCCAGTTGTTTTGGAGATGCCACGCATCCTTTTTCTTTATCTCCAATTGTCATAACGGTGTTAGGGTTTATTCTCATATAATTTTAACCAAATTTCAGTGCTACACCTCAAGTACTTACAGATATATGGACTGCGAAAAATTCCAGTTGTATGGGAGATGCCACGCGTCCTTTTCCTTTATCCCCAGTTTTCATGAAGGTGTTAGGGTTTATTCTCATATAATTTTAACCAAATTTCAGTGGTCTACCTAAAGTTCTTCCAGATATAGTTAGAGTGAAAAATTCTAGTTGTATGGGAGATGCCACGCATCCTTTTTCTTCATCCCCAGTTTTCATGAAGGTATTATATATCTGCGAAAAATTCCATTTGTATGGAAGATGCCACGCATCGTTTTTCTTTCTCTCGAAATGTCATGAAAGTGTTAGGGTTTATTCTCATATAATTTTAACCAAATTTCAGTGCTATACCTCAAGTACTTACAGATATATGGACTGCGAAAAATTCCAGTTGTATGGGAGATGCCACGCGTCCTTTTCCTTTATCTCCAGTTTTCATAGAGGTGTTAGGGTATATTCTCAAATAATTTATTACCAAAAATTGGTGGTCTAACTTAATTACTTACAGATATATGGACTGTGAAAAATTCCAGTTGTATGGGAGATGCCACGCATCCTTTTTCTTTATCCCTAGTTTTCATGAAGGTGTTGGGGTTTATTCTCATATAATTTTAACCAAATTTCAGTGCTATGCCTCAAGTACTTCCAGATATATGGACTGCGAAAAATTCCATTTGTTTAGGAGATGCCAAGCATCGTTTTTGTCTCTCTCCAATTGTCATGAAAGTGCTAGGGTTTATTCTCACATAATTTTAACAAAATTTCAGTGCTATACCTCAAGTACTTACAGATATATGGACTGCGAAAAATTCCAGTTGTATGGGAGATGCCACGCGTCCTTTTCCTTTATCCCCAGTTTTCATGAAGGTGTTAGGGTTTATTCTCATATAATTTTAACCAAATTTCAAAGGTCTACCTCAACTACTTCCAGATATATGTACCTTGAAAAATTCCAGTTGCATGGGAGATGCCACGCATCGTTTTTCTTTCTCTTCAATTGTCATGAAAGTGCTATGGTTTATTCTCATATAATTTAAACCAAATTTCAGTGGTCTACCTCTAGTACTTCCAGATATATGGACTGTGAAAAATTCCAGTTGTTTGAGAGATGCCACGCGTCCTTTTCCTTTATCCCCAGTTTTCATGAAGGTGTTAGGGTTTATTCTCATATAATTTTAACCAAATTTCAGTGGTCTACCTAAAGTTCTTCCAGATATAGTTAGAGTGAAAAATTCTAGTTGTATGGGAGATGCCACGCATCCTTTTTCTTCATCCCCAGTTTTCATGAAGGTATTATATATCTGCGAAAAATTCCATTTGTATGGAAGATGCCACGCATCGTTTTTCTTTCTCTCGAAATGTCATGAAAGTGTTAGGGTTTATTCTCATATAATTTTAACCAAATTTCAGTGCTATACTTCAAGTACTTCCAGATATATGGACTGCGAAAAATTCCATTTGTATAGGAGATGCCAAGCATCGCTTTTGTTTCTCTCACATTCTCATGAAAGCGCTAGGGTTTATTCTCATATAATTTTAACCAAATTTCAGTGCTATACCTCAAGTACTTACAGATATATGGACTGGCAAAAATTCCAGTTGTTTTGGAGATGCCACGCATCCTTTTTCTTTATCTCCAATTGTCATAACGGTGTTAGGGTTTATTCTCATATAATTTTAACCAAATTTCAGTGCTACACATCAAGTACTTACAGATATATGGACTGCGAAAAATTCCAGTTGTATGGGAGATGCCACGCGTCCTTTTCCTTTATCCCCAGTTTTCATGAAGGTGTTAGGGTTTATTCTCATATAATTTTAACCAAATTTCAGTGGTCTACCTAAAGTTCTTCCAGATATAGTTAGAGTGAAAAATTCTAGTTGTATGGGAGATTCCACGCATCCTTTTTCTTCATCCCCAGTTTTCATGAAGGTATTATATATCTGCGAAAAATTCCATTTGTATGGAAGATGCCACGCATCGTTTTTCTTTCTCTCGAAATGTCATGAAAGTGTTAGGGTTTATTCTCATATAATTTTAACCAAATTTCAGTGCTATACCTCAAGTACTTACAGATATATGGACTGCGAAAAATTCCAGTTGTATGGGAGATGCCACGCGTCCTTTTCCTTTATCTCCAGTTTTCATAGAGGTGTTAGGGTATATTCTCAAATAATTTATTACCAAAAATTGGTGGTCTAACTTAATTACTTACAGATATATGGACTGTGAAAAATTCCAGTTGTATGGGAGATGCCACGCATCCTTTTTCTTTATCCCTAGTTTTCATGAAGGTGTTGGGGTTTATTCTCATATAATTTTAACCAAATTTCAGTGCTATACCTGAAGTACTTCCAGATATATGGACTGCGAAAAATTCCATTTGTTTAGGAGATGCCAAGCATCGTTTTTGTCTCTCTCCAATTGTCATGAAAGTGCTAGGGTTTATTCTCACATAATTTGAACAAAATTTCAGAGCTATACCTCAAGTGCTTACAGATATATGGACTGCGAAAAATTCTAGTTGTATGGGAGATGCCACGCATCCTTTTCCTTTATCCCTAGTTTTCATGAAGGTGTTAGGGTTTATTCTCATATAATTTCAACCAAATTTCAGTGGTCTACCTCAAGTACTTCCAGATATATGGACAGTGAAAAATTCCAGTTGTTTTGGAGATGCCACGCATCCTTTTCCTTTATCCCTAGTTTTCATGAAGGTGTTAGGGTTTATTCTCATATAATTTTAACCAAATTTCAGTGCTATACCTCAAGTACTTCCAGATATATGGACTGCGAAAAATTCCATTTGTATAGGAGATGCCAAGCATCGTTTTTGTCTCTCTCCAATTGTCATGATAGCGCTAGGGTTTATTCTCATATAATTTTAACCAAATTTCAGTGGTCTACCTCAAGTACTTCCAGATATAGGGACTGTGAAAAATTCCATTTGTATAGGAGATGCCAAGCTTCGTTTTTGTCTCTCTCCAATTGTCATGAAAGCGCTAGGGTTTATTCTCATATAATTTTAACCAAATTTCAGTGCTATACCTCAAGTACTTCCAGATATATGGACTGCGAAAAATTCCATTTGTATAGGAGATGCCAAGCATCGTTTTTGCCTCTCTCCAATTGTCATGAAAGCGCTAGGGTTTATTCTCATATAATTTTAACCAAATTTTAGTGGTCACCTCAAGTACTTCCAGATGTAGGGACTGTGAAAAATTCCATTTGTATAGGAGATGCCAAGCTTCGTTTTTGTCTCTCAAATTGTCATGAAAGCGCTAGGGTTTATTCTCATATAATTTTAACCAAATTTCAGTGCTATACCTCAAGTACTTCCAGATATATGGACTGCGAAAAATTCCATTTGTATAGGAGATGCCAAGCATCGTTTTTGTTTCTCTCCAATTGTCATGAAAGTGCTAGGGTTTATTCTCATATAATTTTAGCCAAATTTCAGTGCTATACCTCAAGTACTTACAGATATATGGACTGCGAAAAATTGTAGTTGTATGGGAGATGCCACACATCCTTTTTCATTATCTCCAGTTTTCATGAAGGTATTATATATCTGCGAAAAATTCCAGTTGTATGGAAGATGCCACTAGGGACACGATATCGAATGCAAAGCATCGATTCTGTACTCATTTGAAGTATCGCTTCAAATATATCGGGTACCCGATAATATCGAAACAAAAAGACTCGATAGTCAAAATATCGATGCTAAATGTACATGACAAACAAGCACTTCAATAACCGAATGGTTCGCTGCAAGCAAATTCATACGTTTTGTAAATGATAACCATAGGTTCGTATAAACTTCAATAAAATAAATAATAACATAAACTAGTTTAATATGAGCAAATTTGATTTTTTTAATTTGATAGATTTTACTTCAAGAAACGAAGATCGAAAGCCCCACTCTTCCTCTGTGCAATCTGCCATGAATAGTAATTTATCCAACCTCTTCCCCTTCAACCTGTTACGTGTTTTTGTCATTGTTAAACCTGCCTTTGAAAATAGGCGCTCTTATGGGACAGAAGTTGCTGGTACTTCTAGATATGGTAAAGCAATTTTCGACAAATGAGGATATTTATGCTTATTTTCCTTCCAAAAACGCAAAAGATAGCCACTTAAAGGAAGTAGTTTGCAACGAATATATTCATTGATGTTTTCGCTTTGTCGGATTGCACTTTCACTTCCTCGACCAGATGCTAAAGTTTCTATGTGATTCCAAAATTCATTTTTGTCGGAACACAAATTCTTGGATTGCATGTGCGGCTTCTTCCCGACTGATCATATCACGTAGCCAAGACATACATAGGGAATAAGCGCAGGGATCAGAAAATGCAATATTTGACGTTGGATGGATAGTATTACCTTTTTTTCAGTATAAAGGCAAAACAATATCACAATAAGTTAGTACTTCAAGTTTGTTGTAACCTTTTTGGACGTATTAAGTGCATATTGCAACAGATCAATGGCAACACTTACTTTTCTGGCGTCTGCCTTTTCCGGCTAAATTAACTGTTATTATTTGGTTCTGATTTTCCTTCGATTCGTGTCACAAGTTAGAGAGAGACAACCAGCAGAACGGTATTTTTGCTCTATTAGTTCCATATTTTTTAAAAAATTCGATACGATACCGGGGTCTAGATACTCGATGCCGAAAAGTATCGTTAAAAAAGCATCGAGTACAAAATATCGGTATCGAAGGGCAAAAGTATCGATATGGTATCGTATCGTATCGAAATTCGTGTCCCTAGATGCCACGCGTCGTTTTTCTTTCTCTCGAAATGTCATGAAATTGTTAGGGTTTATTCTCATATAATTTTAACCAAATTTCAGTGCTATACCTCAAGTACTTACAGATATATGGACTGCCAAAAATTCCAGTTGTTTTGGAGATGCCACGCATCCCTTTTCTATATCTTCAATTTTCATGAAGGTAGTAGTGTTTATTCTCATATAATTTTAACCAAATTTCAGTGCTATACCTCAAGTACTTCCAGATATATGGACTGCGAAAAATTCCATTTGTATAGGAGATGCCAAGCATCGCTTATGTTTCCCTCCAATTGTCATGAAAGCGCTAGGGTTTATTCTCATATAATTTTAACCAAATTTCAGTGGTCTACCTCAAGTACTTCCAGATATAGGGACCTTGAAAAATTCCATTTGTATAGGAGATGCCAAGCTTCGTTTTTGTCTCTCTCCAATTGTCATGAAAGCGCTAGGGTTTATTCTCATATAATTTTAACCAAATTTCAGTGCTATACCTCAAGTACTTCCAGATATATGGACTGCGAAAAATTCCATTTGTATAGGAGATGCCAAGCATCGTTTTTGTCTCTCTCCAATTGTCATGAAACCGCTAGGGTTTATTCTCATATAATTTTAACCAAATTTCAGTGGTCTACCTCAAGTACTTCCAGATATAGGGACTGTGAAAAATTCCATTTGTATAGGAGATGCCAAGCTTTGTTTTCGTCTCTCTCCAATTGTCATGAAAGCGGTAGGGTTTATTCTCATATAATTTTAACCAAATTTCAGTGCTATACCTCAAGTACTTCCAGATATATGGACTGCGAAAAATTCCATTTGTATAGGAGATGCCAAGCATCGTTTTTGTTTCTCTCCAATTGTCATGAAAGTGCTAGGGTTTATTCTCATATAATTTTAACCAAATTTCAGTGCTATACCTCAAGTACTTCCAGATATATGGACTGCGAAAAATTCCATTTGTATAGGAGATGCCAAGCATCGCTTATGTTTCCCTCCAATTGTCATGAAAGCGCTAGGGTTTATTCTCATATAATTTTAACCAAATTTCAGTGGTCTACCTAAAGTTCTTCCAGATATAGTTAGAGTGAAAAATTCTAGTTGTATGGGAGATGCCACGCATCGTTTTTCTTTCTCTCGAAATGTCATGAAAGTGTTAGGGTTTATTCTCATATAATTTTAACCAAATTTCAGTGGTCTACCTCAAGTACTTCCAGATATAGGGACTGTGAAAAATTCCATTTGTATAGGAGATGCCAAGCTTCGTTTTTGTCTCTCTCCAATTGTCATGAAAGCGCTAGGGTTTATTCTCATATAATTTTAACCAAATTTCAGTGCTATACCTCAAGTACTTCCAGATATATGGACTGCGAAAAATTCCATTTGTATAGGAGATGCCAAGCATCGTTTTTGTTTCTCTCCAATTGTCATGAAAGTGCTAGGGTTTATTCTCATATAATTTTAGCAAAATTTCAGTGCTATACCTCAAGTACTTACAGATATATGGACTGCGAAAAATTGTAGTTGTATGGGAGATGCCACACATCCTTTTTCATTATCTCCAGTTTTCATGAAGGTATTATATATCTGCGAAAAATTCCAGTTGTATGGAAGATGCCACGCATCGTTTTTCTTTCTCTCGAAATGTCATGAAAGTGTTAGGGTTTATTCTCATATAATTTTAACCAAATTTCAGTGCTATACCTCAAGTACTTACAGATATATGGACTGCCAAAAATTCCAGTTGTTTTGGAGATGCCACGCATCCCTTTTCTATATCTTAAATTTTCATGAAGGTAGTAGTGTTTATTCTCATATAATTTTAACCAAATTTCAGTGCTATACCTCAAGTACTTCCAGATATATGGACTGCGAAAAATTCCATTTGTATAGGAGATGCCAAGCATCGCTTATGTTTCCCTCCAATTGTCATGAAAGCGCTAGGGTTTATTCTCATATAATTTTAACCAAATTTTAGTGGTCTACCTAAAGTTCTTCCAGATATAGTTAGAGTGAAAAATTCTAGTTGTATGGGAGATGCCACGCATCCTTTTTCTTCATCCCCAGTTTTCATGAAGGTATTATATATCTGCGAAAAATTCCATTTGTATGGAAGATGCCACGCATCGTTTTTCTTTCTCTCGAAATGTCATGAAAGTGTTAGGGTTTATTCTCATATAATTTTAACCAAATTTCAGTGCTATACTTCAAGTACTTCCAGATATATGGACTGCGAAAAATTCCATTTGTATAGGAGATGCCAAGCATCGCTTTTGTTTCTCTCACATTCTCATGAAAGCGCTAGGGTTTATTCTCATATAATTTTAACCAAATTTCAGTGCTATACCTCAAGTACTTACAGATATATGGACTGGCAAAAATTCCAGTTGTTTTGGAGATGCCACGCATCCTTTTTCTTTATCTCCAATTGTCATAACGGTGTTAGGGTTTATTCTCATATAATTTTAACCAAATTTCAGTGCTACACCTCAAGTACTTACAGATATATGGACTGCGAAAAATTCCAGTTGTATGGGAGATGCCACGCGTCCTTTTCCTTTATCCCCAGTTTTCATGAAGGTGTTAGGGTTTATTCTCATATAATTTTAACCAAATTTCAGTGGTCTACCTAAAGTTCTTCCAGATATAGTTAGAGTGAAAAATTCTAGTTGTATGGGAGATGCCACGCATCCTTTTTCTTCATCCCCAGTTTTCATGAAGCTATTATATATCTGCGAAAAATTCCAGTTGTATGGAAGATGCCACGCATCGTTTTTCTTTCTCTCGAAATGTCATGAAAGTGTTAGGGTTTATTCTCATATAATTTTAACCAAATTTCAGTGCTATACCTCAAGTACTTACAGATATATGGACTGCCAAAAATTCCAGTTGTTTTGGAGATGCCACGCATCCCTTTTCTATATCTTCAATTTTCATGAAGGTAGTAGTGTTTATTCTCATATAATTTTAACCAAATTTCAGTGCTATACCTCAAGTACTTCCAGATATATGGACTGCGAAAAATTCCATTTGTATAGGAGATGCCAAGCATCGCTTTTGTTTCTCTCACATTCTCATGAAAGCGCTAGGGTTTATTCTCATATAATTTTAACCAAATTTCAGTGCTATACCTCAAGTACTTACAGATATATGGACTGGCAAAAATTCCAGTTGTTTTGGAGATGCCACGCATCCTTTTTCTTTCTCTCGAAATGTCATGAAAGTGTTAGGGTTTATTCTCATATAATTTTAACCAAATTTCAGTGCTATACCTCAAGTACTTACAGATATATGGACTGTGAAAAATTCCAGTTGTATGGGAGATGCCACGCGTCCTTTTCCTTTATCCCCAGTTTTCATGAAGGTGTTAGGGTTTATTCTCATATAATTTTAACCAAATTTCAGTGGTCTACCTCAAGTACTTAGAGATATATGGACTGCGAAAAATTCCAGTTGTATGGGAGATGCCACGCGTCCTTTTCCTTTATCTCCAGTTTTCATAGAGGTGTTAGGGTATATTCTCAAATAATTTATTACCAAAAATTGGTGGTCTAACTTAATTACTTACAGATATATGGACTGTGAAAAATTCCAGTTGTATGGGAGATGCCACGCATCCTTTTTCTTTATCCCTAGTTTTCATGAAGGTGTTGGGGTTTATTCTCATATAATTTTAACCAAATTTCAGTGCTATACCTCAAGTACTTCCAGATATATGGACTGCGAAAAATTCCATTTGTTTAGGAGATGCCAAGCATCGTTTTTGTCTCTCTCCAATTGTTATGAAAGTGCTAGGGTTTATTCTCACATAATTTTAACAAAATTTCAGTGCTATACCTCAAGTGCTTACAGATATATGGACTGCGAAAAATTCCATTTGTATAGGAGATGCCAAGCATCGCTTATGTTTCCCTCCAATTGTCATGAAAGCGCTAGGGTTTATTCTCATATAATTTTAACCAAATTTCAGTGGTCTACCTCAAGTACTTCCAGATATAGGGACTGTGAAAAATTCCATTTGTATAGGAGATGCCAAGCTTCGTTTTTGTCTCTCTCCAATTGTCATGAAAGCGCTAGGGTTTATTCTCATATAATTTTAACCAAATTTCAGTGCTATACCTCAAGTACTTCCAGATATATGGACTGCGAAAAATTCCATTTGTATAGGAGATGCCAAGCATCGTTTTTGTCTCTCTCCAATTGTCATGAAACCGCTAGGGTTTATTCTCATATAATTTTAACCAAATTTCAGTGGTCTACCTCAAGTACTTCCAGATATAGGGACTGTGAAAAATTCCATTTGTATAGGAGATGCCAAGCTTCGTTTTTGTCTCTCTCCAATTGTCATGAAAGCGCTAGGGTTTATTCTCATATAATTTTAACCAAATTTCAGTGCTATACCTCAAGTACTTCCAGATATATGGACTGCGAAAAATTCCATTTGTATAGGAGATGCCAAGCATCGTTTTTGTTTCTCTCCAATTGTCATGAAAGTGCTAGGGTTTATTCTCATATAATTTTAACCAAATTTCAGTGCTATACCTCAAGTACTTCCAGATATATGGACTGCGAAAAATTCCATTTGTATAGGAGATGCCAAGCATCGCTTATGTTTCCCTCCAATTGTCATGAAAGCGCTAGGGTTTATTCTCATATAATTTTAACCAAATTTCAGTGGTCTACCTAAAGTTCTTCCAGATATAGTTAGAGTGAAAAATTCTAGTTGTATGGGAGATGCCACGCATCGTTTTTCTTTCTCTCGAAATGTCATGAAAGTGTTAGGGTTTATTCTCATATAATTTTAACCAAATTTCAGTGGTCTACCTCAAGTACTTCCAGATATAGGGACTGTGAAAAATTCCATTTGTATAGGAGATGCCAAGCATCGTTTTTGTTTCTCTCCAATTGTCATGAAAGTGCTAGGGTTTATTCTCATATAATTTTAACCAAATTTCAGTGCTATACCTCAAGTACTTACAGATATATGGACTGTGAAAAATTCCAGTTGTATGGAATTCCAGTTCATGAAGGTGTTAGGGTTTATTCTCATATAATTTTAACCAAATTTCAGTGGTCTACCTCAAGTACTTAGAGATATATGGACTGCGAAAAATTCCAGTTGTATGGGAGATGCCACGCGTCCTTTTCCTTTATCTCCAGTTTTCATAGAGGTGTTAGGGTATATTCTCAAATAATTTATTACCAAAAATTGGTGGTCTAACTTCATTACTTACAGATATATGGACTGTGAAAAATTCCAGTTGTATGGGAGATGCCACGCATCCTTTTTCTTTATCCCTAGTTTTCATGAAGGTGTTGGGGTTTATTCTCATATAATTTTAACCAAATTTCAGTGCTATACCTCAAGTACTTCCAGATATATGGACTGCGAAAAATTCCATTTGTTTAGGAGATGCCAAGCATCGTTTTTGTCTCTCTCCAATTGTCATGAAAGTGCTAGGGTTTATTCTCACATAATTTTAACAAAATTTCAGTGCTATACCTCAAGTGCTTACAGATATATGGACTGCGAAAAATTCCATTTGTATAGGAGATGCCAAGCATCGCTTATGTTTCCCTCCAATTGTCATGAAAGCGCTAGGGTTTATTCTCATATAATTTTAACCAAATTTCAGTGGTCTACCTCAAGTACTTCCAGATATAGGGACTGTGAAAAATTCCATTTGTATAGGAGATGCCAAGCTTCGTTTTTGTCTCTCTCCAATTGTCATGAAAGCGCTAGGGTTTATTCTCATATAATTTTAACCAAATTTCAGTGCTATACCTCAAGTACTTCCAGATATATGGACTGCGAAAAATTCCATTTGTATAGGAGATGCCAAGCATCGTTTTTGTCTCTCTCCAATTGTCATGAAACCGCTAGGGTTTATTCTCATATAATTTTAACCAAATTTCAGTGGTCTACCTCAAGTACTTCCAGATATAGGGACTGTGAAAAATTCCATTTGTATAGGAGATGCCAAGCTTCGTTTTTGTCTCTCTCCAATTGTCATGAAAGCGCTAGGGTTTATTCTCATATAATTTTAACCAAATTTCAGTGCTATACCTCAAGTACTTCCAGATATATGGACTGCGAAAAATTCCATTTGTATAGGAGATGCCAAGCATCGTTTTTGTTTCTCTCCAATTGTCATGAAAGTGCTAGGGTTTATTCTCATATAATTTTAACCAAATTTCAGTGCTATACCTCAAGTACTTCCAGATATATGGACTGCGAAAAATTCCATTTGTATAGGAGATGCCAAGCATCGCTTATGTTTCCCTCCAATTGTCATGAAAGCGCTAGGGTTTATTCTCATATAATTTTAACCAAATTTCAGTGGTCTACCTAAAGTTCTTCCAGATATAGTTAGAGTGAAAAATTCTAGTTGTATGGGAGATGCCACGCATCGTTTTTCTTTCTCTCGAAATGTCATGAAAGTGTTAGGGTTTATTCTCATATAATTTTAACCAAATTTCAGTGGTCTACCTCAAGTACTTCCAGATATAGGGACTGTGAAAAATTCCATTTGTATAGGAGATGCCAAGCATCGTTTTTGTTTCTCTCCAATTGTCATGAAAGTGCTAGGGTTTATTCTCATATAATTTTAGCCAAATTTCAGTGCTATACCTCAAGTACTTACAGATATATGGACTGCGAAAAATTGTAGTTGTATGGGAGATGCCACACATCCTTTTTCATTATCTCCAGTTTTCATGAAGGTATTATATATCTGCGAAAAATTCCAGTTGTATGGAAGATGCCACTAGGGACACGATATCGAATGCAAAGCATCGATTCTGTACTCATTTGATAATATCGAAACAAAAAGACTCGATAGTCAAAATATCGATGCTAAATGTACATGACAAACAAGCACTTCAATAACCGAATGGTTCGCTGCAAGCAAATTCATACGTTTTGTAAATGATAACCATAGGTTCGTATAAACTTCAATAAAATAAATAATAACATAAACTAGTTTAATATGAGCAAATTTGATTTTTTAATTTGATAGATTTTACTTCAAGAAACGAAGATCGAAAGCCCCACTCTTCCTCTGTGCAATCTGCCATGAATAGTAATTTATCCAACCTCTTCCCCTTCAACCTGTTACGTGTTTTTGTCATTGTTAAACCTGCCTTTGAAAATAGGCGCTCTTATGGGACAGAAGTTGCTGGTACTTCTAGATATCGTAAAGCAATTTTCGACAAATGAGGATATTTATGCTTATTTTCCTTCCAAAAACGCAAAAGATAGCCACTTAAAGGAAGTAGTTTGCAACGAATATATTCATTGATGTTTTCGCTTTGTCGGATTGCACTTTCACTTCCTCGACCAGATGCTAAAGTTTCTATGTGATTCCAAAATTCATTTTTGTCGGAACACAAATTCTTGGATTGCATGTGCGGCTTCTTCCCGACTGATCATATCACGTAGCCAAGACATACATAGGGAATAAGCGCAGGGATCAGAAAATGCAATATTTGACGTTGGATGGATAGTATTACCTTTTTTTCAGTATAAAGGCAAAACAATATCACAATAAGTTAGTACTTCAAGTTTGTTGTAACCTTTTTGGACGTATTAAGTGCATATTGCAACAGATCAATGGCAACACTTACTTTTCTGGCGTCTGCCTTTTCCGGCTAAATTAACTGTTATTATTTGGTTCTGATTTTCCTTCGATTCGTGTCACAAGTTAGAGAGAGACAACCAGCAGAACGGTATTTTTGCTCTATTAGTTCCATATTTTTTAAAAAATTCGATACGATACCGGGGTCTAGATACTCGATGCCGAAAAGTATCGTTAAAAAAGCATCGAGTACAAAATATCGGTATCGAAGGGCAAAAGTATCGATATGGTATCGTATCGTATCGAAATTCGTGTCCCTAGATGCCACGCATCGTTTTTCTTTCTCTCGAAATGTCATGAAATTGTTAGGGTTTATTCTCATATAATTTTAACCAAATTTCAGTGCTATACCTCAAGTACTTACAGATATATGGACTGAAAAAAATTCCAGTTGTTTTGGAGATGCCACGCATCCCTTTTCTATATCTTCAATTTTCATGAAGGTAGTAGTGTTTATTCTCATATAATTTTAACCAAATTTCAGTGCTATACCTCAAGTACTTCCAGATATATGGACTGCGAAAAATTCCATTTGTATAGGAGATGCCAAGCATTGCTTATGTTTCCCTCCAATTGTCATGAAAGCGCTAGGGTTTATTCTCATATAATTTTAACCAAATTTCAGTGGTCTACCTCAAGTACTTCCAGATATAGGGACTGTGAAAAATTCCATTTGTATAGGAGATGCCAAGCTTCGTTTTTGTCTCTCTCCAATTGTCATGAAAGCGCTAGGGTTTATTCTCATATAATTTTAACCAAATTTCAGTGCTATACCTCAAGTACTTCCAGATATATGGACTGCGAAAAATTCCATTTGTATAGGAGATGCCAAGCATCGTTTTTGTCTCTCTCCAATTGTCATGAAACCGCTAGGGTTTATTCTCATATAATTTTAACCAAATTTCAGTGGTCTACCTCAAGTACTTCCAGATATAGGGACTGTGAAAAATTCCATTTGTATAGGAGATGCCAAGCTTCGTTTTTGTCTCTCTCCAATTGTCATGAAAGCGCTAGGGTTTATTCTCATATAATTTTAACCAAATTTCAGTGCTATACCTCAAGTACTTCCAGATATATGGACTGCGAAAAATTCCATTTGTATAGGAGATGCCAAGCATCGTTTTTGTTTCTCTCCAATTGTCATGAAAGTGTTAGGGTTTATTCTCATATAATTTTAACCAAATTTCAGTGCTATACCTCAAGTACTTCCAGATATATGGACTGCGAAAAATTCCATTTGTATAGGAGATGCCAAGCATCGCTTATGTTTCCCTCCAATTGTCATGAAAGCGCTAGGGTTTATTCTCATATAATTTTAACCAAATTTCAGTGGTCTACCTAAAGTTCTTCCAGATATAGTTAGAGTGAAAAATTCTAGTTGTATGGGAGATGCCACGCATCGTTTTTCTTTCTCTCGAAATGTCATGAAAGTGTTAGGGTTTATTCTCATATAATTTTAACCAAATTTCAGTGGTCTACCTCAAGTACTTCCAGATATAGGGACTGTGAAAAATTCCATTTGTATAGGAGATGCCAAGCTTCGTTTTTGTCTCTCTCCAATTGTCATGAAAGCGCTAGGGTTTATTCTCATATAATTTTAACCAAATTTCAGTGCTATACCTCAAGTACTTCCAGATATATGGACTGCGAAAAATTCCATTTGTATAGGAGATGCCAAGCATCGTTTTTGTTTCTCTCCAATTGTCATGAAAGTGCTAGGGTTTATTCTCATATAATTTTAGCAAAATTTCAGTGCTATACCTCAAGTACTTACAGATATATGGACTGCGAAAAATTGTAGTTGTATGGGAGATGCCACACATCCTTTTTCATTATCTCCAGTTTTCATGAAGGTATTATATATCTGCGAAAAATTCCAGTTGTATGGAAGATGCCACGCATCGTTTTTCTTTCTCTCGAAATGTCATGAAAGTGTTAGGGTTTATTCTCATATAATTTTAACCAAATTTCAGTGCTATACCTCAAGTACTTACAGATATATGGACTGCCAAAAATTCCAGTTGTTTTGGAGATGCCACGCATCCCTTTTCTATATCTTAAATTTTCATGAAGGTAGTAGTGTTTATTCTCATATAATTTTAACCAAATTTCAGTGCTATACCTCAAGTACTTCCAGATATATGGACTGCGAAAAATTCCATTTGTATAGGAGATGCCAAGCATCGCTTATGTTTCCCTCCAATTGTCATGAAAGCGCTAGGGTTTATTCTCATATAATTTTAACCAAATTTTAGTGGTCTACCTAAAGTTCTTCCAGATATAGTTAGAGTGAAAAATTCTAGTTGTATGGGAGATGCCACGCATCCTTTTTCTTCATCCCCAGTTTTCATGAAGGTATTATATATCTGCGAAAAATTCCATTTGTATGGAAGATGCCACGCATCGTTTTTCTTTCTCTCGAAATGTCATGAAAGTGTTAGGGTTTATTCTCATATAATTTTAACCAAATTTCAGTGCTATACTTCAAGTACTTCCAGATATATGGACTGCGAAAAATTCCATTTGTATAGGAGATGCCAAGCATCGCTTTTGTTTCTCTCACATTCTCATGAAAGCGCTAGGGTTTATTCTCATATAATTTTAACCAAATTTCAGTGCTATACCTCAAGTACTTACAGATATATGGACTGGCAAAAATTCCAGTTGTTTTGGAGATGCCACGCATCCTTTTTCTTTATCTCCAATTGTCATAACGGTGTTAGGGTTTATTCTCATATAATTTTAACCAAATTTCAGTGCTACACCTCAAGTACTTACAGATATATGGACTGCGAAAAATTCCAGTTGTATGGGAGATGCCACGCGTCCTTTTCCTTTATCCCCAGTTTTCATGAAGGTGTTAGGGTTTATTCTCATATAATTTTAACCAAATTTCAGTGGTCTACCTAAAGTTCTTCCAGATATAGTTAGAGTGAAAAATTCTAGTTGTATGGGAGATGCCACGCATCCTTTTTCTTCATCCCCAGTTTTCATGAAGGTATTATATATCTGCGAAAAATTCCATTTGTATAGGAGATGCCAAGCATCGCTTTTGTTTCTCTCACATTCTCATGAAAGCGCTAGGGTTTATTCTCATATAATTTTAACCAAATTTCAGTGCTATACCTCAAGTACTTACAGATATATGGACTGGCAAAAATTCCAGTTGTTTTGGAGATGCCACGCATCCTTTTTCTTTATCTCCAATTGTCATAACGGTGTTAGGGTTTATTCTCATATAATTTTATCCAAATTTCAGTGCTACACCTCAAGTACTTACAGATATATGGACTGCGAAAAATTCCAGTTGTATGGGAGATGCCACGCGTCCTTTTCCTTTATCCCCAGTTTTCATGAAGGTGTTAGGGTTTATTCTCATATAATTTTAACCAAATTTCAGTGCTATACCTCAAGTACTTCCAGATATATGGACTGCGAAAAATTCCATTTGTTTAGGAGATGCCAAGCATCGTTTTTGTCTCTCTCCAATTGTCATGAAAGTGCTAGGGTTTATTCTCACATAATTTTAACCAAATTTCAGTGCTATACCTCAAGTGCTTACAGATATATGGACTGCGAAAAATTCTAGTTGTATGGGAGATGCCACGCATCCTTTTCCTTTATCCCTAGTTTTCATGAAGGTGTTAGGGTTTATTCTCATATAATTTCAACCAAATTTCAGTGGTCTACCTCAAGTACTTCCAGATATATGGACTGCGAAAAATTCCAGTTGTATGGAAGATGCCACGCATCTTCTTTCTTTATCCCCAGTTTTCATGAAGTTGTTTCTAACCAAATTTCAGTGGTCTACCTCAAGTACTTCCAGATACAGTGACTGTGGAAAATCCAGTTGCATGTGAGATGCCACGCATCCTTTTCCTTTATCCCTAGTTTTCATGAAGGTGTTAGGGTTTATTCTGATATAATTTTAACCAAATTTCAGTGCTATACCTCAAGTACTTCCAGATATATGGACTGCGAAAAATTCCATTTGTATAGGAGATGCCAAGCATCGTTTTTGTTTCTCTCCAATTGTCATGAAAGCGCTAGGGTTTATTCTCATATAATTTTAACCAAATTTCAGTGCTATACCTCAAGTACTTCCAGATATATGGACTGCGAAAAATTCCATTTGTATAGGAGATGCCAAGCATCGTTTTTGTTTCTCTCCAATTGTCATGAAAGTGCTAGGGTTTATTCTCATATAATTTTAGCCAAATTTCAGTGCTATACCTCAAGTACTTACAGATATATGGACTGCGAAAAATTGTAGTTGTATGGGAGATGCCACACATCCTTTTTCATTATCTCCAGTTTTCATGAAGGTATTATATATCTGCGAAAAATTCCAGTTGTATGGAAGATGCCACTAGGGACACGATATCGAATGCAAAGCATCGATTCTGTACTCATTTGAAGTATCGCTTCAAATATATCGGGTACCCGATAATATCGAAACAAAAAGACTCGATAGTCAAAATATCGATGCTAAATGTACATGACAAACAAGCACTTCAATAACCGAATGGTTCGCTGCAAGCAAATTCATACGTTTTGTAAATGATAACCATAGGTTCGTATAAACTTCAATAAAATAAATAATAACATAAACTAGTTTAATATGAGCAAATTTGATTTTTTTAATTTGATAGATTTTACTTCAAGAAACGAAGATCGAAAGCCCCACTCTTCCTCTGTGCAATCTGCCATGAATAGTAATTTATCCAACCTCTTCCCCTTCAACCTGTTACGTGTTTTTGTCATTGTTAAACCTGCCTTTGAAAATAGGCGCTCTTATGGGACAGAAGTTGCTGGTACTTCTAGATATCGTAAAGCAATTTTCGACAAATGAGGATATTTATGGTTATTTTCCTTCCAAAAACGCAAAAGATAGCCACTTAAAGGAAGTAGTTTGCAACGAATATATTCATTGATGTTTTCGCTTTGTCGGATTGCACTTTCACTTCCTCGACCAGATGCTAAAGTTTCTATGTGATTCCAAAATTCATTTTTGTCGGAACACAAATTCTTGGATTGCATGTGCGGCTTCTTCCCGACTGATCATATCACGTAGCCAAGACATACATAGGGAATAAGCGCAGGGATCAGAAAATGCAATATTTGACGTTGGATGGATAGTATTACCTTTTTTTCAGTATAAAGGCAAAACAATATCACAATAAGTTAGTACTTCAAGTTTGTTGTAACCTTTTTGGACGTATTAAGTGCATATTGCAACAGATCAATGGCAACACTTACTTTTCTGGCGTCTGCCTTTTCCGGCTAAATTAACTGTTATTATTTGGTTCTGATTTTCCTTCGATTCGTGTCACAAGTTAGAGAGAGACAACCAGCAGAACGGTATTTTTGCTCTATTAGTTCCATATTTTTTAAAAAATTCGATACGATACCGGGGTCTAGATACTCGATGCCGAAAAGTATCGTTAAAAAAGCATCGAGTACAAAATATCGGTATCGAAGGGCAAAAGTATCGATATGGTATCGTATCGTATCGAAATTCGTGTCCCTAGATGCCACGCATCGTTTTTCTTTCTCTCGAAATGTCATGAAATTGTTAGGGTTTATTCTCATATAATTTTAACCAAATTTCAGTGCTATACCTCAAGTACTTACAGATATATGGACTGCCAAAAATTCCAGTTGTTTTGGAGATGCCACGCATCCCTTTTCTATATCTTCAATTTTCATGAAGGTAGTAGTGTTTATTCTCATATAATTTTAACCAAATTTCAGTGCTATACCTCAAGTACTTCCAGATATATGGACTGCGAAAAATTCCATTTGTATAGGAGATGCCAAGCATCGCTTATGTTTCCCTCCAATTGTGATGAAAGCGCTAGGGTTTATTCTCATATAATTTTAACCAAATTTCAGTGCTATACCTCAAGTACTTCCAGATATATGGACTGCGAAAAATTCCATTTGTATAGGAGATGCCAAGCATTGCTTATGTTTCCCTCCAATTGTCATGAAAGCGCTAGGGTTTATTCTCATATAATTTTAACCAAATTTCAGTGGTCTACCTCAAGTACTTCCAGATATAGGGACTGTGAAAAATTCCATTTGTATAGGAGATGCCAAGCTTCGTTTTTGTCTCTCTCCAATTGTCATGAAAGCGCTAGGGTTTATTCTCATATAATTTTAACCAAATTTCAGTGCTATACCTCAAGTACTTCCAGATATATGGACTGCGAAAAATTCCATTTGTATAGGAGATGCCAAGCATCGTTTTTGTCTCTCTCCAATTGTCATGAAACCGCTAGGGTTTATTCTCATATAATTTTAACCAAATTTCAGTGGTCTACCTCAAGTACTTCCAGATATAGGGACTGTGAAAAATTCCATTTGTATAGGAGATGCCAAGCTTCGTTTTTGTCTCTCTCCAATTGTCATGAAAGCGCTAGGGTTTATTCTCATATAATTTTAACCAAATTTCAGTGCTATACCTCAAGTACTTCCAGATATATGGACTGCGAAAAATTCCATTTGTATAGGAGATGCCAAGCATCGTTTTTGTTTCTCTCCAATTGTCATGAAAGTGCTAGGGTTTATTCTCATATAATTTTAACCAAATTTCAGTGCTATACCTCAAGTACTTCCAGATATATGGACTGCGAAAAATTCCATTTGTATAGGAGATGCCAAGCATCGCTTATGTTTCCCTCCAATTGTCATGAAAGCGCTAGGGTTTATTCTCATATAATTTTAACCAAATTTCAGTGGTCTACCTAAAGTTCTTCCAGATATAGTTAGAGTGAAAAATTCTAGTTGTATGGGAGATGCCACGCATCGTTTTTCTTTCTCTCGAAATGTCATGAAAGTGTTAGGGTTTATTCTCATATAATTTTAACCAAATTTCAGTGGTCTACCTCAAGTACTTCCAGATATAGGGACTGTGAAAAATTCCATTTGTATAGGAGATGCCAAGCTTCGTTTTTGTCTCTCTCCAATTGTCATGAAAGCGCTAGGGTTTATTCTCATATAATTTTAACCAAATTTCAGTGCTATACCTCAAGTACTTCCAGATATATGGACTGCGAAAAATTCCATTTGTATAGGAGATGCCAAGCATCGTTTTTGTTTCTCTCCAATTGTCATGAAAGTGCTAGGGTTTATTCTCATATAATTTTAGCAAAATTTCAGTGCTATACCTCAAGTACTTACAGATATATGGACTGCGAAAAATTGTAGTTGTATGGGAGATGCCACACATCCTTTTTCATTATCTCCAGTTTTCATGAAGGTATTATATATCTGCGAAAAATTCCAGTTGTATGGAAGATGCCACGCATCGTTTTTCTTTCTCTCGAAATGTCATGAAAGTGTTAGGGTTTATTCTCATATAATTTTAACCAAATTTCAGTGCTATACCTCAAGTACTTACAGATATATGGACTGCCAAAAATTCCAGTTGTTTTGGAGATGCCACGCATCCCTTTTCTATATCTTAAATTTTCATGAAGGTAGTAGTGTTTATTCTCATATAATTTTAACCAAATTTCAGTGCTATACCTCAAGTACTTCCAGATATATGGACTGCGAAAAATTCCATTTGTATAGGAGATGCCAAGCATCGCTTATGTTTCCCTCCAATTGTCATGAAAGCGCTAGGGTTTATTCTCATATAATTTTAACCAAATTTTAGTGGTCTACCTAAAGTTCTTCCAGATATAGTTAGAGTGAAAAATTCTAGTTGTATGGGAGATGCCACGCATCCTTTTTCTTCATCCCCAGTTTTCATGAAGGTATTATATATCTGCGAAAAATTCCATTTGTATGGAAGATGCCACGCATCGTTTTTCTTTCTCTCGAAATGTCATGAAAGTGTTAGGGTTTATTCTCATATAATTTTAACCAAATTTCAGTGCTATACTTCAAGTACTTCCAGATATATGGACTGCGAAAAATTCCATTTGTATAGGAGATGCCAAGCATCGCTTTTGTTTCTCTCACATTCTCATGAAAGCGCTAGGGTTTATTCTCATATAATTTTAACCAAATTTCAGTGCTATACCTCAAGCACTTACAGATATATGGACTGGCAAAAATTCCAGTTGTTTTGGAGATGCCACGCATCCTTTTTCTTTATCTCCAATTGTCATAACGGTGTTAGGGTTTATTCTCATATAATTTTAACCAAATTTCAGTGCTACACCTCAAGTACTTACAGATATATGGACTGCGAAAAATTCCAGTTGTATGGGAGATGCCACGCGTCCTTTTCCTTTATCCCCAGTTTTCATGAAGGTGTTAGGGTTTATTCTCATATAATTTTAACCAAATTTCAGTGGTCTACCTAAAGTTCTTCCAGATATAGTTAGAGTGAAAAATTCTAGTTGTATGGGAGATGCCACGCATCCTTTTTCTTCATCCCCAGTTTTCATGAAGGTATTATATATCTGCGAAAAATTCCATTTGTATGGAAGATGCCACGCATCGTTTTTCTTTCTCTCGAAATGTCATGAAAGTGTTAGGGTTTATTCTCATATAATTTTAACCAAATTTCAGTGCTATACCTCAAGTACTTACATATATGTGGACTGCGAAAAATTCCAGTTGTATGGGAGATGCCACGCGTCCTTTTCCTTTATCCCCAGTTTTCATGAAGGTGTTAGGGTTTATTCTCATATAATTTTAACCAAATTTCAGTGGTCTACCTCAAGTACTTAGAGATATATGGACTGCGAAAAATTCCAGTTGTATGGGAGATGCCACGCGTCCTTTTCCTTTATCTCCAGTTTTCATAGAGGTGTTAGGGTATATTCTCAAATAATTTATTACCAAAAATTGGTGGTCTAACTTAATTACTTATAGATATATGGACTGTGAAAAATTCCAGTTGTATGGGAGATGCCACGCATCCTTTTTCTTTATCCCTAGTTTTCATGAAGGTGTTGGGGTTTATTCTCATATAATTTTAACCAAATTTCAGTGCTATACCTCAAGTACTTCCAGATATATGGACTGCGAAAAATTCCATTTGTTTAGGAGATGCCAAGCATCGTTTTTGTCTCTCTCCAATTGTCATGAAAGTGCTAGGGTTTATTCTCACATAATTTTAACAAAATTTCAGTGCTATACCTCAAGTGCTTACAGATATATGGACTGCGAAAAATTCTAGTTGTATGGGAGATGCCACGCATCCTTTTCCTTTATCCCTAGTTTTCATGAAGGTGTTAGGGTTTATTCTCATATAATTTCAACCAAATTTCAGTGGTCTACCTCAAGTACTTCCAGATATATGGACAGTGAAAAATTCCAGTTGTTTTGGAGATGCCACGCATCCTTTTCCTTTATCCCTAGTTTTCATGAAGGTGTTAGGGTTTATTCTCATATAATTTTAACCAAATTTCAGTGCTATACCTCAAGTACTTCCAGATATATGGACTGCGAAAAATTCCATTTGTATAGGAGATGCCAAGCATCGTTTTTGTCTCTCTCCAATTGTCATGATAGCGCTAGGGTTTATTCTCATATAATTTTAACCAAATTTCAGTGGTCTACCTCAAGTACTTCCAGATATAGGGACTGTGAAAAATTCCATTTGTATAGGAGATGCCAAGCTTCGTTTTTGTCTCTCTCCAATTGTCATGAAAGCGCTAGGGTTTATTCTCATATAATTTTAACCAAATTTCAGTGCTATACCTCAAGTACTTCCAGATATATGGACTGCGAAAAATTCCATTTGTATAGGAGATGCCAAGCATCGTTTTTGTTTCTCTCCAATTGTCATGAAAGTGCTAGGGTTTATTCTCATATAATTTTAGCCAAATTTCAGTGCTATACCTCAAGTACTTACAGATATATGGACTGCGAAAAATTGCAGTTGTATGGGAGATGCCACACATCCTTTTTTATTATCTCCAGTTTTCATGAAGGTATTATATATCTGCGAAAAATTCCAGTTGTATGGAAGATGCCACGCATCGTTTTTCTTTCTCTCCAAATGTCATGAAAGTGTTAGGGTTTATTCGCATATAATTTTAACCAAATTTCAGTGCTATACCTCAAGTACTTACAGATATATGGACTGCGAAAAATTCCATTTGTATAGGAGATGCCAAGCATCGCTTTTGTTTCTGTCCAATTGTCATGAAAGCGCTAGGGTTTATTCTCATATAATTTTAACCAAATTTCAGTGCTATACCTTAAGTAATTCCAGATATATGGACTGTGAAAATTTCCAGTTGGCTTGGAGATGCCACGTATCCTTTTAATTTATCTCAGTTTTCATGAAGGTGTTAGGGTTTATTTTCATATAATTTTAACCAAATTTCAGTGGTCTACCTAAAGTACTTCCAGATATAGTGACTGTGAAAAATTATATTTGTATGGGAGATGCCACGCATCGTTTTTCTTCCTCTCCAAATGTCATGAAAGTGTTAGGGTTTATTCTCATATAATTTTAACCAAATTTCAGTGCTATACCTCAAGTACTTCCAGATATATGGACTGCGAAAAATTCCATTTGTATAGGAGATGCCAAGCATCGTTTTTGTTTCTCTCCAATTGTCATGAAAGTGCTAGGGTTTATTCTCATATAATTTTAACCAAATTTCTCTGCTATACCTCAAGTACTTCCAGATATATGGACTGCGAAAAATTCCATTTGTATAGGAGATGCCAAGCATCGCTTATGTTTCCCTCCAATTGTCATGAAAGCGCTAGGGTTTATTCTCATATAATTTTAACCAAATTTCAGTGGTCTACCTAAAGTTCTTCCAGATATAGTTAGAGTGAAAAATTCTAGTTGTATGGGAGAACCCACGCATCGTTTTTCTTTCTCTCGAAATGTCATGAAAGTGTTAGGGTTTATTCTCATATAATTTTAACCAAATTTCAGTGGTCTACCTCAAGAACTTCCAGATATAGGGACTGTGAAAAATTCCATTTGTATAGGAGATGCCAAGCTTCGTTTTTGTCTCTCTCCAATTGTCATGAAAGCGCTAGGGTTTATTCTCATATAATTTTAACCAAATTTCAGTGCTATACCTCAAGTACTTCCAGATATATGGACTGCGAAAAATTCCATTTGTATAGGAGATGCCAAGCATCGTTTTTGTTTCTCTCCAATTGTCATGAAAGTGCTAGGGTTTATTCTCATATAATTTTAGCAAAATTTCAGTGCTATACCTCAAGTACTTACAGATATATGGACTGCGAAAAATTGTAGTTGTATGGGAGATGCCACACATCCTTTTTCATTATCTCAAGTTTTCATGAAGGTATTATATATCTGCGAAAAATTCCAGTTGTATGGAAGATGCCACGCATCGTTTTTCTTTCTCTCGAAATGTCATGAAAGTGTTAGGGTTTATTCTCATATAATTTTAACCAAATTTCAGTGCTATACCTCAAGTACTTACAGATATATGGACTGCCAAAAATTCCAGTTGTTTTGGAGATGCCACGCATCCCTTTTCTATATCTTCAATTTTCATGAAGGTAGTAGTGTTTATTCTCATATAATTTTAACCAAATTTCAGTGCTATACCTCAAGTACTTCCAGATATATGGACTGCGAAAAATTCCATTTGTATAGGAGATGCCAAGCATCGCTTATGTTTCCCTCCAATTGTCATGAAAGCGCTAGGGTTTATTCTCATATAATTTTAACCAAATTTCAGTGGTCTACCTAAAGTTCTTCCAGATATAGTTAGAGTGAAAAATTCTAGTTGTATGGGAGATGCCACGCATCCTTTTTCTTCATCCCCAGTTTTCATGAAGGTATTATATATCTGCGAAAAATTCCATTTGTATGGAAGATGCCACGCATCGTTTTTCTTTCTCTCGAAATGTCATGAAAGTGTTAGGGTTTATTCTCATATAATTTTAACCAAATTTCAGTGCTATACTTCAAGTACTTCCAGATATATGGACTGCGAAAAATTCCATTTGTATAGGAGATGCCAAGCATCGCTTTTGTTTCTCTCACATTCTCATGAAAGCGCTAGGGTTTATTCTCATATAATTTTAACCAAATTTCAGTGCTATACCTCAAGTACTTACAGATATATGGACTGGCAAAAATTCCAGTTGTTTTGGAGATGCCACGCATCCTTTTTCTTTATCTCCAATTGTCATAACGGTGTTAGGGTTTATTCTCATATAATTTTAACCAAATTTCAGTGCTACACCTCAAGTACTTACAGATATATGGACTGCGAAAAATTCCAGTTGTATGGGAGATGCCACGCGTCCTTTTCCTTTATCCCCAGTTTTCATGAAGGTGTTAGGGTTTATTCTCATATAATTTTAACCAAATTTCAGTGGTCTACCTAAAGTTCTTCCAGATATAGTTAGAGTGAAAAATTCTAGTTGTATGGGAGATGCCACGCATCCTTTTTCTTCATCCCCAGTTTTCATGAAGGTATTATATATCTGCGAAAAATTCCATTTGTATGGAAGATGCCACGCATCGTTTTTCTTTCTCTCGAAATGTCATGAAAGTGTTAGGGTTTATTCTCATATAATTTTAACCAAATTTCAGTGCTATACCTCAAGTACTTACAGATATATGGACTGCGAAAAATTCCAGTTGTATGGGAGATGCCACGCGTCCTTTTCCTTTATCCCCAGTTTTCATGAAGGTGTTAGGGTTTATTCTCATATAATTTTAACCAAATTTCAGTGGTCTACCTAAAGTTCTTCCAGATATAGTTAGAGTGAAAAATTCTAGTTGTATGGGAGATGCCACGCATCCTTTTTCTTCATCCCCAGTTTTCATGAAGGTATTATATATCTGCGAAAAATTCCATTTGTATGGAAGATGCCACGCATCGTTTTTCTTTCTCTCGAAATGTCATGAAAGTGTTAGGGTTTATTCTCATATAATTTTAACCAAATTTCAGTGCTATACCTCAAGTACTTACAGATATATGGACTGCGAAAAATTCCAGTTGTATGGGAGATGCCACGCGTCCTTTTCCTTTATCCCTAGTTTTCATGAAGGTGTTGGGGTTTATTCTCATATAATTTTAACCAAATTTCAGTGCTATACCTCAAGTACTTCCAGATATATGGACTGCGAAAAATTCCATTTGTTTAGGAGATGCCAAGCATCGTTTTTGTCTCTCTCCAATTGTCATGAAAGTGCTAGGGTTTATTCTCACATAATTTTAACCAAATTTCAGTGCTATACCTCAAGTGCTTACAGATATATGGACTGCGAAAAATTCTAGTTGTATGGGAGATGCCACGCATCCTTTTCCTTTATCCCTAGTTTTCATGAAGGTGTTAGGGTTTATTCTCATATAATTTCAACCAAATTTCATTGGTCTACCTCAAGTACTTCCAGATATATGGACAGTGAAAAATTCCAGTTGTTTTGGAGATGCCACGCATCCTTTTCCTTTATCCCTAGTTTTCATGAAGGTGTTAGGGTGTATTCTCATATAATTTTAACCAAATTTCAGTGCTATACCTCAAGTACTTCCAGATATATGGACTGCGAAAAATTCCATTTGTATAGGAGATGCCAAGCATCGTTTTTGTCTCTCTCCAATTGTCATGATAGCGCTAGGGTTTATTCTCATATAATTTTAACCAAATTTCAGTGGTCTACCTCAAGTACTTCCAGATATAGGGACTGTGAAAAATTCCATTTGTATAGGAGATGCCAAGCTTCGTTTATGTCTCTCTCCAATTGTCATGAAAGCGCTATTGTTTATTCTCATATAATTTTAACCAAATTTCAGTGCTATACCTCAAGTACTTCCAGATATATGGACTGCGAAAAATTCCATTTGTATAGGAGATGCCAAGCATCGTTTTTGTTTCTCTCCAATTGTCATGAAAGTGCTAGGGTTTATTCTCATATAATTTTAGCCAAATTTCAGTGCTATACCTCAAGTACTTACAGATATATGGACTGCGAAAAATTGCAGTTGTATGGGAGATGCCACACATCCTTTTTCATTATCTCCAGTTTTCATGAAGGTATTATATATCTGCGAAAAATTCCAGTTGTATGGAAGATGCCACGCATCGTTTTTCTTTCTCTCCAAATGTCATGAAAGTGTTATTGTTTATTCGCATATAATTTTAACCAAATTTCAGTGCTATACCTCAAGTACTACGAAATATATGGACTGCGAAAAATTCCATTTGTATAGGAGATGCCAAGCATCGCTTTTGTTTCTCTCCAATTGTCATGAAAGCGCTAGGGTTTATTCTCATATAATTTTAACCAAATTTCAGTGGTCTACCTAAAGTACTTCCAGATATAGTGACTGTGAAAAATTATATTTGTATGGGAGATGCCACGCATCCTTTTCCTTTATCCCTAGTTTTCATGAAGGTGTTATGGTTTATTCTCATTTAATTTTAACCAGATTTCAGTGCTATACCTCAAGTACTTCCAGATATATGGACTGCGAAAAATTCCATTTGTATAGGAGATGCCAAGCATCGTTTTTGTCTCTCTCCAATTGTCTTGAAAGCGCTAGGGTTTATTCTCATATAATTTTAACCAAATTTCAGTGGTCCACCTCAAGTACTTCCAGATATAGGGACTGTGAAAAATTCTAGTTGTATGGGAGATGCCACGCATCCTTTTCCTTTATCCCTAGTTTTCATGAAGGTGTTAGGGTTTATTCTCATATAATTTCAACCAAATTTCAGTGGTCTACCTCAAGTACTTCCAGATATATGGACAGTGAAAAATTCTAGTTGTTTTGGAGATGCCACGCATCCTTTTCCTTTATCCCTAGTTTTCATGAAGGTGTTAGGGTTTATTCTCATATAATTTTAACCAAATTTCAGTGCTATACCTCAAGTACTTCCAGATATATGGACTGCGAAAAATTCCATTTGTATAGGAGATGCCAAGCATCGTTTTTGTCTCTCTCCAATTGTCATGATAGCGCTAGGGTTTATTCTCATATAATTTTAACCAAATTTCAGTGGTCTACCTCAAGTACTTCCAGATATAGGGACTGTGAAAAATTCCATTTGTATAGGAGATGCCAAGCTTCGTTTTTGTCTCTCTCCAATTGTCATGAAAGCGCTAGGGTTTATTCTCATATAATTTTAACCAAATTTCAGTGCTATACCTCAAGTACTTCCAGATATATGGACTGCGAAAAATTCCATTTGTATAGGAGATGCCAAGCATCGTTTTTGTTTCTCTCCAATTGTCATGACAGTGCTAGGGTTTATTCTCATATAATTTTAGCCAAATTTCAGTGCTATACCTCAAGTACTTACAGATATATGGACTGCGAAAAATTGCAGTTGTATGGGAGATGCCACACATCCTTTTTCATTATCTCCAGTTTTCATGAAGGTATTATATATCTGCGAAAAATTCCAGTTGTATGGAAGATGCCACGCATCGTTTTTCTTTCTCTCCAAATGTCATGAAAGTGTTAGGGTTTATTCGCATATAATTTTAACCAAATTTCAGTGCTATACCTCAAGTACTACGAAATATATGGACTGCGAAAAATTCCATTTGTATAGGAGATGCCAAGCATCGCTTTTGTTTCTCTCCAATTGTCATGAAAGCGCTAGGGTTTATTCTCATATAATTTAAACAAATTTCAGTGCTATACCTTAAGTAATTCCAGATATATGGACTGTGAAAATTTCCAGTTGGCTTGGAGATGCCACGTATCCTTTTAATTTATCTCAGTTTTCATGAAGGTGTTAGGGTTTATTTTCATATAATTTTAACCAAATTTCAGTGGTCTACCTAAAGTACTTCCAGATATAGTGACTGTGAAAAATTATATTTGTATGGGAGATGCCACGCATCGTTTTTCTTCCTCTCCAAATGTCATGAAAGTGTTAGGGTTTATTCTCATATAATTTTTACCAAATTTCAGTGCTATACCTTAAGTAATTCCAGATATATGGACAGTGAAAAATTCCAGTTGTTTTGGAGATGCCACGCATCCTTTTCCTTTATCCCTAGTTTTCATGAAGGTGTTAGGGTTTATTCTCATATAATTTTAACCAAATTTCAGTGCTATACCTCAAGTACTTCCAGATATATGGACTGCGAAAAATTCCATTTGTATAGGAGATGCCAAGCATCGCTTTTGTTTCTCTCACATTCTCATGAAAGCGCTAGGGTTTATTCTCATATAATTTTAACCAAATTTCAGTGCTATACCTCAAGTACTTACAGATATATGGACTGCCAAAAATTCCAGTTGTTTTGGAGATGCCACGCATCCTTTATCTTTATCTCCAATTGTCATGAAGGTGTTAGGGTTTATTCTCATATAATTTTAACCAAAATTTCAGTGCTACACCTCAAGTACTTACAGATATATGGACTGCGAAAAATTACAGTTGTATGGGAGATGCCACGCGTCCTTTTCCTTTATCTCCAGTTTTCATACAGGTGTTAGGGTATATTCTCAAATAGTTTATAACCAAAATTTGGTGGTCTAACTTAAGTACTTACAGATATATGGACTGTGAAAAATTCCAGTTGTATGGGATATGCCACGCATCCTTTTCCTTTATCCCTAGTTTTCATGAAGGTGTTAGGGTTTATTCTCATATAATTTTAACCAAATTTCAGTGCTATACCTCAAGTACTTCCAGATATATGGACTGCGAAAAATTCCATTTGTATAGGAGATGCCAAGCATCGTTTTTGTCTCTCTCCAATTGTCATGAAAGCGCTAGGGTTTATTCTCATATAATTTTAACCAAATTTCAGTGGTCCACCTCAAGTACTTCCAGATATAGGGACTGTGAAAAATTCCATTTGTATAGGAGATGCCAAGCTTCGTTTTTTTCTCTCTCCAATTGTCATGAAAGCGCTAGGGTTTATTCTCATATAATTTTAACCAAATTTCAGTGCTATACCTCAAGTACTTCCAGATATATGGACTGCGAAAAATTCCATTTGTATAGGAGATGCCAAGCATCGTTTTTGTCTCTCTCCAATTGTCATGATAGCGCTAGGGTTTATTCTCATATAATTTTAACCAAATTTCAGTGGTCTACCTCAAGTACTTCCAGATATAGGGACTGTGAAAAATTCCATTTGTATAGGAGATGCCAAGCTTCGTTTATGTCTCTCTCCAATTGTCATGAAAGCGTTAGGGTTTATTCTCATATAATTTTAACCAAATTTCAGTGCTATACCTCAAGTACTTACAGATATATGGACTGCGAAAAATTCCAGTTGTATGGGAGATGCCACGCGTCCTTTTCCTTTATCCCTAGTTTTCATGAAGGTGTTGGGGTTTATTCTCATATAATTTTAACCAAATTTCAGTGCTATACCTCAAGTACTTCCAGATATATGGACTGCGAAAAATTCCATTTGTTTAGGAGATGCCAAGCATCGTTTTTGTCTCTCTCCAATTGTCATGAAAGTGCTAGGGTTTATTCTCACATAATTTTAACCAAATTTCAGTGCTATACCTCAAGTGCTTACAGATATATGGACTGCGAAAAATTCTAGTTGTATGGGAGATGCCACGCATCCTTTTCCTTTATCCCTAGTTTTCATGAAGGTGTTAGGGTTTATTCTCATATAATTTCAACCAAATTTCAGTGGTCTACCTCAAGTACTTCCAGATATATGGACAGTGAAAAATTCCAGTTGTTTTGGAGATGCCACGCATCCTTTTCCTTTATCCCTAGTTTTCATGAAGGTGTTAGGGTTTATTCTCATATAATTTTAACCAAATTTCAGTGCTATACCTCAAGTACTTCCAGATATATGGACTGCGAAAAATTCCATTTGTATAGGAGATGCCAAGCATCGTTTTTGTCTCTCTCCAATTGTCATGATAGCGCTAGGGTTTATTCTCATATAATTTTAACCAAATTTCAGTGGTCTACCTCAAGTACTTCCAGATATAGGGACTGTGAAAAATTCCATTTGTATAGGAGATGCCAAGCTTCGTTTATGTCTCTCTCCAATTGTCATGAAAGCGCTAGGGTTTATTCTCATATAATTTTAACCAAATTTCAGTGCTATACCTCAAGTACTTCCAGATATATGGACTGCGAAAAATTCCATTTGTATAGGAGATGCCAAGCATCGTTTTTGTTTCTCTCCAATTGTCATGAAAGTGCTAGGGTTTATTCTCATATAATTTTAGCCAAATTTCAGTGCTATACCTCAAGTACTTACAGATATATGGACTGCGAAAAATTGCTGTTGTATGGGAGATGCCACACATCCTTTTTCATTATCTCCAGTTTTCATGAAGGTATTATATATCTGCGAAAAATTCCAGTTGTATGGAAGATGCCACGCATCGTTTTTCTTTCTCTCCAAATGTCATGAAAGTGTTATTGTTTATTCGCATATAATTTTAACCAAATTTCAGTGCTATACCTCAAGTACTACGAAATATATGGACTGCGAAAAATTCCATTTGTATAGGAGATGCCAAGCATCGCTTTTGTTTCTCTCCAATTGTCATGAAAGCGCTAGGGTTTATTCTCATATAATTTTAACCAAATTTCAGTGCTATACCTTAAGTAATTCCAGATATATGGACTGTGAAAATTTCCAGTTGGCTTGGAGATGCCACGTATCCTTTTAATTTATCTCAGTTTTCATGAAGGTGTTAGGGTTTATTTTCATATAATTTTAACCAAATTTCAGTGGTCTACCTAAAGTACTTCCAGATATAGTGACTGTGAAAAATTATATTTGTATGGGAGATGCCACGCATCCTTTTCCTTTATCCCTAGTTTTCATGAAGGTGTTATGGTTTATTCTCATTTAATTTTAACCAAATTTCAGTGCTATACCTCAAGTACTTCCAGATATATGGACTGCGAAAAATTCCATTTGTATAGGAGATGCCAAGCATCGTTTTTGTCTCTCTCCAATTGTCTTGAAAGCGCTAGGGTTTATTCTCATATAATTTTAACCAAATTTCAGTGGTCCACCTCAAGTACTTCCAGATATAGGGACTGTGAAAAATTCTAGTTGTATGGGAGATGCCACGCATCCTTTTCCTTTATCCCTAGTTTTCATGAAGGTGTTAGGGTTTATTCTCATATAATTTTAACCAAATTTCAGTGCTATACCTCAAGTACTTCCAGATATATGGACTGCGAAAAATTCCATTTGTATAGGAGATGCCAAGCATCGTTTTTGTCTCTCTCCAATTGTCATGATAGCGCTAGGGTTTATTCTCATATAATTTTAACCAAATTTCAGTGGTCTACCTCAAGTACTTCCAGATATAGGGACTGTGAAAAATTCCATTTGTATAGGAGATGCCAAGCTTCATTTTTGTCTCTCTCCAATTGTCATGAAAGCGCTAAGGTTTATTCTCATATAATTTTAACCAAATTTCAGTGCTATACCTCAAGTACTTCCAGATATATGGACTGCGAAAAATTCCATTTGTATAGGAGATGCCAAGCATCGTTTTTGTTTCTCTCCAATTGTCATGAAAGTGCTAGGGTTTATTCTCATATAATTTTAGCCAAATTTCAGTGCTATACCTCAAGTACTTACAGATATATGGACTGCGAAAAATTGCAGTTGTATGGGAGATGCCACACATCCTTTTTCATTATCTCCAGTTTTCATGAAGGTATTATATATCTGCGAAAAATTCCAGTTGTATGGAAGATGCCACGCATCGTTTTTCTTTCTCTCCAAATGTCATGAAAGTGTTAGGGTTTATTCGCATATAATTTTAACCAAATTTCAGTGCTATACCTCAAGTACTACGAAATATATGGACTGCGAAAAATTCCATTTGTATAGGAGATGCCAAGCATCGCTTTTGTTTCTCTCCAATTGTCATGAAAGCGCTAGGGTTTATTCTCATATAATTTAAACAAATTTCAGTGCTATACCTTAAGTAATTCCAGATATATGGACTGTGAAAATTTCCAGTTGGCTTGGAGATGCCACGTATCCTTTTAATTTATCTCAGTTTTCATGAAGGTGTTAGGGTTTATTTTCATATAATTTTAACCAAATTTCAGTGGTCTACCTAAAGTACTTCCAGATATAGTGACTGTGAAAAATTATATTTGTATGGGAGATGCCACGCATCGTTTTTCTTCCTCTCCAAATGTCATGAAAGTGTTAGGGTTTATTCTCATATAATTTTTACCAAATTTCAGTGCTATACCTCAAGTACTTCCAGATATATGGACTGCGAAAAATTCCATTTGTATAGGAGATGCCAAGCATCGCTTTTGTTTCTCTCACATTCTCATGAAAGCGCTAGGGTTTATTCTCATATAATTTTAACCAAATTTCAGTGCTATACCTCAAGTACTTACAGGTATATGGACTGCCAAAAATTCCAGTTGTTTTGGAGATGCCACGCATCCTTTATCTTTATCTCCAATTGTCATGAAGGTGTTAGGGTTTATTCTCATATAATTTTAACCAAAATTTCAGTGCTACACCTCAAGTACTTACAGATATATGGACTGCGAAAAATTACAGTTGTATGGGAGATGCCACGCGTCCTTTTCCTTTATCTCCAGTTTTCATACAGGTGTTAGGGTATATTCTCAAATAGTTTATAACCAAAATTTGGTGGTCTAACTTAAGTACTTACAGATATATGGACTGTGAAAAATTCCAGTTGTATGGGATATGCCACGCATCCTTTTCCTTTATCCCTAGTTTTCATGAAGGTGTTAGGGTTTATTCTCATATAATTTTAACCAAATTTCAGTGCTATACCTCAAGTACTTCCAGATATATGGACTGCGAAAAATTCCATTTGTATAGGAGATGCCAAGCATCGTTTTTGTCTCTCTCCAATTGTCATGAAAGCGCTAGGGTTTATTCTCATATAATTTTAACCAAATTTCAGTGGTCCACCTCAAGTACTTCCAGATATAGGGACTGTGAAAAATTCCATTTGTATAGGAGATGCCAAGCTTCGTTTTTTTCTCTCTCCAATTGTCATGAAAGCGCTAGGGTTTATTCTCATATAATTTTAACCAAATTTCAGTGCTATACCTCAAGTACTTCCAGATATATGGACTGCGAAAAATTCCATTTGTAAAGGAGATGCCAAGCATCGTTTTTGTTTCTCTCCAATTGTCATGAAAGTGCTAGGGTTTATTCTCATATAATTTTAGCCAAATTTCAGTGCTATACCTCAAGTACTTACAGATATATGGACTGCGAAAAATTGTAGTTGTATGGGAGATGCCACACATCCTTTTTCATTATCTCCAGTTTTCATGAAGGTATTATATATCTGCGAAAAATTCCAGTTGGATGGAAGATGCCACGCATCGTTTTTCTTTCTCTCCAAATGTCATGAAAGTGTTAGGGTTTATTCGCATATAATTTTAACCAAATTTCAGTGCTATACCTCAAGTACTACGAGATATATGGACTGCGAAAAATTCCATTTGTATAGGAGATGCCAAGCATCGCTTTTGTTTCTCTCCAATTGTCATGAAAGCGCTAGGGTTTATTCTCATATAATGTTAACCAAATTTCAGTGCTATACCTTAAGTAATTCCAGATATATGGACTGTGAAAATTTCCAGTTGGCTTGGAGATGCCACGTATCCTTTTAATTTATCTCCAGTTTTCATGAAGGTGTTAGGGTTTATTTTCATATAATTTTAACCAAATTTCAGTGGTCTACCTAAAGTACTTCCAGATATAGTGACTGTGAAAAATTATATTTGTATGGGAGATGCCACGCATCGTTTTTCTTCCTCTCCAAATGTCATGAAAGTGTTAGGGTTTATTCTCATATAATTTTTACCAAATTTCAGTGCTATACCTCAAGTACTTCCAGATATATGGACTGCGAAAAATTCCATTTGTATAGGAGATGCCAAGCATCGCCTTTGTTTCTCTCATATTCTCATGAAAGCGCTAGGGTTTATTCTCATATAATTTTAACCAAATTTCAGTGCTATACCTCAAGTACTTACAGATATATGGACTGCCAAAAATTCCAGTTGTTTTGGAGATGCCACGCATCCTTTATCTTTATCTCCAATTGTCATGAAGGTGTCAGGGTTTATTCTCATATAATTTTAACCAAATTTCAGTGCTACACCTCAAGTACTTACAGATATATGGACTGCGAAAAATTACAGTTGTATGGGAGATGCCACGCGTCCTTTTCCTTTATCCCCAGTTTTCATGAAGGTGTTAGGGTTTATTCTCATATAATTTTAACCAAATTTCAGTGCTATACCTCAAGTACTTACAGATATATGGACTGCCAAAAATTCCAGTTGTTTTGGAGATGCCACGCAGCCTTTATCTTTATCTCCAATTGTCATGAAGGTGTTAGGGTTTATTCTCATATAATTTTAACCAAATTTCAGTGCTACACCTCAAGTACTTACAGATATATGGACTGCGAAAAATTACAGTTGTATGGGAGATGCCACGCATCCTTTTCCTTTATCCCTAGTTTTCATGAAGGTGTTAGGGTTTATTTTCATATAATTTTAACCAAATTTCAGTGGTCTACCTAAAGTTCTTCCAGATATAGTGACAGTGAAAAATTCCATTTGTATGGGAGATGCAACGCATCGTTTTTCTTCCTCTCCAAATGTCATGAAAGTGTTAGGGTTTATTCTCATATAATTTTAACCAAATTTCATTGGTCTACCTCAAGTACTTCCAGATATATGGACTGTGAAAAATTCCAGTTGTTTGGGAGATGCCACGCATCCTTTTCCTTTATCCCTAGTTTTCATGAAGGTGTTAGGGTTTATTCTCATATAATTTTAACCAAATTTCAGTGGTCTACCTAAAGAACTTCCATTTGTATGGGAGATGCCACGCATCGTTTTTCTGGTGGCGCGAACTAACGTCAGTTGAATTAACGTCAGTGGTTTGAGATTCGACGAAGTAGCGCTGCAGGCGAAAATTTGACTTAGGTCAGATCCCCAATTCGGGGCGTGATCCATGGTATTAATGTGCAGAACTCCTTTCCGCATTGGCGGCCTTCGTCCGCGCTTCAAAAAATTACCCTGGGCTACGCCATTCCAACTCCGGGTGTGTGCCATAGCCGTGGCTCCCGCCACGGTGATGTCTTTCCGCGTGCCACCTTTCCCACTTTTCCACTTGTATAAATTTGGGTTAATACTCACGGTCGTAAATATAGGGATTGTCTCGGTTGTCCCGCGAGTCTTGCTTTCAATGCTTCGTGCTTGTCCAAATATGTTGAGCTTCCTCCTGTGGTACGGAATTACTGGTGTAGCTTCCGTATTATTGTATTGACTTCATATGGTAGGAACCAGTCGCTTTAATTTATATTGCGAAGAGATAAATATATACGTGTATGTGGGTAACAGCCGCTGATCACGGGCAAGAATTGTAGTAACCGGCAACCAAGTTATTATTATTTGCACCTTTCAAAGCTGCGTATTGTATATTTACTTCAAAGCGCCACTAAAACCAGTAAAACACCATATAAATCACTTTCAAACTTATATTTATGCTTTTGGCTCACAATTTTTAGATATATATATATATATACGAAAGGATATTTGTAATAATTGCATATGCACTTTATGCATATATTTGTCTGCAGCGCAAGAGATTTATACAAATTAAACACCAAAACGTATTTCACTAGTTCTTTTGTTAAAACTTAGCATGCGCTTTAGTTTATTTAAATGTTCACGAGAATTTTGGTTTTATAAGAGTATATATCGCGTTTTACAATAGATTTATAAAAAAAATACGTAAACTTCGGGAAATGCCGGTGGATATATAAAGCTCAGATTTGTAGTAATAATAATGATGGCCGCCCCCACATCAGCTGTTTTGCATGCGGCGAATTGGTGTGGGGTGATTTACGCAAGGGTTGCCACACGTCCCAAATGCTTCCATATTTCATACTTAAGCTAAGGGTGTGTTTATATGTTGAGGTGAACAATATAATGTAATTCATAATGAGATATACATAGTATAAATATGAGATATAATATATGAAAATAATTGTACTAAAATATATAACATGATATAAAGAGGTAATTCAATGAAAATTATTATATTTGTACAATTCATGTAATGGGTTTTATTATGGTTTTGGGATTGGGACGGGTGGCTACCTAAGTCGCGTAAACATTCTGCCTCCCCTAGGCGTACTAAGCGCCTAGTGTATGCTGTAGCTCCTGCAGGGCTCGAACGGCCTCTTGGATGAGGATTCGTCCGACCTTATTTTTGTAGGTAGAGGTGCGCAAGCCGGTTGCGGTGCATCGGATGGTGCGATCGGCGACGCTGGTTGGTCGTGGCGGTTGACGGGCGAGGGGAGCACGACCGTTGGCCCTTGGAGGCTGCTGTTGAGTGCGACGACGATGACTCGCTGGTCGGCGGCGCGGCTCCTGGCGGCGTGGTGGTGGAGGTACCTCCGCTACAGGCGGGGCGACGTATGCGGGTTGACGGCTTCCGATGTCTCGATGGAGAAAGGTGTGGTGGTGCTGCCCGCAGACCCGACAGCTCTCGGTTGAGGTGCACTGATTGGTACGATGCGATAGCGCTAAACAGTTGGTGCAGTATTGATGTGCCCTAGCGATTAAGAAACGCTGTTGTGGCTGCATGGCCGTGAACGCTGGGCACATCAACAACGAATGATGACGCAAGCACAATCTGCATTTTCGGTAATCCGGAACGGGTTCGCTACGGCGCGGGCGGGCTGCGGGCAGGGTTACCTGCGATCCCAACGAGCGGCGTGGGGTTTGAACCGGAGGGCGTTGACGATCCATCTGTAGAGGAGAGAGTAATATATGAATGCATATTAGTTATGCGCTTGGGCGTGGGCATAGTTTGAGAGACTGCCTAAATAGTTGCCTGAGATAGCACGAGATTAGTGGACTGTATGAGTTTTTGGAGATGGGAGTGGGCTCTTAGAGCCCTCGTCACTCTCGGCTGACGGTAGAAAACATAGTTTTGTGAGGGGTCTGGTAAGCATACCATTCTGGGTGCGGACGTCTACGACACGAATGTGTCCATCTCGTCCTGGGTGTAGATTTTCCAATCGACCTAGTCGCCACTCAGTGGGAGGTAAATTGTCTTCCTTGATGATGACGAGATCGCCGATTTTCGGGGGAGTTTGGGCGTTTTTCCATCGGTAACGCTTTTGCAGATCGGTGAGGTAGTCAGTTTTCCAGCGTTTACTGAACTGATGATGCAGAACTTTCAGTCTTTCCCATCTATTTATCAAAGATAGATCTTCGTGATTCGGTTCGGGGATCGAGAGCATTGGTGCTCCTCGAAGAAAATGACCTGGTGTGAGAGCAGTGAGGTCACTCGGGTCCTGAGACAGTGGGGATATGGGACGAGAATTAAGTACGCATTCTATGCGAATTAATAGAGTCGAGAATTCTTCAAAGGTAAAATTGTGAGTTCCGGCTACCTTTTTGAAATGGGTTTTAAAGCTTTTGACAGCGGATTCCCATAATCCGCCCATGTGAGGTGCGCCGGGGGGTATAAACTTCCAATTTATTCCTTGGGGGGCGTACTTCTCAACAATATCTGACGAGACTTCTCGCATAAATGATACGAATTCGAGTTCGGTCGCCCGCTTGGCGCCGATAAATGTTTTGCCATTGTCGCTCATCATCTGGTTGGGGTATCCTCGGCGTCCTACAAATCGGGCGAAGGCGGCAAGGAAGGCTTTGCTGGTGAGGTCTGAGCACAATTCCAGGTGGACCGCTTTGGTGGTAAAACAGACAAAGACTGCCACGTAGCCCTTTACGAGGGTTTGAGACCTGAGCATAGATGCTTTTAATTGAAAGGGGCCAGCAAAGTCTACACCAGTTGTGGTGAAGGGGGGAGCGAATCGACATCGTTCGGGGGGCAAGGCTGCCATGATTTGTGACCGCGTTTGTTGTTTGTGAGTAGTGCAGACTTTACACTGGAAAATGCACTTTTTTATAAGCGGTTTGAGACGGGCAATGTGAAATTCTTGCCTTAATGTTTGTTGCATGAGACGCGCTTCCGCATGTAGGAGCATTTCGTGGAGGAATCGTATATATAGAGTACAGAGGCGCGACTTTTCAGGTAGGATAATGGGATGACGCTCATTATAAGTGAGAGCTGCATGGGCTAGTCGACCATTTACTCGGAGAACTCCGCTTTTGTCGAGGAAGGGGTTAATTACGAGTAGGGAACTTCGTTTTGAAATTGGCTGGGAATCCTCTAGACATGATCTTTCAAGAGCGTAATATCGAGTTTGGGCCATGATTATGAGGCGATGTTTGGATCTTTTGAGATCGGCATGAGTTAGGGAGGTTTCGGTGGGTTCTTTAATACCGTTCACCGCGTCTTTCAGGCGACGTACAAATTTGAGAACGTAGGCCATTACACGTAAAGCACGAGGGTAGGAAGAGAATCTATCTAAAAGATCCTCACTCTCTTCCGTAGCATGTAGGGCTTCTACTTTACGTGATTCTGGGGGGTTGACGTTACGAATTGTTGGTTGTGGCCAATCTTCGGGGGATTTCGAAAGCCACTCTGGCCCATTCCACCAGAGGGAGGAATTTGCGAGATCGACTGGCGTACAACCTCGGGTTCCCAGATCCGCTGGGTTTTCTTTGCTGGGTACGTGTCGCCATGGGACATTACCTACGAGATCTATTATCTGCGCGGTTCTATTGGAGACATAGGTCTTCCATGAGTGGGGTGGCTTTTCGAGCCAGGCTAACACGATTTCCGAATCAGACCACATAGTCAGCTTTCTTTGAGTGAGACCGAGATGGGGTTGCACTACTGCGACTAGTTTGGCTAGTAAGAGCGCTCCACATAGTTCCAGGCGTGGCAGACTTATAATTTTGAGAGGAGCTACTTTGCCTTTGGACACAAGAAGATGAGAGAAGACTTGGGTGCCGACAGTAGTTCGCACATAGAGGGTTGCGCAATAAGCCTTTTCAGAGGCGTCGCAAAACCCATGGAGCTCGACTAAGTGGTCAGGGGCGAAGTTAATCCATCGGGGTATATTGATATTGGAGATGGAGTGCAGATTCTTTGCGAATTGCGTCCATTTTACGAGACGGATCGGTTTGACTCGTTCATCCCAATCAGTCCCGTCCAGCCACAACTCTTGCATCAATATCTTTGCCTGTATCATAACTGGCGTCAGCCACCCTGCGGGGTCGAAAAGTTTTGCAATAGCGGAGAGAATCCCTCGCTTGGTGGCTGCCGTTGAGGCTGGATCTGAGTCCACAGTATAAGAGAATGTGTCCGAGAGCGCATTCCATTGAATTCCAAGAGTTTTGGCGGTACTACTTTTCTCGAATTCGAGGAAGTCGGTGTCAAGTAAGTCCGCCTTGGGAATTTGCCTGAGAATGTCCGGATGGTTTGCCGTGATCTTTTTTAATGGGAAGCCGGCTGAGTTGAGTGCATTAATGGTCTCATTTAGGGATTGCTCGGCTGATGGGAGGTCATGGCTGCCGGATAAAATATCGTCTACATACGTCTCGGACTTTAGTATTGGGGCTGCGCGTGGGTGAGAGGCGGCTATGTCTTTCGACAGCTCGTGCAGAGTGCGAATAGCCAGGAAGGGAGCGCAGTTAACTCCAAAGGTGACCGTTTTTAACTTGAAGTCCTTTATTGGACTGGTTTCGGGGGTTCGGAATATTATCCGGTGGTAGTCTTGGTCATCGGGGTGTAGGAGGATCTGGCGGTACATTTTTTCCACATCGCCATTAAACACATATTTATATGTTCTCCATTTCAACAACATAAGTCGGAGATCGGGTTGGAGGGTTGGGCCGGTGCATAGGGTATCATTGAGGGAGTGACCGGACCCTGACTTCTTGGAAGCATTAAATACAACTCTGACTTTTGTTGTCTTTTTGTCTGGTCTGACGACCGCATGGTGAGGGAGATAGAAAGAGCAGTATTTCCCTTGAGATTCTATCTCATTTGGGCTGCATTCTTCCATGTGGCCTAAGGACAGGTATTCTTCGATTACCTTGTCGTACTGCTGCTTGAGATCGCCCTTATTTAAGAGTGTACGTTCCATGCCGTGGAACTGTCGTAGGGCTGCAGTACGGGATTGGCCTAGGTCGATATCGTTGGGAAATGTGGGTTTGAAGGGAAGCCGAACCATGTATCGACCGTTATCTATGCGAGTGGTTGTGCTTTTGTAAAATTCTTCGCACATTTGGTCTTCGGGAGTTTCCACTGGGGTTCTGGGTATCTCTTCGATTTCCCAGAACTGTCTAAGTTGATCATTCAACTGACTGTTTGTTATTTCCCACGCTTGGGAGGAATGCGCTCCAACCTTTTCAGGGGTTTGGCCACTTATTATCCATCCAAAGATGGTATTTTGTGCTAGCAGGCTGGGAGAGATCTTTTCTATGCCATTAAGCATTATTTGAGGGATAAGATCACTACCCAATACCAGATCGATTTGAGCGGGGTTTTGGGTGTTCTGGTCTGCTAGTTCGAGATGGGACCAATTTCGCATTTGGCTTTCATTTAGCCTGAGGGTTGGAAGTTGCCTAGTTAAACGGGGCAGCACTATTGCCTGGGCTTTTATTTTTACTTTTCTGTCATTTGAGACTAGGGTCAACGAGCACAGCTTATTTGATGTTTGTACCACTCCGCCTCCCATACCCGAGATTTCAAATAGGGAGTGGGTATAGGGAAGCCGGAGTTTTGCTTGAGCTTTGGCGGATATGAAGCTTCTTTCGGAGCCTTGATCGACTAAGGCCCGAAGCTTGAATAGGTCCCCTCTATGTTCTACCAAGACAATTGCTGTAGGGAGTATGATTTTGCTATCATTTTCAGCATGGAATGACTGTACTTGGGATGTGTTGGGTGTAGAGGGATCGCTTTCATGGGGTGCCGCCTGGTTCAAATCTTGAAGCCTTGGATTGCTGGCTTCTATTGTGGCTACCTGAGATCTAGTTCTGTGAATTCCAGAACTCGTACTGGGAGAAGCTGTGTCGTGAAGAGTGGTGTTATGTCGGCCTTGGCAGTGCATGCACGTTCTCGTGCTTTGGCAGTCTTTCAAGAGATGGGTTTGGGCTAAACAATTTTCGCAGATATTATTGTCTCTTACGAATTTTCTGCGTTCTGAGATTGGCAACTTTTTATACCGCAAACAGCTTTGTAGGGTATGCGTTTGTTGTTTGCATAATTTGCAGGTATAAAATCGTTGCTGCTCTGTGGCGTGGGATTTTGTATGTGTTGGGGGGTTGTTGCTGTGGGTTTGGGGTTGAGACTGCCTGAACTGGGGGGTGTTCTGATTGGGGTGTGGCCTTGAGAAGTTTGTGGAGGGTGGATTGTATCGGGGTTTGGCTGGACGCCATTGATCCACCCTTTCCACTATCTCGTAGCGAGTAGTCAGAAACTGGTTCATTTGGGACCAGTTCGGTAGGTCTCTTCTGGAGCTTAATGATTGCTCCCACAGGGCAACTGTATTCTCTGGTAACTTTGACGTTACCAGATAAATTAAAATGGGATCCCAGCTGGAGGTTTCGACTTGTTGTGTCGCTAGTATTTGGAGGGCGTTATTTACTGAGGACTGTAATTTTTGTATATCCTCACTATTTTCCGACTGAATCGCTTTTAGATTCATGAGAATTCGGATTTGATTATCGACCAGGACTCTTTTGTTCTCATATCGTGACTTGAGAGCTTCCCATGCTAGGGCAAAATTGTCGTCACTTAGGGGAAATTGTTCTACTATTTGGCCTGCCTTACCTTTAGTCTTTTGACGGAGGTGATACAGTTTTTGGGCGCTGGAGAGTTTGGAGTGGTTGATATACACCGCTGTGAACATGTCACGGAAGGACGGCCATTGATCATACCCTCCATAGAAAATTTCTGTATCACATGGGGGGACTTTCAGGTTCATATGGGAGGACTCTGAGGGGGGTTGGGTTGGCACTTGAGGCGCGGGTTTACTCAATTCCTTGAGTTGGAGTTGATCGCCTATTTGAGCCTTTGTCTCCTCATACGCTATTAGGCAGGCTCGATATTTACCAAAAGCGGCAGATTTAAAATCATCGGGAAGGTCCTGGTCGTCAGTTTCTACTACCACGTCAAAGGCACTCTGTACTCTAGACCAAAATACATCGATATTTTTATCTTTTAATTTTAGAGCTGACTCCGTATTGTCTTGAAGGGGGGTTGCGCGGAACCGAGTACAGTAATCTGTAAAAATATCTGTTTCAGATATAAATTTATTCTCAGCCACGGTAGTCATTCTAAATTGAGATTTGCTTAACTTGACTTTAGCAATTTTGGAAGATTCTATTGAGACTGTTGCTTTTATTTACGCAAAAAAAATTTTTTTTTTTTTTTTTGGGATTTTAGTAGTCTTGTGCTACTGTTCAGGGGATGTATTGGTCTCAAAATGGATATAGTCAATGGGCGGTAATTTATAATTTTAATAATTACTTTTTCGGGATTCGCAACACTAATTTACGGTGCTTATTAATTTAAGTTTCACCCGAAATTGAAATTCTTTAAATTTTGGGAATTTGGTTTAAACAACCAGTGAAATTAAAAATAATTTTTTTTGAGATGAAAATTTTGCGTTTATGCCCACTGTCTTTTGAACGAACATATATATATGTAAAATTTACAGCAAGGGATTTTCGTGTTATTTCTTACACTGTATGTGTGTGAAATTTCGCCGTAACTTATTTGTTTTCACCGAGATATATATATATATTAATATTTGGCGGGAAAATTATGGGTTTTGGCGGGAATCAATATTGAAATTTTGGGATTATAATTTTTAGAATATTATATATATGTGTATGAGCAGGGGCTGGATTCTTCAATGGCGAAGAAGGACCATGTATAAATTTGGGTTAATACTCACGGTCGTAAATATAGGGATTGTCTCGGTTGTCCCGCGAGTCTTGCTTTCAATGCTTCGTGCTTGTCCAAATATGTTGAGCTTCCTCCTGTGGTACGGAATTACTGGTGTAGCTTCCGTATTATTGTATTGACTTCATATGGTAGGAACCAGTCGCTTTAATTTATATTGCGAAGAGATAAATATATACGTGTATGTGGGTAACAGCCGCTGATCACGGGCAAGAATTGTAGTAACCGGCAACCAAGTTATTATTATTTGCACCTTTCAAAGCTGCGTATTGTATATTTACTTCAAAGCGCCACTAAAACCAGTAAAACACCATATAAATCACTTTCAAACTTATATTTATGCTTTTGGCTCACAATTTTTAGATATATATATATATATACGAAAGGATATTTGTAATAATTGCATATGCACTTTATGCATATATTTGTCTGCAGCGCAAGAGATTTATACAAATTAAACACCAAAACGTATTTCACTAGTTCTTTTGTTAAAACTTAGCATGCGCTTTAGTTTATTTAAATGTTCACGAGAATTTTGGTTTTATAAGAGTATATATCGCGTTTTACAATAGATTTATAAAAAAAATACGTAAACTTCGGGAAATGCCGGTGGATATATAAAGCTCAGATTTGTAGTAATAATAATGATGGCCGCCCCCACATCAGCTGTTTTGCATGCGGCGAATTGGTGTGGGGTGATTTACGCAAGGGTTGCCACACGTCCCAAATGCTTCCATATTTCATACTTAAGCTAAGGGTGTGTTTATATGTTGAGGTGAACAATATAATGTAATTCATAATGAGATATACATAGTATAAATATGAGATATAATATATGAAAATAATTGTACTAAAATATATAACATGATATAAAGAGGTAATTCAATGAAAATTATTATATTTGTACAATTCATGTAATGGGTTTTATTATGGTTTTGGGATTGGGACGGGTGGCTACCTAAGTCGCGTAAACACCACTTTTTGGGCTCAGCCTAATGCGCCATTACAACAACCACATGAAAATTACAGAAACTTCTTAACTTTAACTGCAAATAACTTTTGAACGGATGAAAAAAATCTCATTTCAGATTCTAAATCTAGACGTGGGTAATCCTTTACTTGGGGTACCGAGCGCTAATACACAACCAAAAATGTTGAGATATGTATCAGGAGACGCGCTTTGGTCCCAGGAGCATGAATATAGCTCCGCTGAACCAATATTTTGAATAGTTTGCGAGATATTTAAAGTTCCGAATTTTCTGTCATTTTCATGTGGTTGTTGTAATCACATTTCCCTGTGAGAAAAGAGTGGCACGCGGAAGGACATCACCGTGGCGCTAGCCACGGCTATGGCAGCCACCCGGAGTTGGAATGGCGTAGCCCAGGGTTATTTTTGAAGCGCGGCCGAAGGCCGCCAATGCGAAAAGGAGTTCTGCACATAAATACCATTGATCACGCCCCGAATTGGGGATCTGACCTAAGTCAATCCCAGATTCATTTTTTAAATCCCAGATTCATGATACATGATCATAAGTCGAAGGTGATAATGAAAAATGAAAATTTGGAATATAAAAAAAATGTACTGACTTTAGTTCGCTTTCTTAATGCGAATTAATGTCAATGACGTTAGTTCGCTAAAAATATTGACCTTAGTTCGCTTTTGGCATGCGTCTTAATGTCACTGACATTAATTCGCTTTTGGGGTGCGAATTAACGTCACTGACGTTAATTCCACTGACATTAGTTCACGCCACCGTTTTTCTTTCTCTCGAAATGTCATGAAAGTGCTAGGGTTTATTCTCATATAATTTTAACCAAATTTCAGTGGTCTACCTCAAGTACTTCCAGATATAGAGACTGTGAAAAATTCCATTTGTATAGGAGATGCCAAGCTTCGTTTTTGTCTCTCTCCAATTGTTATGTAAGCGCTAGGGTTTATTCTCATATAATTTTAACCAAATTTCAGTGCTATACCTCAAGTACTTCCAGATATATGGACTGCGAAAAATTCCATTTGTATAGGAGATGCCAAGCATCGTTTTGTCTCTCTCCAATTGTCGTGAAAGTGCTAGGGTTTATTCTCACATAATTTTAACCAAATTTCAGTGCTATACCTCAAGTACTTACAGATATATGGACTGCGAAAAATTCTAGTTGTATGGGAGATGCCACGCATCCTTTTCCTTTATCCCTAGTTTTCATGAAGGTGTTAGGGTTTATTCTCATATAATTTTAACCAAATTTCAGTGGTCTACCTCAAGTACTTCCAGATATATGGACTGTGAAAAATTCCAGTTGTTTGGGAGATGCCACGCATCCTTTTCCTTTATCCATAGTTTTCATGAAGGTGTTAGGGTTTATTCTCATATAATTTTAACCAAATTTCAGTGCTATACCTCAAGTACTTCCAGATATATGGACTGCGAAAAATTCCATTTGTATAGGAGATGCCAAGCATCGCTTTTGTTTCTCTCACATTCTCATGAGAAGCGCTAGGGTTTATTCTCATATAATTTTAACCAAATTTCAGTGCTATACCTCAAGTACTTACAGATATATGGACTGCCAAAAATTCCAGTTGTTTTGGAGATGCCACGCATCCTTTATCTTTATCTCCAATTGTCATGAAGGTGTTAGGGTTTATTCTCATATAATTTTAACCAAATTTCAGTGGTCTACCTCAAGTACTTCCAGATATATGGACTGCGAAAAATTTCAGTTGTTTTGGAGATGCCACGCATCCTTTATCTTTATCTCCAATTGTCATGAAGGTGTTAGGGTTTATTCTCACATAATTTTAACCAAATTTCAGTGCTATACCTCAAGTACTTACAGATATATGGACTGCCAAAAATTCCAGTTGTTTTGGAGATGCCACGCATCCTTTATCTTTATCTCCAATTGTCATGAAGGTGTTAGGGTTTATTCTCACATAATTTTAACCAAATTTCAGTGCTATACCTCAAGTACTTACAGATATATGGACTGCGAAAAATTCCAGTTGTTTGGGAGATGCCACGCATCCTTTTCCTTTATCCCTAGTTTTCATGAAGGTGTTAGGGTTTATTCTCATATAATTTTAACCAAATTTCAGTGGTCTACCTAAAGAACTTCCATTTGTATGGGAGATGCCACGCATCGTTTTTCTGGTGGCGCGAACTAACGTCAGTTGAATTAACGTCAGTGGTTTGAGATTCGACGAAGTAGCGCTGCAGGCGAAAATTTGACTTAGGTCAGATCCCCAATTCGGGGCGTGATCCATGGTATTTATGTGCAGAACTCCTTTCCGCATTGGCGGCCTTCGTCCGCGCTTCAAAAAATAACCCTGGGCTACGCCATTCCAACTCCGGGTGTGTGCCATAGCCGTGGCTCCTGCCACGGTGATGTCTTTCCGCGTGCCACCTTTCCCACTTTTTCACTTTTTGGGCTCAGCCTAATGCGCCATTACAACAACCACATGAAAATTACAGAAACTTCTTAACTTTAACTGCAAATAACTTTTGAACGGATGAAAAAAATCTCATTTCAGATTCTAAATCTAGACGTGGGTAATCGTTTACTTGGGGTACCGAGCGCTAATACACAACCAAAAATGTTGAGATATGTATCAGGAGACGCGCTTTGGTCCCAGGAGCATGAATATAGCTCCGCTGAACCAATATTTTTAATAGTTTGCGAGATATTTAAAGTTCCGAATTTTCTGTCATTTTCATGTGGTTGTTGTAATCACATTTCCCTGTGAGAAAAGAGTGGCACGCGGAAGGACATAACCGTGGCGCTAGCCACGGCTATGGCAACCACCCGGAGTTGGAATGGCGTAGCCCAGGGTTATTTTTGAAGCGCGGCCGAAGGCCGCCAATGCGGAAAGGAGTTCTGCACATAAATACCATTGATCACGCCCCGAATTGGGGATCTGACCTAAGTCAATCCCAGATTCATTTTTTAAATCCCAGATTCATGATACATGCTCATAAGTCGAAGGTGATAATGAAAAATGAAAATTTGGAATATAAAAAAAATGTACTGACTTTAGTTCGCTTTCTTAATGCGAATTAATGTCAATGACGTTAGTTCGCTAAAAATATTGACCTTAGTTCGCTTTTGGCATGCGTCTTAATGTCACTGACATTAATTCGCTTTTGGGGTGCGAATTAACGTCACTGACGTTAATTCCACTGACATTAGTTCACGCCACCGTTTTTCTTTCTCTCGAAATGTCATGAAAGTGCTAGGGTTTATTCTCATATAATTTTAACCAAATTTCAGTGGTCTACCTCAAGTACTTCCAGATATAGAGACTGTGAAAAATTCCATTTGTATAGGAGATGCCAAGCTTCGTTTTTGTCTCTCTCCAATTGTTATGTAAGCGTTAGGGTTTATTCTCATATAATTTTAACCAAATTTCAGTGCTATACCTCAAGTACTTCCAGATATATGGACTGCGAAAAATTCCATTTGTATAGGAGATGCCAAGCATCGTTTTTGTTTCTCTCCAATTGTCGTGAAAGTGCTAGGGTTTATTCTCACATAATTTTAACCAAATTTCAGTGCTATACCTCAAATACTTACAGATATATGGACTGCGAAAAATTCTAGTTGTATGGGAGATGCCACGCATCCTTTTCCTTTATCCCTAGTTTATTCTCATATAATTTTAACCAAATTTCAGTGGTTTACCTCAAGTATTTCCAGATATATGGACTGTGAAAAATTCCAGTTGTTTTGGAGATGCCACGCATCCTTTTCCTTTATCCCTAGTTTTCATGAAGGTGTTAGGGTTTATTCTCATATAATTTTAACCAAATTTCAGTGCTATACCTCAAGTACTTCCAGATATATGGACTGCGAAAAATTCCATTTGTATAGGAGATGCCAAGCATCGCTTTTGTTTCTCTCACATTCTCATGAAAGCGCTAGGGTTTATTCTCATATAATTTTAACCAAAATTTCAGTGCTATACCTCAAGTACTTACAGATATATGGACTGCCAAAAATTCCAGTTGTTTTGGAGATGCCACGCATCCTTTATCTTTATCTCCAATTGTCATGAAGGTGTTAGGGTTTATTCTCATATAATTTTAACCAAATTTCAGTGCTATACCTCAAGTACTTCCAGATATATGGACTGCGAAAAATTCCATTTGTATAGGAGATGCCAAGCATCGCTTTTGTTTCTCTCACATTCTCATGAAAGCGCTAGGGTTTATTCTCATATAATTTTAACCAAATTTCAGTGCTATACCTCAAGTACTTACAGATATATGGACTGTGAAAAATTCCAGTTGTATGGGAGATGCCACGCATCCTTTTTCTTTATCCCTAGTTTTCATGAAGGTGTTAGGGTTTATTCTCATATAATTTTAGCCAAATTTCAGTGGTCTACCTAAAGTTCTTCCAGATATAGTGACAGTGAAAAATTCCAGTTGTTTGGGAGATGCCACGCATCCTTTTCCTTTATCCCCAGTTTTCATGAAGGTGTTAGGGTTTATTCTCATATAATTTTAACCAAATTTCAGTGGTCTACCTAAAGAACTTCCATTTGTATGGGAGATGCCACGCATCGTTTTTCTGGTGGCGCGAACTAACGTCAGTTGAATTAACGTCAGTGGTTTGAGATTCGACGAAGTAGCGCTGCAGGCGAAAATTTGACTTAGGTCAGATCCCCAATTCGGGGCGTGATCCATGGTATTTATGTGCAGAACTACTTTCCGCATTGGCGGCCTTCGGCCGCGCTTCAAAAAATAACCCTGGGCTACGCCATTCCAACTCCGGGTGTGTGCCATAGCGTGCCATGTCTTTCCGCGTGCCACGTTTCCCACTTTTTCACTTTTTGGGCTCAGCCTAATGCGCCATTACAACAACCACATGAAAATTACAGAAACTTCTGAACTTTAACTGCAAATAACTTTTGAACGGATGAAAAAAATCTCATTTCAGATTCTAAATCTAGACGTGGGTAATCGTTTACTTGGGGTACCGAGCGCTAATACACAACCAAAATGTTGAGATATGTATCAGGAGACGCGCTTTGGTCCCAGGAGCATGAATATAGCTCCGCTGAACCAATATTTTTAATAGTTTGCGAGATATTTAAAGTTCCGAATTTTCTGTCATTTTCATGTGGTTGTTGTAATCACATTTCCCTGTGAGAAAAGAGTGGCACGCGGAAGGACATCACCGTGGCGCTAGCCACGGCTATGGCAACCACCCGGAGTTGGAATGGCGTAGCCCAGGGTTATTTTTGAAGCGCGGCCGAAGGCCGCCAATGCGGAAAGGAGTTCTGCACATAAATACCATTGATCACGCCCCGAATTGGGGATCTGACCTAAGTCAATCCCAGATTCATTTTTTAAATCCCAGATTCATGATACATGATCATAAGTCGAAGGTGATAATGAAAAATGAAAATTTGGAATATAAAAAAAATGTACTGACTTTAGTTCGCTTTCTTAATGCGAATTAATGTCAATGACGTTAGTTCGCTAAAAATATTGACCTTAGTTCGCTTTTGGCATGCGTCTTAATGTCACTGACATTAATTCGCTTTTGGGGTGCGAATTAACGTCACTGACGTTAATTCCACTGACATTAGTTCACGCCACCGTTTTTCTTTCTCTCGAAATGTCATGAAAGTGCTAGGGTTTATTCTCATATAATTTTAACCAAATTTCAGTGGTCTACCTCAAGTACTTCCAGATATAGAGACTGTGAAAAATTCCATTTGTATAGGAGATGCCAAGCTTCGTTTTTGTCTCTCTCCAATTGTTATGTAAGCGCTAGGGTTTATTCTCATATCATTTTAACCAAATTTCAGTGCTATACCTCAAGTATTTACAGATATATGGACTGCGAAAAATTCTAGTTGTATGGGAGATGCCACGCATCCTTTTTCATTATCCCCAGTTTTCATGCAGGTATTATATATCTGCGAAAAATTCCAGTTGTATGGAAGATACCACGCATCGTTTTTGTTTCTCTCCAATTGTCATGAAAGTGCTAGGGTTTATTCTCATATAATTTTAACCAAATTTCAGTGGTCTACCTCAAGTACTTCCAGATATAGAGACTGTGAAAAATTCCATTTGTATAGGAGATGCCAAGCTTCGTTTTTGTCTCTCTCCAATTGTTATGTAAGCGCTAGGGTTTATTCTCATATAATTTTAACCAAATTTCAGTGCTATACCTCAAGTACTTCCAGATATGTATATGGACTGCGAAAAATTCCATTTGTATAGGAGAAACCAAGCATCGTTTTTGTTTCTCTCCAATTGTCATGAAAGTGCTAGGGTTTATTCTCATATAATTTTAACCAAATTTCAGTGCTATACCTCAAGTACTTCCAGATATATGGACTGTGAAAAATTCCATTTGTATAGGAGATGCCAAGCTTCGTTTTTGTCTCTCTCCAATTGTTATGTAAGCGCTAGGGTTTATTCTCATATAATTTTAACCAAATTTCAGTGCTATACCTCAAGTACTTCCAGATATGTATATGGACTGCGAAAAATTCCATTTGTATAGGAGATGCCAAGCATCGTTTTTGTTTCTCTCCAATTGTCATGAAAGTGCTAGGGTTTATTCTCATATAATTTTAACCAAATTTCAGTGCTATACCTCAAGTATTTACAGATATATGGACTGCGAAAAATTCTAGTTGTATGGGAGATGCCACGCATCCTTTTTCATTATCCCCAGTTTTCATGCAGGTATTATATATCTGCGAAAAATTCCAGTTGTATGGAAGATGCCACGCATCGTTTTTGTTTCTCTCCAATTGTCATGAAAGTGCTAGGGTTTATTCTCATATAATTTTAACCAAATTTCAGTGCTATACCTCAAGTACTTCCAGATATATGGACTGCGAAAAATTCCATTTGTATAGGAGATGCCAAGCATCGTTTTTGTTTCTCCCCAATTGTCATAAAAGTGCTAGGGTTTATTCTCACATAATTTTATCCAAATTTCAGTGCTATACCTCAAGTACTTAGAGATATTTGAATTCCGAAAATTCCAGTTGTATGGGAGATGCCACGCATCCTTTTCCTTTATCCCTAGTTTTCATGAAGGTGTTAGGGTTTATTCTCATATAATTTTAGCCAAATTTCAGTGGTCTACCTCAAGTACTTACAGATATATGGACTGCGAAAACTTCTAGTTGTATGGGAGATGCCACGCATCGTTTTTCTTTCTCTCCAAATATCATGAAAGTGTTAGGGTTCATTCTCATATAATTTTAACCAAATTTCAGTGCTATACCTCAAGTACTTCCAGTTATATGGACTGCGAAAAATTCCATTTGTATGGGAGATGCCAAGCATCGCTTTTGTGACTCTCCAATTGTCATGAAAGCGCTAGGGTTTTTTCTCATATAATTTTAACCAAATTTAAGTGCTATACCTTAAGTTATTCCAGATATATGGACTGTGAAAATTTCCAGTTGGCTTGGAGATGCCACGTATCCTTTTAATTTATCTCCAGTTTTCATGAAGGTGTTAGGGTTTATTTTCATATAATTTTAACCAAATTTCAGTGGTCTACGTAAAGTTCTTCCAGATATAGTGACTGTGAAAAATTCCATTTGTATGGGAGATGCCACGCATCGTTTTTCTTCCTCTCCAAATGTCATGAAAGTGTTAGGGTTTATTCTCATATAATTTTTACCAAATTTCAGTGGTCTACCTCAAGTCCTTCCAGATATAGTGACTGTGAAAAATCCCATTTGTATAGGAGATGCCAAGCATAATTTTTCTTTATCCCCAGTTTTCATGAAGGTGTTAGGGTTTATTCTCATATAATTTTAACCAAATTTCAGTGGTCTACCTAAAGTACTTCCAGATATAGTGACTGTGAAAAATTCCATTTGTATAGGAGATGCCAAGCATCCTTTTTCTTTATACCCAGTTTTCATGAAGGTGTTATTGTTTATTCTCATATAATTTTAACCAAATTTCAGTGCTATACCTCAAGTAATTCCAGATATAGTGCCTACGAAAAATTCCAGTTGCTTTGGAGATGCCACGCATCGTTTTTCTCTCTCTCCAAATGTCATGAAAGTGTTGGGTTTCCTCTCATATAATTTTAACCAAATTTCAGTGTTATACCTCCAGTACTTCTAGACATATGGACTGCGAAAAATTCCATTTGTATAGGAGATGCCAAGCATCGTTTTTGTTTCTCTCCAATTGTCATGAAAGTGCTAGGGTTTATTCTCATTTAATTTTAACCAAATTTCAGTGCTATACCTCAAGTACTTACCGATATATGGACTGTGAAAATTCTAGTTGTATGGGAGATGCCACACATCCTTTTTCTTTATCCCCAGTTTTCATGAAGGTATTATATATCTGCGAAAAATTCCAGTTGTATGGAAGATGCCACGCATCGTTTTTCTTTCTCTCCAAATGTCATGAAAGTGTTAGGGTTTATTCTCATATAATTTTAACCAAATTTCAGTTCTATACCTCAAGTACTTCCAGATATATGGACTGCGAAAAATTCCATTTGTATAGGAGATGCCAAGCATCGTTTTTGTCTCTCTACAATTGTCATGAAAGCGCTAGGGTTTATTCTCATATAATTTTAACCAAATTTCAGTGCTATACCTTAAGTAATTCCAGATATATGGACTGTGAAAATTTACAGTTGGCTTGGAGATGCCACGTATCCTTTTAATTTATCTCCAGTTTTCATGAAGGTGTTAGGGTTTATTTTCATATAATTTTGACCAAATTTCAGTGGTCTACCTCAAGTACTTCCAGATATAGTGACTGTGAAAAATTCCGTTTGTATGGGAGATGCCACGCATCGTTTTTCTTCCTCTCCAAATGTCATGAAAGTGTTAGGGTTTATTCTCATATAATTTTTACCAAATTTCAGTGGTCTACCTCAAGTCCTTCCACATATAGTGACTGTGAAAAATCCCATTTGTATAGGAGATGCCAAGCATCCTTTTTCTTTATCCCCAGTTTTCATGAAGGTGTTAGGGTTTATTCTCATATAATTTTAACCAAATTTCAGTGCTATACCTCAAGTACTTCCAGATATATGGACTGCGAAAAATTCCATTTGTATAGGAGATGCCAAGCATCGTTTTTGTTTCTCTCCAATTGTCATGAAAGTGCTAGGGTTTATTCTCACATAATTTTAACCAAATTGCAGTGCTATACCTCAAGTACTTACAGATATATTGACTGCGAAAAATTCTAGTTGTATGGGAGATGCCACGCATCCTTTTCCTTTATCCCTAGTTTTCATGAAGGTGTTAGGGTTTATTCTCATATAATTTTAGCCAAATTTCAGTGGTCTACCTCAAGTACTTCCAGATACATATATGAACTGTGAAAAATTCCAGTTGTTTGGGAGATGCCACGCATCCTTTTCCTTTATCCCTAGTTTTCATGAAGGTGTTAGGGTTTATCTATACTATTATATAAAATTCAAACTCGAAATTTTGTTAAAGCTAAACAGCCGATCCACTGGCCCGATTTTTTTCTTTCAAATTTTAATGTATCATAATCTAGCCAGAAAAGGACCATAGATACTTTTTTTTAAATAAAAATGTTATTAAAAACTTTTTTAATTCAAATAAATTTTGTATGAAAACCCATCTTTGCTTGGACGCTTTACCATTCAGTCGTTTGTGCTTAGAGAGCATCAACAGACCACATATTGCTCTCTATTTACTCTATGTTTGTACTCAGCTAACACAGCTACAAAAATTTGAGCGCCACCGTATAACAATGCATGTGAATGTAGGGTAGCACACACATATTCACACAAACAAGCAGACGCTCGACGCAATTTGTACGTATGACGGATACGTCGACGCTGACGTACTGTATCTGCTTAAGCCATAAGTTCGCTGCAAGCAGTGGGAGTAAAAAAAGCTACAATTAAAACACTCAATACATCCAGTAACTCAAAATTTATGTATGAGTATTTCGCGCATTTATTCAAAAATGTTTGAAGGCAGGGTAGGGAAATGACATTTCATGAATTGTACTAAATCCACTCAAAAATCTTACTTTTTTCGTTCAAATTGTACTACATTTTTTTTGTATGGATTCGCATATGTTGCCCTATTACTCATTTACTTTTTTTTTAGTACCGAAATAAAAAAAAATACATAAAAGTTTTTTCTTTTTATCTATTTGGAAATATTTTACTTAGTTCAATAAGAGTTTTGAAAAACATAAATATTCTTTCTTCATTACATACTAGCTGACGAAGGGAATGGCCACAGCTTTAATTTTTCTTTCACTTTTCGATATTGCGGTTTATCTATACTACAAAAACTCTAGAAAAGTTGTGTCTGTATATTAGGAATTTCTTTGAAAAAATGACTGGGGATGACTTGGGGAATGTTTAGGCACAACTAAAAAATCCAATGGAAAGGAGATGACAAAATGTCTAAGTTAGTCTATTAAAAACGCCTTTACTTTAGTTGGTTGCCGTAGACATAAACGGGATAGAACGTGGGGAAAAAAATATTGTTCTGAACCTTCTCTGCCTGTAAATTGTCTTCCCAAGTGAGGGTATCAGAATTTTATGAACTACTAACATCCCGAGCAACGCCGGGTTCCCTGCTAGTTCTCATATAATTTTAACCAAATTTCAGTGCTATACCTCAAGTACTTCCAGATATATGGACTGCGAAAAATTCCATTTGTATAGGAGATGCCAAGCATTGTTTTTGTTTCTCTACAATTGTCATGAAAGCGCTAGGGTTTATTCTCATATAATTTTAACCAAATTTCAGTGGTCTACCTCAAGTACTTCCAGATATATGGACTGTGAAAAGTTCCAGTTGGCTTGGAGATGCCACGTATCCTTTTAATTTATCTCCAGTTTTCATGAAGGTGTTAGTGTTTATTTTCATATAATTTTAACCAAATTTCAGTGGTCTACCTCAAGTACTTCCAGATATAGTGACTGTGAAAAATTCCATTTGTATGGGGGATGCCACGCATCGTTTTTCTTCCCCTCCAAATGTCATGAAAGTGTTAGGGTTTATTCTCATATAATTTTTACCAAATTTCAGTGGTCTACCTCAAGTCCTTCCAGATATAGTGACTGTGAAAAATCCCATTTGTATAGGAGATGCCAAGCATCCTTTTTCTTTATCCCCAGTTTTCATGAAGGTGTTAGGGTTTATTCTCATATAATTTTAACCAAGTTTCAGTGCTACACCTCAAGTACTTCCAGATATATGGACTGTGAAAAATTCCATTTGTATAGGAGATGCCAAGCATCGTTTTTGTTTCTCTCCAATTGTCATGAAAGTGCTAGGGTTTATTCTCACATAATTTTAACCAAATTTCAGTGCTATACCTCAAGTACTTACAGATATATGGACTGCGAAAAATTCTAGTTGTATGGGAGATGGCACGCATCCTTTTCCTTTATGCCTAGTTTTCATGAAGGTGTTAGGGTTTATTCTCATATAATTTTAGCCAAATTTCAGTGGTCTACCTCAAGTACTTCCAGATATATGGACTGTGAAAAATTCCAGTTGTTTGGGAGATGCCACGCATCCTTTTCCCTTATCCCTAGTTTTCATGAAGGTGTTAGGGTTTATTCTCATATTATTTTAACCAAATTTCAGTGCTATACCTCAAGTACTTCCAGATATATGGACTGCGAAAAAATCCATTTGTATAGGAGATGCCAAGCATCGTTTTTGTTTCTCTCCAATTGTCATGAAAGTGCTAGGGTTTATTCTCACATAATTTTAACCAAATTTCAGTGCTATACCTCAAGTACTTCCAGATATAGTGACTGTGAAAAATTCCATTTGTATAGGAGATGCCAAGCATCCTTTTTCTTTATACCCAGTTTTCATGAAGGTGTTATTGTTTATTCTCATATAATTTTAACCAAATTTCAGTGCTATACCTCAAGTACTTCCAGATATAGTGACAGTGAAAAATTCCATTTGTATAGGAGATGCCACGCATCCTTTTCCTTTATCCCTAGTTTTCATGAAGGTGTTAGGGTTTATTCTCATAAAATTTTAACCAAATTTCAGTGCTATACCTCAAGTACTTCCAGATATATGGACTGCGAAAAATTCCATTTGTATAGGAGATGCCACGCATCCTTTTCCTTTATCCCTAGTTTTCATGAAGGTGTTAGGGTTTATTCTCATATAATTTTAACCAAATTTCAGTGCTATATATACCTCAAGTACTTCCAGATATATGGACTGCGAAAAATTCCATTTGTATAGGAGATGCCAAGCATCGTACCCCTGCGGGTTGGGGCTTAGAATATGCCCGCGGTAGGCATACCGGTCGTAAGAGGCGACCAATATGCACAAAGGTAATGATGTGCAACTCGATGGTTGATCTACGGATATGATGCTTCCCACCTCTCATTACCCATCTTCTCTTTCCTTTCGGAAGGAGGGATGACATGACCTAGAAGGTTGCACTGGTCATACCAAATCGCTCCCACGACAGTCGGGCAGTACCGCAAGGGAGTACCGGCTTCATATCCGGCCAAGGACTGTTATTTCGACAACACTCCCCAAAACCTTCGGGGTGTGATTTTGTTGTTAAAACAACAACAACAACAACATTCATTATCCCCAGTTTTCATGAAGGTATTATATATCTGCGAAAAATTCCAGTTGTATGGAAGATGCCACGCATCGCTTTTGTTTCTCTCCAATTGTCATGAAAGCGCTAGGGTTTATTATACCCAGCGTACTAGTACTAGTACAAGGGTATTAGAACTTTGTTGGGATAACGGTTGGTTGTACAGGTATAAAGGAATCGAGATAGATATAGACTTCCATATATCAATATGATCAGGATCGAAAAAAAATTTGATTGACCCATGTCCGTCCGTCTGTCCGTCTGTCCGTCCGTCCGTCTGTCCGTTAACAGGATAACTTGAGCAAATAATGAGATATCTTCACCAAATTCGGCATGCGTACTTATTTGGATTCAGAATAGATTGGTATTGAAAATGGGTAAAATCGGATCACAACCACGCCCCTTTTTCGATATCGAAAATTTCGAAAAACGTATAAAACGGGTTAATTCAATATTAGAAGCAGCTACAATGATAAAATTTGCAATATGTATTGATTTAGATGTTCTAAGGCCGATTTTATCAAATTTTTTTAAAATGGGCGTGGCACCGCCCACATATAACTTCAGAACAGTTTATGCGAGTATAACGAAATTTTGTAGAGGGCATACTATTGTTGTGATAAATTCAGATATAGAAAATAAACGAAATCGCTTAGCGACCACGCCTACTTTTTCATAAAAGTTGTATTGGAAGGAGGTGGAAATATTGAAAAGTCCATATCTAATAAACAGATACCGCTATAATAATATAATTTGGTACATATATCAATTTTCATATTCTTTACATAATTTTAAAATTCGACTGCTAATAACTTCAGAACGGTGTGAGATAGATTTACGAAACTAGGTACCAGCCATGTTATGTTTATGTAGAGTACCACCACAGAAAATAAGAAAAATCGGGAACGACCACGCCCCTTTTTGGACTAAAGTTCTCTAAACAAGAGTTAGGAAACCGGAATATGCAATATCTGTTTAACTGATAAAGATATAATGCTAAAATTTAGTATACTCATTCACTTGATGATGTTATTAGTGTTGTTTAAAGGTTTTTTGGTAATATATTGGAAAATGGGTGTGGCACCACCCACAAGTGAATAAACAAAATATCAACATTTCACTATTAACAAGCCACTGTGAAAGTATCATAAAGATCTGCAATGAAAACTGATCTTCAAATAGGGACAAACAACATAATAAAATCCGTGGGCGTGCCACCACCCACTTTTTTAAAATTATGTAAATATTGATTAATGGACACATATATCCGTATATCAAAAAATTTCACAAAATATGTTAAAAGTTATGGGCATGTCACGCCTTCTTTTCCAAAGTTATATATAGGACATGGTATAACCTTTGAAAAGATCGATTGAGTACTTTTGGCTCATGTAAGCGGTTAAAGCTTTATAAGCAAGGGGCGTGGCCGCGCCCACCAAATTCGCTATTGCTTAGGCTCGGAATAGATTGGTTTTTAAAATGGGCGAAATCAGATGAAAACCACGCCCCCTTTTTCTGAAAACTAACGCTGGGTATTGAATGTTCGGTTCACCCGAACTTAGACTTCCTTACTTGTTCTCATCCTTTTAATTTATCTCCAGTTTTCATGAAGGTGTTAGGGTTTATTTTCATATAATTTTAACCAAATTTCAGTGGTCTACCTAAAGTACTTCCAGATATAGTGACTGTGAAAAATTCCATTTGTATGGGAGATGCCACGCATCGTTTTTCTTCCTTTCCAAATGTCATGAAAGTGTTAGGGTTTATTCTCATATAATTTTTACCAAATTTCAGTGGTCTACCTCAAGTCCTTCCAGATATAGTGACTGTGAAAAACTCCATTTGTATAGGAGATGCCAAGCATCCTTTTTCTTTATCGCCAGTTTTCATGAAGGTGTTAGGGTTTATTCTCATATAATTTTAACCAAATTTCAGTGGTCTACCTAAAGTACTTCCAGATATAGTGACTGTGAAAAACTCCATTTGTATAGGAGATGCCAAGCATCCTTTTTCTTTATCCCCAGTTTTCATGAAGGTGTTATTGTTTATTCTCATATAATTTTAACCAAATTTCAGTGCTATACTTAAAGTAATTCCAGATATAGTGACTACGAAAAATTCCAGTTGCTTTGGAGATGCCACGCATCGTTTTTCTCTCTCTCCAAATGTCATGAAAGTGTTGGGTTTCCTCTCATATAATTTTAACCAAATTTCAGTGCTATACCTTAAGTAATTCCAGATATATGGACTGTGAAAATTTACAGTTGGCTTGGAGATGCCACGTATCCTTTTAATTTATCTCCAGTTTTCATGAAGGTGTTAGGGTTTATTTTCATATAATTTTAACGAAATTTCAGCGGTCTACCTCAAGTACTTCCAGATATAGTGACTGTGAAAAATTCCATTTGTATGGGAGATGCCACGCATCGTTTTTCTTCCTCTCCAAATGTTATGAAAGTGTTAGGGTTTATTCTCATATAATTTTTACCAAATTTCAGTGGTCTACCTCAAGTAATTCCAGATATAGTGACTACGAAAAATTCCAGTTGCTTTGGAGATGCCACGCATCGTTTTTCTCTCTCTCCAAATGTCATGAAAGTGTTGGGTTTATTCTCATATAACTTTAACCAAATTTCAGTGCTATACCTTAAGTTATTCCAGATATATGGACTGTGAAAATTTCCAATTGGCATGGAGATGCCACGTATCCTTTTAATTTATCTCCAGTTTTCATGAAGGTGTTAGGGTTTATTTTCATATAATTTTAACCAAATTTCAGCGGTCTACCTCAAGTACTTCCAGATATAGTGACTGTGAAAAATTCCATTTGTATGGGAGATGCCACGCATCGTTTTTCTTCCTCTCCAAATGTCATGAAAGTGTTAGGGTTTATTCTCATATAATTTTTACCAAATTTCAGTGGTCTACCTCAAGTCCTTCCAGATATAGTGACTGTGAAAAATCCCATTTGTATAGGCGATGCCAAGCATCCTTTTTCTTTATCCCCAGTTTTCATGAAGGTGTTAGGGTTTATTCTCATATAATTTTAACCAAATTTCAGTGCTATACCTCAAGTACTTCCAGATATATGGACTGCGAAAAATTCCATTTGTATAGGAGATGCCAAGCATCGTTTTTGCTTCTCTCCAATTGTCATGAAAGCGCTAGAGTTTATTCTCATATAATTTTAACCAAATTTCAGTGCTATACCTCAAGTACTTCCAGATATATGGACTGCGAAAAATTCCATTTGTATAGGAGATGCCAAGCATCGTACCCCTGCGGGTTGGGGCTTAGAATATGCCCGCGGTAGGCATACCGGTCGTAAGAGGCGACCAATATGCACAAAGGTAATGATGTGCAACTCGATGGTTGATCTACGGATATGATGCTTCCCACCTCTCATTACCCATCTTCTCTTTCCTTTCGGAAGGAGGGATGACATGACCTAGAAGGTTGCACTGGTCATACCAAATCGCTCCCACGACAGTCGGGCAGTACCGCAAGGGAGTACCGGAGCGAACCGGATTCATATCCGGCCACGGACGGTTATTTCGACAACACTCCCCAAAACCTTCGGGGTGTGATTTTGTTGTTAAAACAACAACAACAACAACATTCATTATCCCCAGTTTTCATGAAGGTATTATATATCTGCGAAAAATTCCAGTTGTATGGAAGATGCCACGCATCGCTTTTGTTTCTCTCCAATTGTCATGAAAGCGCTAGGGTTTATTCTCATATAATTTTAACCAAATTTCAGTGCTATACCTTAAGTTATTCCAGATATATGGACTGTGAAAATTTCCAGTTGGCTTGGAGATGCCACGTATCCTTTTAATTTATCTCCAGTTTTCATGAAGGTGTTAGGGTTTATTTTCATATAATTTTAACCAAATTTCAGTGGTCTACCTAAAGTACTTCCAGATATAGTGACTGTGAAAAATTCCATTTGTATGGGAGATGCCACGCATCGTTTTTCCTCCTCTCCAAATGTCATGAAAGTGTTAGGGTTTATTCTCATATAATTTTTACCAAATTTCAGTGGTCTACCTCAAGTCCTTCCAGATATAGTGACTGTAAAAAATCCCATTTGTATAGGAGACGCCAAGCATCCTTTTTCTTTATCCCCAGTTTTCATGAAGGTGTTAGGGTTTATTCTCATATAATTTTAACTAAATTTCAGTGGTCTACCTAAAGTACTTCCAGATATAGTGACTGTGAAAAATTCCATTTGTATAGGAGATGCCAAGCATCCTTTTTCTTTATCCCCAGTTTTCATGAAGGTGTTATTGTTTGTTCTCATATAGTTTTAACCAAATTTCAGTGCTATACCTCAAAAATTCCAGTTGCTTTGGAGATGCCACGCATCGTTTTTCTCTCTCTCCAAATGCCATGAAAGTGTTGGGTTTCCTCTCATATAATTTTAACCAAATTTCAGTGCTATACCTCCAGTACTTCTAGACATATGTACTGCGAAATATTCCATTTGTATAGGAGATGCCAAGCATCGTTTTTGTTTCTCTCCAATTGTCATGAAAGTGCTAGGGTTTATTCTCATTTAATTTTAACCAAATTTATTTATTTATTTATTTATTTATTTATTTTAATCTTGAAATTGTTACATTTCTTACAGACTAATTACAAATGTGTTCAAATATCAACTAACTTAACAGGTCATTAAGTAGCATTTTAAACCTATTTTCACAATAGGAGAAATCCAAAACTGAAGAATTCGGGAGCAAGTTAAATTCTTTAAGAGCTCTGACAACAGGAGCATTGGCAGCATAATTGGTCCTCGCAAGCCCCACAAAAAATGTGGCACGATTCCTTAAGCAAATAGTAGGAGTAAGAAAGAGAATACGTTCAAGTAAAGAGGGGCAGTCCACCACCCCAGATATCAAATTAAAAATGAAAGTTAGAGATAAAAAGGTTCTCCTAAAATTTAGTGTCTTAAGACCGATAAGCAAACATCTAGACTCATAAGCGGGAACTGGAAGTACAAAATGAAGGGGGCGCAGAGCATACTTTATAAAGATTTTCTGAACTCTCTCCAATCGAGTAATATGACAAGCATAATACGGGCGACAAATAATAGCAGCATATTCTAACTTCGAGCGTACCAGTGAAGTAAAGAGTGTCTTTAAAGTATACGGATCCGAGATCTCAGAACTGAAACGTCTGACAAAAGCCAGCATAGAGTACGACTTAGCTATGATAAAATTAAGATGGCTATGAAAAGTGAACTTGGAATCAAAGACCAGTGATTTTAGAAACAATGTCTAATTGTGAGCCACCAATAAAATACGACGTAGGGATAAGAGTACGGGACTTGGAATAGGAGACATGGGAGCATTTTCTAATATTTAAGGGCAGCATATTTTTCTGACACCAAGCTACCACATTGTCAAGATCACTCTGAAGTTTCGCAGAGTCAGAGGAACACGTAATATTGCTAAAAATCTTCATGTCATCAGCATACAAGAGAAATTTTGAATGTCTAAAACAAGTAGTAATGTCATTGATGAACATCACAAAAAGAATCGGACCCAAAATACTTCCCTGAGGAACCCCAGAGGAGGCAGTGAATGGATACGAGGACACCCCATCAACTACAACTTCACAAGATCGATTAGAAAGTTATGATTTAATCCAACTTAAAAAATTTGAGTGGAAGCCAAAACTTTGCAACTTTGATAACAAAATACGATGATTAACTTTATCAAACGCTTTCGAAAAATCAGTATACACGGTGTCAACTTGGGCGCGGTTACTAAAGGCTTCAATGCAGTATTCAGAGAAAACTGCTAAATTTGAGGTGGTTGATCTCCCAGACATGAACCCATGCTGATCTACAGAGATGAGACGGTGTATGGAAAAAAAAATTTTATTTTTTACTATGCATTCAAAAAGTTTTGAGACAGTAGAAATTTTAGAGATAGGGCGATAATTGGTAATATCATTTTTATTGCCAGATTTAAAAACTGGCGTGATAAAGGAGATTTTCCATGCATCAATGAAGACGCCTTGCTCAAGAGATTTATTGAAAAGCAGCCAAATCGGGTAGGCGAGAGCTGAACAGTTTTTAAAAAGGTGAGACGACAAACCATCAACATCAGTCTGTGACGACATTTTGATTTGACAAATCCCAAGTTCAATATCATCTAGAGAGAGTTCCAGAGAACCAAAGTTTAGTGAAGAGCCACTAGCATCCACGCCACCATAAAGACCACAACTACTGAAGTCCGGGTCAGCCTCAAAATTCGAGCTGAAGAAATCCGCAAAAAGGTTTGCAGCATCTAAAGCCGAATCTGCTTGTGTGTATTTGTAAAATACAGCAGAGGGAATACTAGAACAAGATTTCTTTGACTTCACATAACGCCAAAAAGCCTTCGGATTCACCTTAATATCTTTTTCAAATTTACTAATATAATTCCCCTTCAAAACTATGCTCAAAGACTTAAAGTCTTTCAAATACTTTAAATACAATTCTTTGTAAATAGGAGACCAAGATTTTTTAAATTTTTTGAAAAACTTGTTTCGCAAATTCTTCAGTTTTTTTAACTCCTTAGTGAACCAAGGAATTTTATAAACCTTTTTTTTTACTCTAGGAATATGATCACAACAAATACAATTTAAATTATTCTTAAAAATATTAAAACAGTCGGTAGCTTCAACCTCAGCAAATAATGAATCCCAGTCAATTAACTCAATTGCCGCATTAACCGCATCAGCATCGTAATTTTTGAAACAAAACTTGGAAAGTGAATCTTCTACGTAAGTAATATACTCGTAAAATTCCAAATGAAGAACAAGCGGTACATGATGGGGGCCAGGAGTGGACAAAGGGTCTAGACATTCCTGGAGGCAAAAATTCATAGTATCACTTAAATATATCAGATCTAATATTCTATTAAGACTATTAATGAAACTGTTAATCTGACTAAGGTCACAACTAGAAAACCCGTCAATCAAATAGGTTTCAGCATAGGCACTAGAAGACTTAGGAATAGGCACGCGGCTATTATCAAAAGTAGACCATTCTAGATTACTGAGATTGAAGTCGCCAAAAACGCAAACATTTTCATGACTAGAAGCTAAAGCTACAACATTATCAACATGCTCTTTATAAAGAAAATCGCTACTAGTAGGCGGTAAATAACAAGCACAAATTAAAAGTTTAGAAACTCCATGAACAGAAACACAAAGCATATCTAAAAGAGAATCAGCATTCGGCAATGGCACCAAAGTCGCTCGAAATTTTCGTCGAATCGCAATTAAAACGCCTCCTCCTCTAGACAGACCGGTTTTTATTGCATCGCGATCTTTACGAAAAACGCAGTATAAATTTTCATCGAAAAATTCACCATCCATAAAAGTGTCATTTAGCCAAGTCTCGACAATAACAAAGACGTCATAATCCAAGTTTGAACTCATCGTATAGAGTGAGTCAGACTTGGTTCTTAGGCCAGATACGTTTTGAAAATAAATTTTAAGATCCTTGGGAGAATGATTATAATTATTTGCTACATCCCGTGCCGAGGTTTGGACCGAAATATTTAAGCGGTTCCTTGAACCATCTGACCCAACCGATTGCCATTGGACATCGGTTGGACATCGTCGTTTTTTGAACGAAAATTAAAATATTTGAAGGCCATAACTCTGGCACCAATAGCTTAGGTAGTGCACTAACATCAATACCGGTGTGTTGAGAAATATGATACTTTATTTTCTCGGATGTGACCGAGGTAGAGAAAGGCGAGAGGTGCAACCACTTCCTTTTCGAAACAGCACTTAAGTCACCATTAATACCCGACCCAACAACAAGAGGTGTCGCTAACAAACGCGAATTTTTTGAATTGCCATTATTAGTGGAGGGTCTAATGATAACATTAGCAATGGCAACATTATTGTTGCTTTCAACATTATCCGGCATTGAAATACTACCAGTGGTACCTGTAGCAGCATTATCCTTATTGGGGGTGGGTCTAATGCTCACAATAGCATTGGCAACATTATCGTTGCTTACAGCACTATCAGGCAATACATTAGTACATGAGGTACCTGCATCAGCATTATCATTTTTAGAAGCGCTTTCTTTGTTACGTTGAATTTTATTTTTATTACTGTTTCTCCATTGGTTTTTTTTCTTATTTTGCACTGTCTTCCATTCGTTTTGGTTACCAACAACTTCAGGAGACTTGTCAACAATAACCGAAGTAGACGAAGAAGATTGCGAAGCAACGGCGTTAGAAATAAGCGTCACAGTTGAATTGTTAGCAGCAGCAGCTTCGTTAGGCAACAACAACAACGGTGTATGAGCAGCAGCACCAGCTGATAATACATCAGCGTTATCAGCGACGTCGACAGAGCCAGTAGCATCCGATGGGGCGCACGAAGAGGCTGGCTGCATTGAAGTAGCAGAGTTGTTTTTGTTTACACTGCAGAAACATTGAAGTTGTGTGAGCAATTGAGATAATAAAGAATTATTTTCGTTGAGCTTACAGTGCAAGTCATGAACCTCAGCTTGCAAAGAAGCGGTTTTTTGACGAAAGCACTCATTATCTTCGCGCATAGCAGAGCACGGAATTTGCATTTGCACTTGTGTGGCTTGTTGTTGTTGTGACAAAGACTCATCTTGCTGAGCGGGAGCACACAAACCACAGATGTAAATATTTTCAGCATTATTAAGCTGATTGAAATCAGCAGGCATATCACCAACAACACAATTCATATGATAAATTTCTCTGCATTCACCACACTGCACTGAAGTTTGAGCGCGCTCAACTCTGTGGCCACAGAAACAAGGCATAATATTCCAAAAAGCTAAAATAAGATAAGCACAGAAAAAAGGCAAACAAGAGTCAATGTCTCTAGCACAAGTTTTGATTGTTATGCGCCATTAAATAAAAAAGTTGAAGACTCAAAATTAAAGTAAAAATTAGAAGAAATACTCAGAGCACAGAAAAACACATCCGTTCACGGCGCGCGCTGACTATACCTCAAGTACTTACAGATATATGGACTGTGAAAAATTCTAGTTGTATGGGAAATGCCACGCATCCTTTTTCTTTATCCCCAGTTTTCATGAAGGTATTATATATCTGCGAAAAATTCCAGTTGTATGGAAGATGCCAAGCATCGCTTTTGTTTCTATCCAATTGTCATGAAAGCGCTAGGGTTTATTCTCATATAATTTTAACCAAATTTCAGTGCTATACCTCAAGTTCTTACAGATATATGGACTGTGAAAAATTCTAGTTGTATGGGAGATGCCACGCATCCTTTTCTTTATCCCCAGTTTTCATGAAGGTATTATATATCTGCGAAAAATTCCAGTTGTATGGAAGATGCCAAGCATCGCTTTTGTTTCTCTCCAATTGTCATGAAAGCGCTAGGGTTTATTCTCATATAATTTTAACCAAATTTCAGTGCTATACCTTAAGTAATTCCAGATATATGGACTGTGAAAATTTACAGTTGGCTTGGAGATGCCACGTATCCTTTTAATTTATCTCCAGTTTTCATGAAGGTGTTAGGGTTTATTTTCATATAATTTTAACCAAATTTCAGCGGTCTACCTCAAGTACTTCCAGATATAGTGACTGTGAAAAATTCCATTTGTATGGGAGATGCCACGCATCGTTTTTCTTCCTCTCCAAATGTCATGAAAGTGTTAGGGTTTATTCTCATATAATTTTAACCAAATTTCAGTGCTATACCTCAAGTAATTCCAGATATAGTGACTACGAAAAATTCCAGTTGCTTTGGAGATGCCACGCATCGTTTTTCTCTCTCTCCAAATGTCATGAAAGTGTTGGGTTTCCTCTCATATAATTTTAACCAAATTTCAGTGCTATACCTCCAGTACTTCTAGACATATGGACTGCGAAAAATTCCATTTGTATAGGAGATGCCAAGCATCGTTTTTGATTCTCGCCAATTGTCATGAAAGTGCTAGGGTTTATTCAAATTTCAGTGGTCTACCTAAAGTACTTCCAGATATAGTGACTGTGAAAAATTCCATTTGTATAGGAGATGCCAAGCATCCTTTTTATTTATCCCCAGTTTTCATGAAGGTGTTATTGTTTTCTTATATATAAAATTCTCGTGTCACAGTTTTTGAAACCATACTCCTCCGAAACGGCTTGACCGATTCCCATGAAATTTTGTGAGCATATTGAGTAGGTATGAGAATCGACCAACATCTATTTTTCAAGAGCCTATGCGACCCGTTTTCCGAGATATCGACCAAAATGTGGCCCAGGGGTGATCCCAGACGAGTTTTCTACAATATGGGTATTAAATAAAAGGAGTTGATAAGTATTTAAAAAAGAGGTGATTTTAAAGACCCTCTTCGACCCGTTTTTCGAGATATCGACCAAAATATGGACCATGGGAGACCCTAGAAGATGTTTATACAATATGGGTATCGAATAAAAGGTGTTGATGAGTGTTTAAAAAAGAGGTAATTTCCAGGACCCTGTGCTACTCCGTTTACGAGATATCGCCAAAAATGTGGACCAGGTGTGACCCCAGACGGGTTTTTTTCTACAATATGGGTATCAAATAAAAGGCGTTGATGAGTATTTAAAAAAGAGGTGATTTCCAAGACCCTGCGCGACCCCTTTTCCGAGATATCGACAAACATGTGAACCAGGGGTGACCCTAGAAGGTGTTTATACGATATGGGTACCGAATAAAAGGTGTTGATTGGGTGTTTAAAAAGAGGTAATTTTCATGACCCTATGCTACCCCGTTTACGAGATATCACCAAAAATGTGGGCCAGGTGTGACCCCAGACGGGTTTTCTACAATATGGGTATCAAATAAGAGGCGTTGATGAGTATTTAAAAATGAGGTGATTTTTAAGAATATATCGCCAAAAATTTTTAGTAATGTAATCACTTTTCATTACCGGACGATAACTGATCAATCGTTTTTAATTAGTTATCCTCGCCAGATGTCCACAGGTGTCACTTCTGACCCAGTAAACAGCACGGAGTAGGGATGAGAACGAAGCCGGTCTCCTCTTTCTCTCACACAATAAGACTTCTCTCACTCCCTACACAGCTGCAAGCCATGTTGTTTATGCATCAAGTGTAGTAAGGTTGACAATTATTATTTTGCTATCTCAGTGTAACTCTCATATTAACTATTAATCATTGCTATTCTATCAATAATAATAAAATTATCATCAATAATAATAAAATGATACATTTTGAGTGTATTTTGCACGATTAATTAATCAAGTGATTTTCATAACCTAAAAAGTATTCAACACGTGGCATCCAATAACAACGGATTTTGTGTTGTAAGTACACTTTTTTTTATTTATATCGAAAATGTTGTTGGAAACGGTCATAAAAGATTCGGTGGAATTTAATCTATGTATATAAAAAGGATGTGTGTATGTATGTTATAGACTCCGGAACTACCACGTCGATTTTGTTCATATTTACAGGATAGCTCAGTAGGAATCCGGAGAGTGTTTATGTAAAGTTTTATTCCGGGAAGTGGACCAAGGACCGAAATATTCCAAACTTTTTTATTTATACTACGATTTTCTTCAAATTTGGTACAAGGGTACCACTTTACTTTGTTAAAATATGGGATAACTTTTTTCCGGGAAGTGGACCAGGGACCGAATTATTCCAAACTTTTTTTTTTATCTTGCGATTTTTTCCCTAAATTTGGGCAGAACAACGTCTGCCGGGTCCTTCTAGTTCTCATATAATTTTAACCAAATTTCAGTGCTATACCTCAAGTAATTCCAGATATAGTGACTACGAAAAATTCCAGTTGCTTTGGAGTTGCCACGCATCGTTCTCTCTCTCCAAATGTCATGAAAGTGTTGGGTTTCCTCTCATATAATTTTAACCAAATTTCAGTGCTATACCTCCAGTACTTCTAGACATATGGACTGCGAAAAATTCCATTTGTATAGGAGATGCCAAGCATCGTTTTTGTTTCTCTCCAATTGTCATGAAAGTGCTAGGGTTTATTCTCATTTAATTTTAACCAAATTTCAGTGCTATACCTCAAGTACTTACAGATATATGGACTGTGAAAAATTCTAGTTGTATGGGAGATGCCACGCATCCTTTTTCTTTATCCCCAGTTTTCATGAAGGTATTATATATCTGCGAAAAATTCCAGTTGTATGGGAGATGCCACGCATCGTTTTTCTTTATTTCCAAATGTCATGAAAGTGTTACGGTTTATTCTCATATAATTTTAACCAAATTTCAGTGGTCTACCTAAAGTACTTCCAGATATAGTGACTGTGAAAAATTCCATTTGTATGGGAGATGCCACGCATCCTTTTTCTTTATCGCCCGTTTTCATGAAGGTGTTAGGGTTTATTCTCATATAATTTTAACCAAATTTCAGTGGTCTACCTAAAGTACTTCCAGATATAGTGACTGTGAAAAATTCCATTTGTATGGGAGATGCCAAGCATCCTTTTTCTTTATCCCCAGTTTTCATGAAGGTGTTAGGGTTTATTCTCATATAATTTTAACCAAATTTCAGTGGTCTACCTAAAGTACTTCCAGATATAGTGACTGTGAAAAATTCCATTTGTATAGGAGATGCCAAGCATCCTTTTTCTTTATCCAGAGTTTTCATGAAGGTATTATATATCTGCGAAAAATTCCAGTTGTATGGGAGATGCCACGCATCGTTTTTCTTTATTTCCAAATGTCATGAAAGTGTTAGGGTTTATTCTCATACAATTTTAACCAAATTTCTTCCTCTCCAAATGTCATGAAAGTGTTAGGGTTTATTCTCATATAATTTATACCAAATTTCAGTGGTCTAACTCAAGTACTTCCAGATATAGTGACTGTGAAAAATTCCATTTGTATGGGAGATGCAAAGCATCCTTTTTCTTTATCCCCAGTTTTCATTAAGGTGTTATTGTTTATTCTCATATAATTTTAACCAAATTTCAGTGGTCTATCTAAAGTACTTCCAGATATAGTGACTGTGAAAAATTCCATTTGTATATAGTCTAAGATCCGACCATAGAACGACCTTCACCCATCGCGTTAATTTGATATACAAAAAATAATATTCCGTAAAGGTTGCCTGCAAATTCAGTTGCGAAGTATAATTAATTAATAATTAAAAAAAAAATTTTTTTTAATTATTGCACTCATTCCGTTACGAATTAAATTGTATACCAATCGTTAGTATGTAACTTGTGCAATATGCAAACACTAGGTTGCCTATTTTTTTCCGGTGCGATTTATAGGGTTGCCAGGTTTGAACAGGTAAAAAAAAATAGTAAAATGTACCTATCGAGTAACGAGATGAGCCTTATATCAATGTAAAGATAATTTTATTACAAACACAATGATATAAGGTTGCCTGCCAAAAAATGGTGCTAAATACCGGTTGCCGAGCTTTAAAAAAATAAATATTCGCTATAAGATAGAATAAAAACACAAAATAAATTCAAAGTTTTCCAATTAATATTAGTCCAGGCGACATAGAGTACATAGTGGACATGAAAGGGTGAAAAAAAACCCAAAATATGCAGAGCATATTTTTCTGCATGCATTTAAAGTGCAATTTTTTTGTTATTTTTAATTATTTCGGTCATGGTAACATCTGTCAAAAAGTTTCTTCTACAGTTTGTTGCCGAGGTGGTTCTCCATCAAAAGTTTCTTTACAGTTTTTTTCTAAATGCTATAGTTTTCAAGCTATAACTACTTTTTCCCAGTGCATTTTTACAAAAAACATGAAAACAAGTAGTTTTTTGTGTTGCAATTTGTATGGAGCAAAAATATTTTTTTTTTAGCAAAATGAAATATCTTTTTGCGGATTCAGGTAGGATGTCAAATTGCTATGAATGTAAAATGTAAAAATGTGGTAACTGTCTTTAAATATACCCTATAATGGTTATAGTACAGGGTGGCGCAAAAGTAAGCTTCCGATGTGTTTGGCTGTAATTAAAAAAAAAATTGCTATGAATGTTTGTTCTAGCGATTTCTCGAAAAAGATGTTTAACACCTCGTAAGTTATCGCTGTAAAATTCCTAACGGGTTGGGTAAAAGACTAACAGCTTCATTGTCTAATATACAAGGTGGCGCAAAAGTAATCATCCTATCAGAAAATGCTATAAATTTTGCGATTGACCCCTAAACTCAGTTCTGTTTTGACATTTGTGTAGTAATAAACAATGTTACGCTACACTGCTCCAGAACGCGGAATATTGCTGACTATTTATTTCACCAAAAATCGGTCGGTGACTTTGGCACAACGTGAATTTCGTCGCAGATTTCCTGGCCGTCCAACGCCTACTGATCACCGAGTTCTTTTTGCCGCAACTTGATGAATTGGGATTGGAAAACATGTGGTTCCAACAAGACGGTGCAACAGCACACACTGCACGTGCCACAACCGATATGCTGAAGGATGCATTTCCCGGGCGCCTAATCTCCCGTTTTGGCGATTTGCACTGGCCAGCAAGATCGCCTGATTTGACCGCTCCAGACTTCTTTTTGTGGGGCTTTTTGAAGTCGCGGGCTTATGTCAACAAACCTCAGACTCTTGCAGCTCTTAAAAACTACTTGTTTTCATGTTTTTTGTAAAAATGCACTGGGAAAAAGTAGTTATAGCTTGAAAACTATAGCATTTAGAAAAAAACTGTAAAGAAACTTTTGATGGAGAATCACCTCGGCAACAAACTGTAGAAGAAAATTTTTTGACAGATGTTACCATGACCGAAATAATTAAAAATAACAAAAAAATTGCACTTTAAATGCATGCAGAAAAGTATGCTCTGCATATTTTGGGTTTTTTTTCACCCTTTCATGTCCACTATGTACTCTATGTCCCCTGGACTAATATTAATTGGAAAACTTTGAATTTATTTTGTGTTTTTATTCTATCTTATAGCGAATATTTATTTTTTTAAAGCTCGGCAACCGGTATTTAGCACCATTTTTTGGCAGGCAACCTTATATCATTGTTTGTAATAAAATTATCTTTACATTGATATAAGGCTCATCTCGTTACTCGATAGGTACATTTTAATATTTTTTTTACCTGTTCAAACCTGGCAAAACTATAAATCGCACCGGAAAAAAATAGGCAACCTAGTGTTTGCATATTGCACAAGTTACATACTAACGACTGGTATACAATTTAATGCGTAACGGAATGAGTGCAATAATTAAAAAAAAAAATTTTTTTAATTATTAATTAATTATACTTCGCACCTGAATTTGCAGGCAACCTTTACGGAATATTATTTTTTGTATATCAAATTATATATTAACATTTATTTCAACCCGTAACGTGATGGGTGAAGGTCGTTCTATGGCCGGATCCTCTACTAATAGGAGATGCTAAGCTTCGTTTTTGTCTCTCTCCAATTGTTATGAAAGCGCTAGGGTTTATTCCCATATAATTTTAACCAAATTTCAGTGCTATACCTCAAGTACTTCCAGATATATGGACTGCGAAAAATTCCATTTGTATAGGGGATGCCAAGCATCGTTTTTGTTTCTCTCCAATTGTCATGAAAGTGCTAGGGTTTATTCTCATATAATTTTAACCAAATTTCAGTGCTATACCTCAAGTACTTACAGATATATGGACTGCGAAAAATTCTAGATGTATGGGAGATGCCACGCATCCTTTTTCATTACCCCCAGTTTTCATGAAGGTATTATATATCTGCGAAAATTTCCAGTTGTATGGAAGATGCCACGCATCGTTTTTCCTTCTCTCCAAATGTCATGAAAGTGTTAGGGTTTATTCTCATATAATTTTAACCAAATTTCAGTGCTATACCTCAAGTACTTCCAGATATATGGACTGCGAAAAATTCTAGATGTATGGGAGATGCCACGCATCCTTTTTCATTATCCCCAGTTTTCATGAAGGTATTATATATCTGCGAAAAATTCCAGTTGTATGGAAGATGCCACGCATCGTTTTTCCTTCTCTCCAAATGTCATGAAAGTGTTAGGGTTTATTCTCATATAATTTTAACCAAATTTCAGTGCTATACCTCAAGTACTTCCAGATATATGGACTGCGAAAATTCCATTTGTATAGGAGATGCCAAGCATCGTTTTTGTTTCTCTCCAATTGTCATGAAAGTGTTGGGTTTCCTCTCATATAATTTTAACCAAATTTCAGTGCTATACCTCCAGTACTTCTAGACATATGGACTGCGAAAAATTCCATTTGTATAGGAGATGCCAAGCATCGTTTTTGTCTCTCTCCAATTGTTATGAAAGCGCTAGGGTTTATTCTCATATAATTTTAACCAAATTTCAGTGGTCTACCTAAAGTACTTCCAGATATAGTGACTGTGAAAAATTCCATTTGTATGGGAGATGCCACGCATCCTTTTTCTTTATCGCCCGTTTTCATGAAGGTGTTAGGGTTTATTCTCATATAATTTTAACCAAATTTCAGTGCTATACCTCAAGTACTTCCAGATATATGGACTGCGAAAATTCCATTTGTATAGGAGATGCCAAGCATCGTTTTTCTTTATTTCCAAATGTCATGAAAGTGTTACGGTTTATTCTCATATAATTTTAACCAAATTGCAGTGGTCTACCTAAAGTACTTCCAGATATAGTGACTGTGAAAAATTCCATTTGTATGGGAGATGCCACGCATCCTTTTTCTTTATCGCCCGTTTTTATGAAGGTGTTAGGGTTTATTCTCATATAATTTTAACCAAATTTCAGTGGTCTACCTAAAGTACTTCCAGATATAGTCACTGTGAAAAATTCCATTTGTATGGGAGATGCCAAGCATCCTTTTTCTTTATCCCCAGTTTTCATGAAGGTGTTAGGGTTTATTCTCATATAATTTTAACCAAATTTCAGTGGTCTACCTAAAGTACTTCCAGATATAGTGACTGTGAAAAATTCCATTTGTATAGGAGATGCCAAGCATCCTTTTTCTTTATCCCCAGTTTTCATGAAGGTGTTATTGTTTGTTTTCATATAATTTTAACCAAATTTCAGTGCTATACCTCAAGTACTTACAGATATATGGACTGTGAAAAATTCTAGTTGTATGGGAGATGCCACGCATCCTTTTTCTTTATCCCCAGTTTTCATGAAGGTATTATATATCTGCGAAAAATCCAGTTGTATGGAGATGCCACGCATCGTTTTTCTTTATTTCCAAATGTCATGAAAGTGTTAGGGTTTATTCTCATATAATTTTAACCAAATTTCTTCCTCTCCAAATGTCATGAAAGTGTTAGGGTTTATTCTCATATAATTTTTACCAAATTTCAGTGGTCTAACTCAAGTACTTCCAGATATAGTGACTGTGAAAAATTCCATTTGTATGGGAGATGCAAAGCATCCTTTTTCTTTATCCCCAGTTTTCATTAAGGTGTTAGGGTTTATTCTCATATAATTTTAACCAAATTTCAGTGGTCTACCTAAAGTACTTCCAGATATAGTGACTGTGAAAAATTCCATTTGTATAGGAGATGCCAAGCTTCGTTTTTGTCTCTCTCCAATTGTCATGAAGGTGCTAGGGTTTATTCTCATTTAATTTTAACCAAATTTCAGTGCTATACCTCAAGTACTTCCAGATATATGGACTGCGAAAATTCTAGATGTATGGGAGATGCCACGCATCCTTTTTCATTATCCCCAGTTTTCATGAAGGTATTATATATCTGCGAAAAATTCCAGTTGTATGGAAGATGCCACGCATCGTTTTTCCTTCTCTCCAAATGTCATGAAAGTGTTAGGGTTTATTCTCATATAATTTTAACCAAATTTCAGTGCTATACCTCAAGTACTTCCAGATATATGGACTGCGAAAATTCCATTTGTATAGGAGATGCCAAGCATCGTTTTTGTTTCTCTCCAATTGTCATGAAAGTGTTGGGTTTCCTCTCATATAATTTTAACCAAATTTCAGTGCTATACCTCCAGTACTTCTAGACATATGGACTGCGAAAAATTCCATTTGTATAGGAGATGCCAAGCATCGTTTTTGTTTCTCTCCAATTGTCATGAAGGTGCTAGGGTTTATTCTCATTTAATTTTAACCAAATTTCAGTGCTATACCTCAAGTACTTCCAGATATATGGACTGCGAAAATTCCATTTGTATAGGAGATGCCAAGCATCGTTTTTGTTTCTCTCCAATTGTCATGAAAGTGTTGGGTTTCCTCTCATATAATTTTAACCAAATTTCAGTGCTATACCTCCAGTACTTCTAGACATATGGACTGCGAAAAATTCCATTTGTATAGGAGATGCCAAGCATCGTTTTTCTTTATTTCCAAATGTCATGAAAGCGCTAGGGTTTATTCTCATATAATTTTAACCAAATTTCAGTGCTATACCTCAAGTACTTCCAGATATATGGACTGCGAAAAATTCTAGATGTATGGGAGATGCCACGCATCCTTTTTCATTATCCCCTGTTTTCATGAAGGTATTATATATCTGCGAAAAATTCCAGTTGTATGGAAGATGCCACGCATCGTTTTTCCTTCTCTCCAAATGTCATGAAAGTGTTAGGGTTTATTCTCATATAATTTTAACCAAATTTCAGTGCTATACCTCAAGTACTTCCAGATATATGGACTGCGAAAATTCCATTTGTATAGGAGATGCCAAGCATCGTTTTTGTTTCTCTCCAATTGTCATGAAAGTGTTGGGTTTCCTCTCATATAATTTTAACCAAATTTCAGTGCTATACCTCCAGTACTTCTAGACATATGGACTGCGAAAAATTCCATTTGTATAGGAGATGCCAAGCATCGTTTTTGTTTCTCTCCAATTGTCATGAAAGTGTTGGGTTTCCTCTCATATAATTTTAACCAAATTTCAGTGCTATACCTCCAGTACTTCTAGACATATGGACTGCGAAAAATTCCATTTGTATAGGAGATGCCAAGCATCGTTTTCGTTTCTCTCCAATTGTCATGAAGGTGCTAGGGTTTATTCTCATTTAATTTTAACCAAATTTCAGTGCTATACCTCAAGTACTTCCAGATATATGGACTGCGAAAATTCCATTTGTATAGGAGATGCCAAGCATCGTTTTTGTTTCTCTCCAATTGTCATGAAAGTGTTGGGTTTCCTCTCATATAATTTTAACCAAATTTCAGTGCTATACCTCCAGTACTTCTAGACATATGGACTGCGAAAAATTCCATTTGTATAGGAGATGCCAAGCATCGTTTTTCTTTATTTCCAAATGTCATGAAAGCGCTAGGGTTTATTCTCATATAATTTTAACCAAATTTCAGTGCTATACCTCAAGTACTTCCAGATATATGGACTGCGAAAAATTCTAGATGTATGGGAGATGCCACGCATCCTTTTTCATTATCCCCAGTTTTCATGAAGGTATTATATATCTGCGAAAAATTCCAGTTGTATGGAAGATGCCACGCATCGTTTTTCCTTCTCTCCAAATGTCATGAAAGTGTTAGGGTTTATTCTCATATAATTTTAACCAAATTTCAGTGCTATACCTCAAGTACTTCCAGATATATGGACTGCGAAAATTCCATTTGTATAGGAGATGCCAAGCATCGTTTTTGTTTCTCTCCAATTGTCATGAAAGTGTTGGGTTTCCTCTCATATAATTTTAACCAAATTTCAGTGCTATACCTCCAGTACTTCTAGACATATGGACTGCGAAAAATTCCATTTGTATAGGAGATGCCAAGCATCGTTTTTGTTTCTCTCCAATTGTCATGAAGGTGCTAGGGTTTACTCTCATTTAATTTTAACCAAATTTCAGTGCTATACCTCAAGTACTTACAGAGATATGGACTGCGAAAAATTCTAGATGTATGGGAGATGCCACGCATCGTTTTTGTTTCTCTCCAAATGTCATGAAAGCGCTAGGGTTTATTCTCATATAATTTTAACCAAATTTCAGTGCTATACCTCAAGTACTTCCAGATATATGGACTGCGAAAAATTCTAGATGTATGGGAGATGCCACGCATCCTTTTTCTTTATCCCCAGTTTTCATGAAGGTATTATATATCTGCGAAAAATTCCAGTTGTATGGAAGATGCCACGCATCGTTTTTCCTTCTCTCCAAATGTCATGAAAGTGTTAGGGTTTATTCTCATATAATTTTAACCAAATTTCAGTGCTATACCTCAAGCACTTCCAGATATATGGACTGCGAAAATTCCATTTGTATAGGAGATGCCAAGCATCGCTTTTGTTTCTCTCCAATTGCCATGAAAGCGCTAGGGTTTATTCTCATATAATTTTAACCAAATTTCAGTGCTATACCTCAAGTACTTACAGAGATATGGACTGTGAAAAATTCTAGTTGTATGGGAGATGCCACGCATCCTTTTTCTTTATCCCCAGTTTTCATGAAGGTATTATATATCTGCGAAAAATTCTAGTTGCTTTGGAGATGCCACGCATCGTTTTTCTCTGTCTCCAAATGTCATGAAAGTGTTGGGTTTCCTCTCATATAATTTTAACCAAATTTCAGTGCTATACCTCCAGTACTTCTAGACATATGGACTGCGAAAAATTCCATTTGTATAGGAGATGCCAAGCATCGTTTTTGTTTCTCTGCAATTGTCATGAAGGTGCTAGGGTTTATTCTCATTTAATTTTAACCAAATTTCAGTGCTATACCTCAAGTACTTACAGAGATATGGACTGTGAAAAATTCTAGTTGTATGGGAGATGCCACGCATCCTTTTTCTTTATCCCCAGTTTTCATGAAGGTATTATATATCTGCGAAAAATTCCAGTTGTATGGAAGATGCCACGCATCGTTTTTCCTTCTCTCCAAATGTCATGAAAGTGTTAGGGTTTATTCTCATATAATTTTAACCAAATTTCAGTGCTATACCTCAAGTACTTCCAGATATATGGACTGCGAAAATTCCATTTGTATAGGAGATGCCAAGCATCGCTTTTGTTTCTCTCCAATTGTCATGAAAGTGTTACGGTTTATTCTCATATAATTTTAACCAAATTTCAGTGGTCTACCTAAAGTACTTCCAGATATAGTGACTGTGAAAAATTAAATTTGTATGGGAGATGCCACGCATCCTTTTTCTTTATCGCCCGTTTTCATGAAGGTGTTAGGGTTTATTCTCATATAATTTTAACCAAATTTCAGTGCTATACCTCAAGTACTTCCAGATATATGGACTGCGAAAATTCCATTTGTATAGGAGATGCCAAGCATCGTTTTTCTTTATTTCCAAATGTCATGAAAGTGTTACGGTTTATTCTCATATAATTTTAACCAAATTGCAGTGGTCTACCTAAAGTACTTCCAGATATAGTGACTGTGAAAAATTCCATTTGTATGGGAGATGCCACGCATCCTTTTTCTTTATCGCCCGTTTTCATGAAGGTGTTAGGGTTTATTCTCATATAATTTTAACCAAATTTCAGTGGTCTACCTAAAGTACTTCCAGATATAGTCACTGTGAAAAATTCCATTTGTATGGGAGATGCCAAGCATCCTTTTTCTTTATCCCCAGTTTTCATGAAGGTGTTAGGGTTTATTCTCATATAATTTTAACCAAATTTCAGTGGTCTACCTAAAGTACTTCCAGATATAGTGACTGTGAAAAATTCCATTTGTATAGGAGATGCCAAGCATCCTTTTTCTTTATCCCCAGTTTTCATGAAGGTGTTATTGTTTGTTTTCATATAATTTTAACCAAATTTCAGTGCTATACCTCAAGTACTTACAGATATATGGACTGTGAAAAATTCTAGTTGTATGGGAGATGCCACGCATCCTTTTTCTTTATCCCCAGTTTTCATGAAGGTATTATATATCTGCGAAAAATCCAGTTGTATGGGAGATGCCACGCATCGTTTTTCTTTATTTCCAAATGTCATGAAAGTGTTAGGGTTTATTCTCATATAATTTTAACCAAATTTCTTCCTCTCCAATTGTCATGAAAGTGTTAGGGTTTATTCTCATATAATTTTTACCAAATTTCAGTGGTCTAACTCAAGTACTTCCAGATATAGTGACTGTGAAAAATTCCATTTGTATGGGAGATGCAAAGCATCCTTTTTCTTTATCCCCAGTTTTCATTAAGGTGTTAGGGTTTATTCTCATATAATTTTAACCAAATTTCAGTGGTCTACCTAAAGTACTTCCAGATATAGTGACTGTGAAAAATTCCATTTGTATAGGAGATGCCAAGCTTCGTTTTTGTCTCTCTCCAATTGTCATGAAAGCGCTAGGGTTTATTCTCATATAATTTTAAACAAATTTCAGTGCTATACCTCAAGTACTTCCAGATATATGGACTGCGAAAAATTCTAGATGTATGGAAGATGCCACGCATCCTTTTTCATTATCCCCAGTTTTCATGAAGGTATTATATATCTGCGAAAAATTCCAGTTGTATGGAAGATGCCACGCATCGTTTTTCCTTCTCTCCAAATGTCATGAAAGTGTTAGGGTTTATTCTCATATAATTTTAACCAAATTTCAGTGCTATACCTCAAGTACTTCCAGATATATGGACTGCGAAAATTCCATTTGTATAGGAGATGCCAAGCATCGTTTTTGTTTCTCTCCAATTGTCATGAAAGTGTTGGGTTTCCTCTCATATAATTTTAACCAAATTTCAGTGCTATACCTCCAGTACTTCTAGACATATGGACTGCGAAAAATTCCATTTGTATAGGAGATGCCAAGCATCGTTTTTGTTTCTCTCCAATTGTCATGAAGGTGTTGGGTTTCCTCTCATATAATTTTAACCAAATTTCAGTGCTATACCTCCAGTACTTCTAGACATATGGACTGCGAAAAATTCCATTTGTATAGGAGATGCCAAGCATCGTTTTTGTTTCTCTCCAATTGTCATGAAGGTGCTAGGGTTTATTCTCATTTAATTTTAACCAAATTTCAGTGCTATACCTCAAGTACTTACAGAGATATGGACTGTGAAAAATTCTAGTTGTATGGGAGATGCCACGCATCCTTTTTCTTTATCCCCAGTTTTCATGAAGGTATTATATATCTGCGAAAAATTCCAGTTGTATGGAAGATGCCACGCATCGTTTTTCCTTCTCTACAAATGTCATGAAAGTGTTAGGGTTTATTCTCATATAATTTTAACCAAATTTCAGTGCTATACCTCAAGTACTTCCAGATATATGGACTGCGAAAATTCCATTTGTATAGGAGATGCCAAGCATCGCTTTTGTTTCTCTCCAATTGTCATGAAAGCGCTAGGGTTTATTCTCATATAATTTTAACCAAATTTCAGTGCTATACCTCAAGTACTTACAGAGATATGGACTGTGAAAAATTCTAGTTGTATGGGAGATGCCACGCATCCTTTTTCTTTATCCCCAGTTTTCATGAAGGTATTATAAAGCTGCGAAAAATTCTAGTTGCTTTGGAGATGCCACGCATCGTTTTTCTCTCTCTCCAAATGTCATGAAAGTGTTGGGATTCCTCTCATATAATTTTAACCAAATTTCAGTGCTATACCTCCAGTACTTCTAGACATATGGACTGCGAAAAATTCCATTTGTATAGGAGATGCCAAGCATCGTTTTTGTTTCTCTCCAATTGTCATGAAGGTGCTAGGGTTTATTCTCATTTAATTTTAACCAAATTTCAGTGCTATACCTCAAGTACTTACAGAGATATGGACTGTGAAAAATTCTAGTTGTATGGGAGATGCCACGCATCCTTTTTCTTTATCCCCAGTTTTCATGAAGGTATTATATATCTGCGAAAAATTCCAGTTGTATGGAAGATGCCACGCATCGTTTTTCCTTCTCTCCAAATGTCATGAAAGTGTTAGGGTTTATTCTCATATAATTTTAACCAAATTTCAGTGCTATACCTCAAGTACTTCCAGATATATGGACTGCGAAAATTCCATTTGTATAGGAGATGCCAAGCATCGCTTTTGTTTCTCTCCAATTGTCATGAAAGCGCTAGGGTTTATTCTCATATAATTTTAACCAAATTTCAGTGCTATACCTCAAGTAATTCCAGATATAGTGACTACGAAAAATTCCAGTTGCTTTGGAGATGCCACGCATCGGTTTTCTCTCTCTCCAAATGTCATGAAAGTGTTGGGTTTCCTCTCATATAATTTTAACCAAATTTCAGTGCTATACCTCCAGTACTTCTAGACATATGGACTGCGAAAAATTCCATTTGTATAGGCGATGCCAAGCATCGTTTTTGTTTCTCTCCAATTGTCATGAAGGTGCTAGGGTTTAATCTCATTTAATTTTAACCAAATTTCAGTGCTATACCTCAAGTACTTACAGAGATATGGACTGTGAAAAATTCTAGTTGTATGGGAGATGCCACGCATCCTTTTTCTTTATCCCCAGTTTTCATGAAGGTATTATATATCTGCGAAAAATTCCAGTTGTATGGGAGATGCCACGCATCGTTTTTCTTTATTTCCAAATGTCATGAAAGTGTTACGGTTTATTCTCATATAATTTTAACCAAATTTCAGTGGTCTACCTAAAGTACTTCCAGATATAGTGACTGTGAAAAATTCCATTTGTATGGGAGATGCCACGCATCCTTTTTCTTTATCGCCCGTTTTCATGAAGGTGTTAGGGTTTGTTCTCATATAATTTATAACCAAATTTCAGTTGTATGGGAGATGCCACGCATCCTTTTTCTTTATCCCCAGTTTTCATGAAGGTGTTAGGGTTTATTCTCATATAATTTTAACCAATTTTCTTCCTCTCCAAATGTCATGAAAGTGTTAGGGTTTATTCTCATATAATTTTTACCAAATTTCAGTGGTCTAACTCAAGTACTTCCAGATATAGTGACTGTGAAAAATTCCATTTGTATAGGAGATGCCAAGCATCCTTTTTCTTTATCCCCAGTTTTCATGAAGGTGTTAGGGTTTATTCTCATATAATTTTAACCAAATTTCAGTGCTATACCTCAGGTACTTCCAGATATATGCACTGCGAAAAATTCCATTTGTATAGGAGATTCCAGGCATCGTTTTTGTCTCTCTCCAAATGTCATGAAAGTGTTGGGTTTCCTCTCATATAATTTTAACCAAATTTCAGTGCTATACCTCCAGTACTTCTAGACATATGGACTGCGAAAAATTCCATTTGTATAGGAGATGCCAAGCATTGTTTTTGTTTCTCTCCAATTGTCATGAAGGTGCTAGGGTTTATTCTCATTTAATTTTAACCAAATTTCAGTGCTATACCTCAAGTACTTACAGAGATATGGACTGTGAAAAATTCTAGTTGTATGGGAGATGCCACGCATCCTTTTTCTTTATCCCCAGTTTTCATGAAGGTATTATATATCTGCGAAAAATTCCAGTTGTATGGGAGATGCCACGCATCGTTTTTCTTTATTTCCAAATGTCATGAAAGTGTTACGGTTTATTCTCATATAATTTTAACCAAATTTCAGTGGTCTGCCTAAAGTACTTCCAGATATAGTGACTGTGAAAAATTCCATTTGTATGGGAGATGCCACGCATCCTTTTTCTTTATCGCCCGTTTTCATGAAGGTGTTAGGGTTTATTCTCATATAATTTATAACCAAATTTCAGTTGTATGGGAGATGCCAAGCATCCTTTTTCGTTATCCCCAGTTTTCATGAAGGTGTTAGGGTTTATTCTCATATAATTTTAACCAAATTTCAGTGCTATACCTCAAGTAATTCCAGATATAGTGACTACGAAAAATTCCAGTTGCTTTGGAGATGCCACGCATCGTTTTTCTCTCTCTCCAAATGTCATGAAAGTGATGGGTTTCCTCTCATATAATATTAACCAAATTTCAGTGCTATACCTCCAGTACTTCTAGACATATGCACTGCGAAAAATTCCATTTGTATAGGAGATGCCAAGCATCGTTTTTGTTTCTCTCCAATTGTCATGAAAGTGCTAGGGTTTATTCTCATTTAATTTTAACCAAATTTCAGTGCTATACCTCAAGTGCTTACAGAGATATGGACTGTGAAAAATTCTAGTTGTATGGGAGATGCCACGCATCCTTTTTCTTTATCCCCAGTTTTCATGAAAGTATTATATATCTGCGAAAAATTCTAGTTGTATGGGAGATGCCACGCATCGTTTTTCTTTATTTCCAAATGTCATGAAAGTGTTACGGTTTATTCTCATATAATTTTAACCAAATTTCAGTGGTCTACCTAAAGTACTTCCAGATATAGTGACTGTGAAAAATTCCATTTGTATGGGAGATGCCACGCATCCTTTTTCTTTATCGCCCGTTTTCATGAAGGTGTTAGGGTTTGTTCTCATATAATTTATAACCAAATTTCAGTTGTATGGGAGATGCCACGCATCCTTTTTCTTTATCCCCAGTTTTCATGAAGGTGTCAGGGTTTATTCTCATATAATTTTAACCAATTTTCTTCCTCTCCAAATGTCATGAAATTGTTGGTTTTTATTCTCATATAATTTTTACCAAATTTCAGTGGTCTAACTCAAGTACTTCCAAATATAGTGACTGTGAAAAATTCCATTTGTATAGGAGATGCCAAGCATCCTTTTTCTTTATCCCCAGTTTTCATGAAGGTGTTAGGGTTTATTCTCATATAATTTTAACCAAATTTCAGTGCTATACCTCAGGTACTTCCAGATATATGCACTGCGAAAAATTCCATTTGTATAGGAGATTCCAGGCATCGTTTTTGTCTCTCTCCAATTGTCATGAAAGCGCTAGGGTTTTTCTCATATAAGTTTAACCAAATTTCAGTGCTATACCTCAAGTAATTCCAGATATATGGACTGTGAAAATTTCCAGTTTACTTGGAGATGCCACGCATCCTTTTAATTTATCTCCAGTTTTCATGAAGGGGTTAGGGTTTATTTTCATATAATTGTGGGACATATTATACGAGTATATGCACCACAGATTTATATAAAAATAGAGTGTTTATTTAATAATATTTAAGATTACATATTAAATTAGATGTTATGTGGATTAATTATAGTGATTAAAATTAAGTATTTTGGTTTAATTAATTTTGGTCTCTAGTACACTTATTGGCACTAACTTTGTTCTATGCGTTTTACGCGTATATCGACAACGACTTTTCTCAATCACGAACTAACGACAACTGACTTTTTCATAACTAACTGACGCTTGCCCCTCATTCTCTCACACATTATTCCTTGCTCGGGTTGCCATTCTTGTGCGACCTGGTGGATTTATTGGTGGTGATGCCACCATTTCAGATCCCACAATCGGCTGTCCTGACCTATTATTCGCCCCGAATAATGTGTTCCAAGGCTTCATGTTTTCTACTACCGTGGTTGTCGAAATAGGCCCTTCTTGCTCTCCTACTTTTTGCACCTTGTACCTTCCGTGCTTCAACTTCTCTATAATTTTATAGGGTCCTAGATATTTTGGCTTTAACTTCATTCCCGACCCGAATTGCGTTCTTTTTATTGCTACTAATTCGTCTATCTTATATTCCGATTCTGGTTTGCGATGTTTATTAAAAGATTCCCTATTCTCCTTCTGAATTTTTGCAATATTTTCGCGAGCATTTTCTCGAACTATGTCTCTTTCCCTGTTTAGCTCCTCAAGTTCCATATCCTTAAAAATTTCTCGTAAATCCGGATTTTCTACTACCCGCATTTCTAAACCTGTCAAGATCTTAAAGGGTGTTGCTTTTGTGCTTCGCGGAGCAGTGTTATTGATAATTTGTTGTACTTTGTCTACGTATGCGTACCAGTGGGTGGGGTTATCATAACTTAATTTCGCGATCATTGGAATAACTATCTTGTGGATTCTCTCCACCTGTCCATTCCCACGCGGCACACCTGTTGCAATTATTAAATGTTGAATGTTTTGGTCTTTACAGAATTTTTCAAAATTTCCAGACGTGAATGCTGATCCCCTATCCGAAACTATTCTCTTTGGATTTCCAAATACCGATGTAAGTTTCTGTAGCTTATCGATTACCTCTTCAGTACCCGTTGACTTTGTCGGATAAAGCCATACAAATTTGGAAAATCCATCCACTATAACTAAAATATGGTTATACTTCTTACGCGTATCGGTTAAAGGTCCTACGTGATCTATGTGCAGGGTTCCCAACGGTTCACTGGCTTTGTCAATTGACGTTAACAATCCTTCTTTTTTACCCTGTTTGGCCTTTATCACAATACATTGAACACAACTTTTTACTACCCTATTAATTTTCTCACTCAAATTTGGTATAAAATATGTCTTCTCTACTATCTGCATGGTCTTCTTCGCAGCAAAGTGCCCTTGGACGTGTGCTAACCTGATTACCTCGTCCTCTACTGATGACGGTACTACCAAAAGTTCCTTGACGGGGTCCTTGAATAGCAACTCATTCTTCATGTAAAAATCTTCGTAGTCTTCTCTTTCTAAGATTTTCTTTACTGCCCTTATCCAGCCATTTTCTCCCTGTGCTTCCTTAAATTTTAATTTCATCGTATCCGCGACCACAAGACAATAAACCATACTTAAGGCGTCGACATGTTTCATGCTAGAACCTTTGCGGTGCTCTACTGTGAAATTATATTCCTGCAGTTGCATGGTCCATCTCACGACCCTATCTGGAATATCCTGCTTGTGCAAAGTTTGTGTAAACGCGTTACAATCCGTAACTAGTTTAAAATGCACATCTTTCAAATAAATGCGCCATTTTTGTAAAGCTTTGATTATCGCCAGGACTTCGAGCTCATATGAACAATATTTTTCTTCTGCAGGCGAAGTTTTTCTGCTCATATATTCCACTGGATGCAAGAACTGATCTTCCGAATCTTTTTGCAGTAAAACTGCCCCATACCCATGCTTCGATGCATTTGTATGCACTTCCGTTTCCGCCTTTGGTCTATATAACATTAATGCTGGAGCGCTCCTAAGCGCCTCTTTCAATGATTGTATCGCTACTAATTGCTTTTCGTCAATTCTAAACTGTTCATCATTTCTAAGCAAGTCTGTTAGTGGCTTTGCTATAAAAGCATAGTTTTTTATGAAACGTCGAAAAAATGAAGTTAGTCCCACGAAACGCTGCATTTCCTTCTTGTTTGTGGGTATAGGAAAATTTTTGACCGCTATTGTCTTCTCTTCGGATGGAAGAATTTTCCCTCCCTCTATAACGTATCCTAAAAAGCTTATTTTCCTCATCAGAAATTGACATTTTTGCCATTTTATACGCAATCCATACTCGCTAGCTCTTTCTAACACGATACTAAGTTTCCTTAGACTCTCATCTTCATCCTTTGCTGGAATCACTATGTCGTCCATATATATCAAAACTGTACCATCTGCCAATAAATCTTTGAAAACCGAATTAATATAGCACTGCCGGTGAATTTGAAATTCCGAATGGCACGAATTTAAACTCGTATTGCCCGTTATGGGTCACGAACGCAGTATATTTTCTAGATTCCTCCTCGATAGGGACATGGTAAAACCCGTTTTCTAAGTCAAGTGTGGTGAACACGCGCGCCTCGCTCAGACTATCCAGCACTTCGTCAATTACCGCCATAGGAAAATTGTCCCTAATAATCCTCGTATTAATCTTCCTATAGTCGCAGCATAATCTCTTACTTCCATTTTTCTTTGTTGTAAGGACTATCGGCGATGCAAATTCGGACGTACTATTTTGTATTATACCTTCATCTAACATTCTACGTATTTGCTCATCTACCCAACATTTATCTGCATACGACATGCGACGAGGTCGTTGATAAATCGGCGTTTCATCATATAATAGCAGTTTCATTTCTACAGGAGCGACTTTCTCCTTCCTAGGTCTATATCCTCTGATCATCTTTCCTACTTTTTCCGCGGTTTCCCCTTTCAAATTTTCCAAATTGACATCTATTTCCCTCTCGTCGGATCTCTCTTCGATGTTAGCACACACCGCTCTGAACTCCTTTATGCACATATTCTCGTCTTCCTTGTTTGATACCTGCACGAACTCTTTCTGTGCTGCAACCTTGGACCATGCGTTATTGTCCCTCTTGTTTGCTTCCCGCACTAATTCTGCATCTGGCACAACCCTGGACCTAGCTTCTTCAATCTGAGTTCTTTTATTTAAGATTTCCCTCTCTTTCAATCTATCGATGACCATCTTCATAGCTTCGTTTGCTTCCAACTTTAAGTCTTTCATTTTCTTACTTTCGCTGTCAATTTCCTTTGCGTTCTTGCCCCCGAACTTCTCAGAATTCTCATATACAGGATCAGCGGGTTCCTCTCTTGAAACTCCTTCAATTTCTATGTCGCTGGCTATATCATTATTAAGTTTCTTGGTTACTGCCCTGTTGTCCACTTTCAACTTTTTAAACTCCACTTTATCCCCTCTTAATACTATAATCGCTTCCTTGTCGTTTCCTAAAATAGCTTCATATGGAAAATCTTTTTCTTTTACGACGTGGAATGTTATGTTAAAAAATTCTTTTTCTATCTCTATTTCAGCTTTGACGCATCCTATTGTCCTGACAATTCCTTTGCCTACTCCCACTAGCTCTAGCTTTTCTTTTCCCAGCTCTAAGTTACCATGGTGTTGGGTATCATATCGTAACAGACTTACCTCAGACCCTGTGTCTACCAATGCACTGAATGAATGTGCATTCATTGTCACGTTTACAAAAATTAATTTCCCATTCGATAGTTTAGGTTGCGTTTTAGAAAGCATATTTGTACGTTCACTTTTTACTTCTGGCTTAACCGGCTTTTTGTCCTTGCTTTTCTCTTTGCATTGGCCTTCATAATGACCTTTCTCTTTACAGATATAGCATGATATTTCCTTACCTTTCTCACCGCGACACTCTTTGGCCCGATGACCCTCTTTGCCACACGAGAAACACTTGATTTTCGAATCCTTATTAGTTTTTTCCGCTGCTTGTGTACCTGAAAAATTTTGAGATGCCCCAAATCTATTTTGCGAAATTTGAGGCCCTTTCACTTTTTCGTACACACGGATTTGCTCTTTAAGCTCGCGTAACGATTTTGCCTGGTAAAGAATTGTTTTGTTGGCCCTGCTATCGGGTATACCCTCAACAAAATATTCACAAATGCTTTTATCATCTAATGCTATTGATTTACCCATCTCAATTAGAACGTATAAATATTCTTGTAAACTTTCTTTTGGCAATTTACGCCTACTGCGAAGCGCACGATGTACTTCTGAAGCACAAAGTTTAATTCCAAATTCTTCTACAAGAGCTAATTTTAATGAAGTCCAATCTCTTACTCCCGTTAAACCTCTAGCAAACAATTTTGCTGCACCCTTTAACAATTGCTTGGCGTACACAAATTTTTGTAAGTTATTCCATTGCACTGTATCTGCAATATCTTCAAATTCCGTCACCCACTGGTTCACATCTTGAGCACTTCCATAGAACGAACTAACACTATCCTCAATGTCACGCAAAGTAAAAGCAACCCCCACCGATCTGGCCGCAGGCATCACAGCTGCATCTGCCTCGGTGTATACAGAAACAGGAGAATCTCTACCACTTGATTGTCTACTTACGTTCAATTGCTCATCATTCAAACCCAAATGATCTAAAAGCCTTTTTTGTAATTCATTTTTCAGACCTGTAGTGCTTAAATCTAGTTCTCTAAGTTTTTGCTTTAAAACTTCTACTGTAAACGAACGAATTTCTTCAACATCCATTGTTGTTATTTACGTTTGTATCAAGTCAATTGTTTCAACTAAAAATTCTTATCGACGATATATGTATACATATAACATGAAATCAAAATATTTATGCTCATTACTTACTTTCTTTACCGCGCATTAGTTAATGCCAATTAGTGTAAAATTTCTAAAAACTAAGTACAAGTAAATTCATTAATTGATCAAAACAAATAGGAAACTTTGTTCTTCCTCTTCGGTGATGTTTGGCGTTTCGCTTTCCCTCCGTTCACTCGTTATTTTCCGCTCTCAATTTTCTCATTCCCCTTTACTGTGTTCGACATTCGATTATTTTCAACCACCATTACCTTGTTGTTCGAATTGCTCTCAAATTTATCATTTCTCGTCACCGTGTTCGATACTCAAATATTTTTAACCACCATTACCTCAATGCGTGTGCTTATTGTTGTTTGTGGCTACCTTCAAATTGTAAAATCATTTCTGCGTCTGTAACTTGTTGCCTTTGCTGACGTTTTTGTTTATGACATGCGCTTTCTTGCTGCGCTAATGGTGATTTCGATGTTGCTTTTTTACTTACGCAGTCTCGCTGCCGCTGATTCCGTTACTGCGCATTCTCACTGCGCTGCCTTTGCTTTCGTTGTCAACTTTGTTACAGTGCAGCCTCGCTGGTTCTCTATTGCTTTGGTTGTCGATTTTGTCACTTTCCAGCCTCGCTGCTTTGTCTCTGTTGCCGACTTCGTTGTCGGTTATGATATTTTCGTATGCACAAATTGTTTTTGTATATTGCGAACATGCAGACTCAAGACTTTTGTGGCGACAAAACTACAACTGCCACCGATTCAAATTTTAGCGTCTGTACCTACATGTGTACATTTGTATGAATGTTTGCTTTTGCTTTTTGCACTGTACTACTGTTTGGACGTTTTATGCGACATTTCATGCATGTTCTTGTTGGACTTAAAATTTTTTTTTTTTTTTTTTTTTTTTTTTTTTTTAGTAAAGTAGTGCTTCGTTTACCACAATTTCACTTCGATTGTTTATCTAAATGCCATTATCTTACTTTAATGCGCATTTTTTACACTTCTGTACGCTTTGATCTCGTGTGATCCAGTTTATTCGATTTTCTTTTGTTTGATCCCCAAGCAGTGGGATTCTTTGCACATCACTTCACAGTTTTAATGCTTTTTCTCTTTTTGGTTGAGCCCCCAAGTTGTGGGACATATTATATATGCACCACAGATTTATATAAAAATAGAGTGTCTATTTAATAATATTTAAGATTACATATTAAATTAGACTGACTTTTTCATAACTAACTGACGCTTGCCCCTCATTCTCTCACACATTATTCCTTGCTCGGGTTGCCATTCTTGTGCGACCTGGTGGATTTATTGGTGGTGATGCCACCATTTCAGATCCCACATAATTTTAACCAAATTTCAGTGGTCTACCTAAAGTACTTCCAGATATAGTGACTGTGAAAAATTCCATTTGTATGGGAGATGCCACGCATCCTTTTTCATTATCCCCAGTTTTCATGAAGGTATTATATATATGCGAAAAATTGCAGTTGTATGGAAGATGCCACGCATCGTTTTTCCTTCTCTACAAATGTCATGAAAGTGTTAGGGTTTATTCTCATATAATTTTAACCAAATTTCAGTGCTATACCTCAAGTACTTCCAGATATATGGACTGCGAAAATTCCATTTGTATAGGAGATGCCAAGCATCGCTTTTGTTTCTCTCCAATTGTCATGAAAGCGCTAGGGTTTATTCTCACATAATTTTAACCAAATTTCAGTGCTATTCCTTAAGTTATTCCAGATATATGGACAGTGAAAATATCCAGTTGGCTTGGAGATGCCAAGCATCCTTTTTCTTTATCCTTAGTTTTCATGAAGGTGTTATTGTTTATTCTCATATAATTTTAACCAAATTTCAGTGCTATACCTCAAGTAATTCCAGATATAGTGACTACGAAAAATTCCAGTTGCTTTGGAGATGCCACGCATCGTTTTTCTCTCTCTCCAATTGTCATGAAAGCGCTAGGGTTTTTCTCATATAAGTTTAACCAAATTTCAGTGCTATACCTCAAGTAATTCCAGATATATGGACTGTGAAAATTTCCAGTTGGCTTGGAGATGCCACGCATCCTTTTAATTTATCTCCAGTTTTCATGAAGGGGTTAGGGTTTATTTTCATATAATTTTAACCAAATTTCAGTGGTCTACCGAAAGTACTTCCAGATATAGTGACTGCGAAAAATTCCATTTGTATGGGAGATGCCAAGCATCCTTTTTCTTTATCCCCAGTTTTCATGAAGGTGTTAGGGTTTATTCTCATATAATTTTAACCAAATTTCAGTGGTCTACCGAAAGTACTTCCAGATATAGTGACTGCGAAAAATTCCATTTGTATGGGAGATGCCAAGCATCCTTTTTCTTTATCCCCAGTTTTCATGAAGGTGTTAGGGTTTATTCTCATATAATTTTAACCAAATTTCAGTGGTCTACCGAAAGTACTTCCAGATATAGTGATTGCGAAAAATTCCATTTGTATGGGAGATGCCAAGCATCCTTTTTCTTTATCCGCAGTTTTCATGAAGGTGTTATGGTTTATTCTCATATAATTTTAACCAAATTTCAGTGGTCTACCCAAAGTACTTCCAGATATAGTGACTGCGAAAAATTCCATTTGTATGGGAGATGCCAGGCATCCTTTTCCTTTATCCCCAGTTTTCATGAAGGTGTTAGGGTTTATTCTCATATAATTTTAACCAAATTTCAGTAGTCTACCTAAAGTACTTCCAGATATAGTGACTGCGAAAAATTCCATTTGTATAGGAGATGCCAAGCACCGTTTTTGTTTCTCTCCAATTGTCATGAAAGTGCTAGGGTTTATTCTCATATAATTTCAGTGCTATACCTCAAGTACTTACAGATATATGGACTGCGAAAAATTCTAGATGTATGGGAGATGCCACGCATCCTTTTTCATTATCCCCAGTTTTCATGAAGGTATTATATATCTGCGAAAAATTCCAGTTGTATGGAAGATGCCACGCATCGTTTTTCCTTCATGAAAGTGTTAGAGTTTATTCAAATTTCAGTGCTATACCTCAAGTACTTCCAGATATATGGACTGCGAAAATTCCATTAGTATAGGAGATGCCAAGCATCGCTTTTGTTTCTCTCCAATTGTCATGAAAGCGCAAGGGTTTATTCTCATATAATTTTAACCAAATTTCAGTGCTATACCTTAAGTTATTCCAGATATATGGACAGTGAAAATTTCCAGTTGGCTTGGAGATGCCAAGCATCCTTTTTCTTTATCCCCAGTTTTCATGAAGGTGTTATTGTTTATTCTCATATAATTTTAACCAAATTTCAGTGCTATACCTCAAGTAATTCCAGATATAGTGACTACGAAAAATTCCAGTTGCTTTGGAGATGCCACGCATCGTTTTTCTCTCTCTCCAAATGTCACAGTATATTCTTGAGATCATAGGTTAAAGCATAGGCTACATTAATTTTTGGAAAAGTGAGCGGTGCCACGCCCCCAGGCTATATAAAACTACAATTCTTCATAACTCTGAACATATTTGGTCTAAATTAATGATTTTTGGATATGTGTGTCCTTTGGTCAAGATTTATGTAATTTTGGAAAAGTGGGCGGTGCCACGCCCACATTTTTTGTGTTTTGTTTGTACTTCAATAATGTCCAAAGTTTATGGTCGATCTCTTTTAAACTTTCAAGATTTTTTAAGAAAATTGTTGTGTACGATTTAGGCTATATCAATTTTTGGAAAAGTAGGCGGTGCCACACCCCAAGGCTATATAAAATTCAAATTCTTCATAACTCTGAACAGATTGGGTCTAAATTAAAGATTTTTGGATATGTGCGTCCTTTAGTCAAGATGTATATAATTTTGGAAAAGTGGGCGGTGCCACGCCCACATTTTTTGTGTTTTGTTTGTACTTCAATAATGTCCAAAGTTTAGGGTCGATCTCTTTTAAACTGTCAAGATTGGTTCAGAAGATTGTTGTGTACGATTTAGGCTATATCAATTTTTGGAAAAGTAGGCGGTGCCACGCCCCCAGGCTATATAAAATTTAAATTCTTCATAGCTCTGAACATATTTGGTCTAAATTAATGATTTCTGGATATGTGTGTCCTTTGTTCAAGATTTATGTAATTTTGGAAAAGTGGGCGGTGCCACGCCCCTTTTTTTGTGTTTTGTTTGTACTTCGATAATGTCCAAAGTTTATGGTCTATCTCTTTTAAACTTTCAAGATTGGTTAAGAAAATTGTTGTGTACGATTCAGGCTATATGAATTTTTGGAAAAGTAGCCAGTGCCACGCCCCCAGGCTATATAAAATTTAAATTCTTCATAACTCTGAACATATTAGGTCTAAATTAAAGATTTTTGGATATGTGTGTCCTTTAGTCAAGATGGATATAATTTGGGAAAAGTGGGCGGTCCCACGCTCACATTTTTTGTGTTTTGTTTGTACTTCAATAAGTTCAAAGTTTATGGTCGATCTTCTCTAAATTTCCAGATTGGTTCAGAAGATTGTTGTGCCACGCCCCCAGGCTATATAAAATTTAAATCATCATAACTTTGAATATTTTTGGTCTAAACTAATGATTTTTGGATATGTGTGTCACTTGGTCAAAAATTATATAATTTGGGAAATGTGGGCCGTGCCACGCCCACATTTTTTGTATTCAGTGCTTTGTTTGTACTTCAATAATGTCCAAAGTTTATGGTTGATCTGTTTTAAACTTTTCCAATACGTTAAAATCTTCGTTGGGTACGACATACATAGGCTACATTTGTAAATTCTTTGGAAAAGTGGGCAGTTCCAGGACCACAAGCTAAGTAATATTTCAATTCGTTATATCTCTGAATGTATTTGCTTTAGTGACATTTTAACGTTCTTAAATCTTAATCAAAGCACTTAATTTTTTTTGTTTGTTATTGCCGTTCATACATATCCAGAGTATTATAGGTAGATATAGGATATAATTAAACAAGTACTAACTATACATCTGCTCAGCAGCGCATAATGGTTTTTGTCATACCCATTGAGTTCAAAAGATCCGTTTTTTGAGTTGGACATCCAAAAAATTTATTTGTTTATACCAAAGACTTTAAAGCCAGAAACATTGTATATCCTAAAGCACTGCAATAAATGGAATGTTAAAAGTTAAAGAAAAATATTTGAAAATGTATTTCTAGGGAAGTCACTGGTCAGGCAGAACAACGTCTGCCGGGTCTGCTAGTTCTCATATAATTTTAACCAAATTTCAGTGGTCTACCTAAAGTACTTCCAGATATAGTGACTGTGAAAAATTCCATTTGTATGGGAGATGCCACGCATCCTTTTTCTTTATCGCCCGTTTTCATAAATGTGTTAGGGTTTATTCTCAAATGAGTTATAACCAAATTTCAGTGGTCTACTTCAAGTTCTTCCAGATATATGGACTGCGAAAAATTCCATTTGTATAGGAGATGCCAGGCATCGTTTTTGTCTCTCTCCAATTGTCATGAAAGTGTTAGGGTTTATTCAGTGGTCTACCTAAAGTACTTCCAGATATAGTGACTGTGAAAAATTCCATTTGTATGGGAGATGCCACGCATCCTTTTTCTTTATCGCCCGTTTTCATAAATGTGTTAGGGTTTATTCTCAAATGAGTTATAACCAAATTTCAGTGGTCTACTTCAAGTTCTTCCAGATATATGGACTGCGAAAAATTCCATTTGTATAGGAGATGCCAGGCATCGTTTTTGTCTCTCTCCAATTGTCATGAAAGTGTTAGGGTTTATTCTCATATAATTTTAACCAAATTTCAGTGCTATACCTCAAGTACTTACAGATATATGGACTGCGAAAAATTCTAGATGTATGGGAGATGCCACGCATCCTTTTTCATTATCCCCAGTTTTCATGAAGGTATTATATATCTGCGAAAAATTCCAGTTGTATGGAAGAAGCCACGCATCGTTTTTCCTTCTCTCCAAATGTCATGAAAGTGTTAGGGTTTATTCTCATATAATTTTAACCAAATTTCAGTGCTATACCTCAAGTACTTCCAGATATATGGACTGCGAAAACTCCATTTGCATAGGAGATGCCAAGCATCGCTTTTGTTTCTCTCCAATTGTCATGAAAGCGCTAGGGTTTGTTCTCATATAATTTTAACCAAATTTCAGTGCTATTCCTTAAGTTATTCCAGATATATGGACAGTGAAAATTTCCAGTTGGCTTGGAGATGCCAAGCATCCTTTTTCTTTATCCCCAGTTTTCATGAAGGTGTTATTGTTTATTCTCATATAATTTTAACCAAATTTCAGTGCTATACCTCAAGTAATTCCAGATATAGTGACTACGAAAAATTCCAGTTGCTTTGGAGATGCCACACATCGTTTTTCTCTCTCTCCAATTGTCATGAAAGCGCTAGGGTTTATTCTCATATAAGTTTAACCAAATTTCAGTGCTATACCTCAAGTAATTCCAGATATATGGACTGTGAAAATTTCCAGTTGGCTTGGAGATGCCACGCATCCTTTTAATTTATCTCCAGTTTTCATGAAGGGGTTAGGGTTTATTTTCATATAATTTTAACCAAATTTCAGTGGTCTACCTAAAGTACTTCCAGATATAGTGACTGTGAAAAATTCCATTTGTATGGGAGATGCCAAGCATCGCTTTTGTTTCTCTCCAATTGTCATGAAAGCGCAAGGGTTTATTCTCATATAATTTTAACCAAATTTCAGTGCTATACCTTAAGTTATTCCAGATATATGGACAGTGCAAATTTCCAGTTGGCTTGGAGATGCCAAGCATCCTTTTTCTTTATCCCCAGTTTTCATGAAGGTGTTATTGTTTATTCTCATATAATTTTAACCAAATTTCTGCGCTATACCTCAAGTAATTCCAGATATAGTGACTACGAAAAATTCCAGTTGCTTTGGAGATGCCACGCATCGTTTTTCTCTCTCTCCAAATGTCATGAAAGTGTTGGGTTTCCTCTCATATAATTTTAACCAAATTTCAGTGCTATACCTCCAGTACTTCTAGACATATGGACTGCGAAAAATTCCATTTGTATGGGAGATGCCAAGCATCCTTTTAATTTATCTCCAGTTTTCATGAAGGGGTTAGGGTTTATTTTCATATAATTTTAACCAAATTTCAGTGGTCTACTTAAAGTACTTCCAGATATAGTGACTGTGAAAAATTCCATTTGTATGGGAGATGCCAAGCATCCTTTTTCTTTATCCGCAGTTTTCATGAAGGTGTTAGGGTTTATTCTCATATAATTTTAACCAAATTTCAGTGGTCTACCTAAAGTACTTCCAGATATAGTGACTGTGAAAAATTCCATTTGTATGGGAGATGCCACGCATCCTTTTTCTTTATCGCCCGTTTTCATAAATGTGTTAGGGTTTATTCTCAAATGAGTTATAACCAAATTTCAGTGGTCTACCTCAAGTTCTTCCAGATATATGGACTGCGAAAATTTTCATTTGTATAGGAGATGCCTGGCATCGTTTTTGTCTCTCTCCAATTGTCATGAAAGCGCTAGGGTTTATTCGCATATAATTTTAACCAAATTTCAGTGCTATACCTCAAGTACTTACAGATATATGGACTGCGAAAAATTCTAGATGTATGGGAGATGCCAAGCATCCTTTTTCATTATCCCCAGTTTTCATGAAGGTATTATATATCTGCGAAAAATTCCAGTTGTATGGAAGAAGCCACGCATCGTTTTTCTTCTCTCCAAATGTCATGAAAGTGTTAGGGTTTATTCTCATATAATTTTAACCAAATTTCAGTGCTATACCTCAAGTACTTCCAGATATATGGACTGCGAAAACTCCATTTGCATAGGAGATGCCAAGCATCGCTTTTGTTTCTCTCCAGTTGTCATGAATGCGCAAGGGTTTATTCTCATATAATTTTAACCAAATTTCAGTGCTATACCTTAAGTTATTCCAGATATATGGACAGTGAAATTTTCCAGTTGGCTTGGAGATGCCAAGCATCCTTTTTCTTTATCCCCAGTTTTCATGAAGGTGTTATTGTTTATTCTCATATAATTTTAACCAAATTTCAGTGCTATACCTCAAGTAATTCCAGATATAGTGACTACGAAAAATTCCAGTTGCTTTGGAGATGCCAGGCATCGTGTTTCTCTCTCTCCAAATGACATGAAAGTGTTGGGTTTCCTCTCATATAATTTTAACCAAATTTCAGTGCTATACCTCCAGTACTTCTAGACATATGGACTGCGAAAAATTCCATTTGAATAGGAGATGCCAAGCATCGTTTTTGTTTCTCTCCAATTGTCATGAAAGTGCTAGGGTTTATTCTCATTTAATTTTAACCAAATTTCAGTGCTATACCTCAAGTACTTACAGAGATATGGACTGTGAAAAATTCTAGTTGTATGGGAGATGCCACGCATCGTTTTTCTTTATTTCCAAATGTCAGGAAAGTGTTACGGTTTATTCTCATATAATTTTAACCAAATTTCAGTGGTCTACCTAAAGTACTTCCAGATATAGTGACTGTGAAAAATTCCATTTGTATGGGAGATGCCAAGCATCCTTTTTCTTTATCCCCAGTTTTCATGAAGGTGTTAGGGTTTATTCTCATATAATTTTAACCAAATTTCAGTGGTCTTCCTAAAGTACTTCCAGATATAGTGACTGTGAAAAATTCCATTTGTATGGGAGATGCCAAGCATCCTTTTTCTTTATCCCCAGTTTTCATGAAGGTGTTAGGGTTTATTCTCATATAATTTTAATCAAATTTCAGTGGTCTTCCTAAAGTACTTCCAGATATAGTGACTGCGAAAAATTCCATTTGTATAGGAGATGCCAGGCATCGTTTTTGTTTCTCTCCAATTGTCATGAAAGTGCTAGGGTTTATTCTCATATAATTTTAACCAAATTTCAGTGCTATACCTCAAGTAATTCCAGATATATGGACTGTGAAAATTTCCAGTTGGCTTGGAGATGCCACGCATCCTTTTAATTTATCTCCAGTTTTCATGAAGGGGTTAGGGTTTATTTTCATATAATTTTAACCAAATTTCAGTGGTCTACCTAAAGTACTTCCAGATATAGTGACTGTGAAAAATTCCATTTGTATGGGAGATGCCACGCATCCTTTTTCATTATCCCCACTTTTCATGAAGGTGTTATATATCTGCGAAAAATTCCAGTTGTATGGAAGATGCCACGCATCGTTTTTCCTTCTCTCCAAATGTCATGAAAGTGTTAGGGTTTATTCTCATATAATTTTAACCAAATTTCAGTGCTTTACCTCAAATACTTCCAGATATATGGACTGCGAAAATTCCATTTGTATAGGAGATGCCAAGCATCGCTTTTGTTTCTCTCCAATTGTCATGAAAGCGCTAGGGTTTGTTCTCATATAATTTTAACCAAATTTCAGTGCTATTCCTTAAGTTATTCCAGATATATGGACAGTGAAAATTTCCAGTTGGCTTGGAGATGCCAAGCATCCTTTTTCTTTATCCCCAGTTTTCATGAAGGTGTTATTGTTTATTCTCATATAATTTTAACCAAATTTCAGTGCTATACCTCAAGTAATTCCAGATATATGGATTGTGAAAATTTCCAGTTGGCTTGGAGATGCCACGCATCCTTGTAATTTATCTCCAGTTTTCATGAAGGGGTTAGGGTTTATTTCATATAATTTTAACCAAATTTCAGTGGTCTACCTAAAGTACTTCCAGATATAGTGACTGTGAAAAATTCCATTTGTATGGGAGATGCCAAGCATCCTTTTTCTTTATCCGCAGTTTTCATGAAGGTGTTAAGGTTTATTCTCATATAATTTTAACCAAATTTCAGTGGTCTACCGAAAGTACTTCCAGATATAGTGACTGCGAAAAATTCCATTTGTATGGGAGATGCCAAGCATCGTTTTTGTTTCTCTCCAATTGTCATGAAAGTGCTAGGGTTTATTCTCATATAATTTCAGTGCTATACCTCAAGTACTTACAGATATATGGACTGCGAAAAATTCTAGATGTATGGGAGATGCCACGCATCCTTTTTCATTATCCCCAGTTTTCATGAAGGTGTTATTGTTTATTCTCATATAATTTTAACCAAATTTATGTGCTATACCTCAAGTAATTCCAGATATAGTGACTACGAAAAATTCCAGTTGCTTTGGAGATGCCACGCATCGTTTTTCTTGCACTCCAAATGTCATGAAAGTGTTGGGTTTCCTCTCATATAATTTTAACCAAATTTCAGTGCTATACCTCCAGTACTTCTAGACATATGGACTGCGAAAAATTCCATTTGTATGGGAGATGCCAAGCATCCTTTTAATTTATCTCCAGTTTTCATGAAGGGGTTAGGGTTTATTTTCATATAATTTTAACCAAATTTTAGTGGTCTACCTAAAGTACTTCCAGATATAGTGACTGTGAAAAATTCCATTTGTATGGGAGATGCCAAGCATCCTTTTTCTTTATCCGCAGTTTTCATGAAGGTGTTAGGGTTTATTCTCATTTAATTTTAACCAAATTTCAGTGGTCTACCTAAAGTACTTCCAGATATAGTGACTGTGAAAAATTCCATTTGTATGGGAGATGCCACGCATCCTTTTTCTTTATCGCCCGTTTTCATAAATGTGTTAGGGTTTATTCTCAAATGAGTTATAACCAAATTTCAGTGGTCTACCTCAAGTTCTTCCAGATATATGGACTGCGAAAAATTCCAGTTGTATGGAAGATGCCACGCATCGTTTTTCCTTCTCTCCAAATGTCATGAAAGTGTTAGGGTTTATTCTCATATAATTTTAACCAAATTTCAGTGCTATACCTCAAGTACTTCCAGATATATGGACTGCGAAAATTCCATTTGTATAGGAGATGCCAAGCATCGCTTTTGTTTCTCTCCAATTGTCATGAATGCGCAAGGGTTTATTCTCATATAATTTTAACCAAATTTCAGTGCTATACCTTAAGTTATTCCAGATATATGGACAGTGAAAATTTCCAGTTGGCTTGGAGATGCCAAGCATCCTTTTTCTTTATCCCCAGTTTTCATGAAGGTGTTATTGTTTATTCTCATATAATTTTAACCAAATTTCAGTGCTATACCTCAAGTAATTCCAGATATAGTGACTACGAAAAATTCCAGTTGCTTTGGAGATGCCAGGCATCGTTTTTCTCTCTCTCCAAATGTCATGAAAGTGTTGGGTTTCCTCTCATATAATTTTAACCAAATTTCAGTGCTATACCTCCAGTACTTCTAGACATATGGACTGCGAAAAATTCCATTTGTATAGGAGATGCCAAGCATCGTTTTTGTTTCTCTCCAATTGTCATGAAAGTGCTAGGGTTTATTCTCATTTAATTTTAACCAAATTTCAGTGCTATACCTCAAGTACTTACAGAGATATGGACTGTGAAAAATTCTAGTTGTATGGGAGATGCCACGCATCGTTTTTCTTTATTTCCAAATGTCATGAAAGTGTTACGGTTTATTCTTATATAATTTTAACCAAATTTCAGTGGTCTACCTAAAGTACTTCCAGATATAGTGACTGTGAAAAATTCCATTTGTATGGGAGATGCCACGCATCCTTTTTCTTTATCGCCCGTTTTCATGAAGGTATTATATATCTGCGAAAAATTCCAGTTGTATGGGAGATGCCACGCATCGTTTTTCTTTATTTCCAAATGTCATGAAAGTGTTACGGTTTATTCTCATATAATTTTAACCAAATTTCAGTGGTCTACCTAAAGTACTTCCAGATATAGTGACTGGGAAAAATTCCATTTGTATGGGAGATGCCACGCATCCTTTTTCTTTATCGCCCGTTTTCATGAAGGTGTTAGGGTTTATTCTCATATAATTTATAACCAAATTTCAGTTGTATGGGAGATGCCACGCATCCTTTTTCTTTATCCCCAGTTTTCATGAAGGTGTTAGGGTTTATTCTCATATAATTTTAACCAAATTTCTTCCTCTCCAAATGTCATGAAAGTGTTAGGGTTTATTCTCATATAATTTTTACCAAATTTCAGTGGTCTAACTCAAGCACTTCCAGATATAGTGACTGTGAAAAATTCCATTTGTATAGGAGATGCCAAGCATCCTTTTTCTTTATCCGCAGTTTTCATGAAGGTGTTAGGGTTTATTCTCATTTAATTTTAACCAAATTTCAGTGGTCTACCTAAAGTACTTCCAGATATAGTGACTGTGAAAAATTCCATTTGTATGGGAGATGCCACGCATCCTTTTTCTTTATCGCCCGTTTTCATAAATGTGTTAGGGTTTATTCTCAAATGAGTTATAACCAAATTTCAGTGGTCTACCTCAAGTTCTTCCAGATATATGGACTGCGAAAAATTCCAGTTGTATGGAAGATGCCACGCATCGTTTTTCCTTCTCTCCAAATGTCATGAAAGTGTTAGGGTTTATTCTCATATAATTTTAACCAAATTTCAGTGCTATACCTCAAGTACTTCCAGATATATGGACTGCGAAAATTCCATTTGTATAGGAGATGCCAAGCATCGCTTTTGTTTCTCTCCAATTGTCATGAATGCGCAAGGGTTTATTCTCATATAATTTTAACCAAATTTCAGTGCTATACCTTAAGTTATTCCAGATATATGGACAGTGAAAATTTCCAGTTGGCTTGGAGATGCCAAGCATCCTTTTTCTTTATCCCCAGTTTTCATGAAGGTGTTATTGTTTATTCTCATATAATTTTAACCAAATTTCAGTGCTATACCTCAAGTAATTCCAGATATAGTGACTACGAAAAATTCCAGTTGCTTTGGAGATGCCAGGCATCGTTTTTCTCTCTCTCCAAATGTCATGAAAGTGTTGGGTTTCCTCTCATATAATTTTAACCAAATTTCAGTGCTATACCTCCAGTACTTCTAGACATATGGACTGCGAAAAATTCCATTTGTATAGGAGATGCCAAGCATCGTTTTTGTTTCTCTCCAATTGTCATGAAAGTGCTAGGGTTTATTCTCATTTAATTTTAACCAAATTTCAGTGCTATACCTCAAGTACTTACAGAGATATGGACTGTGAAAAATTCTAGTTGTATGGGAGATGCCACGCATCGTTTTTCTTTATTTCCAAATGTCATGAAAGTGTTACGGTTTATTCTTATATAATTTTAACCAAATTTCAGTGGTCTACCTAAAGTACTTCCAGATATAGTGACTGTGAAAAATTCCATTTGTATGGGAGATGCCACGCATCCTTTTTCTTTATCGCCCGTTTTCATGAAGGTATTATATATCTGCGAAAAATTCCAGTTGTATGGGAGATGCCACGCATCGTTTTTCTTTATTTCCAAATGTCATGAAAGTGTTACGGTTTATTCTCATATAATTTTAACCAAATTTCAGTGGTCTACCTAAAGTACTTCCAGATATAGTGACTGGGAAAAATTCCATTTGTATGGGAGATGCCACGCATCCTTTTTCTTTATCGCCCGTTTTCATGAAGGTGTTAGGGTTTATTCTCATATAATTTATAACCAAATTTCAGTTGTATGGGAGATGCCACGCATCCTTTTTCTTTATCCCCAGTTTTCATGAAGGTGTTAGGGTTTATTCTCATATAATTTTAACCAAATTTCTTCCTCTCCAAATGTCATGAAAGTGTTAGGGTTTATTCTCATATAATTTTTACCAAATTTCAGTGGTCTAACTCAAGCACTTCCAGATATAGTGACTGTGAAAAATTCCATTTGTATAGGAGATGCCAAGCATCGTTTTTGTCTCTCTCCAATTGTCATGAAAGCGCTAGGGTTTATTCTCATATAATTTTAACCAAATTTCAGTGGTCTACCTCAAGTAATTCCAGATATATGGACTGCGAAAAATTCCATTTGTATAGGAGATGCCAGGCATCGTTTTTGTCTCTCTCCAATTGTCATGAAAGCGCTAGGGTTTATTCTCATATAATTTTAACCAAATTTCAGTGCTATACCTCAAGTACTTACAGATATATGGACTGCGAAAAATTCTAGATGTATGGGAGATGCCACGCATCCTTTTTCATTATCCCCAGTTTTCATGAAGGTATTATATATCTGCGAAAAATTCCAGTTGTATGGAAGATGCCACGCATCGTTTTTCCTTCTCTCCAAATGTCATGAAAGTGTTAGGGTTTATTCTCATATAATTTTAACCAAATTTCAGTGCTATACCTCAAGTACTTCCAGATATATGGACTGCGAAAATTTCATTTGTATAGGAGATGCCAAGCATCGCTTTTGTTTCTCTCCAATTGTCATGAATGCGCAAGGGTTTATTCTCATATAATTTTAACCAAATTTCAGTGCTATACCTTAAGTTATTCCAGATATATGGACAGTAAAAATTTCCAGTTGGCTAGGAGATGCCAAGCATCCTTTTTCTTTATCCCCAGTTTTCATGAAGGTGTTATTGTTTATTGTCATATAATTTTAACCAAATTTCAGTGCTATACCTCAAGTAATTCCAGATATAGTGACTACGAAAAATTCCAGTTGCTTTGGAGATGCCAGGCATCGTTTTTCCCTCCCTCCAAATGTCATGAAAGTATTGGGTTTCCTCTCATATAATTTTAACCAAATTTCAGTGCTATACCTCCAGTACTTCTAGACATATGGACTGCGAAAAATTCCATTTGTATTGGAGATGCCAAGCATCGTTTTTGTTTCTCTCCAATTGTCATGAAAGTGCTAGGGTTTATTCTCATTTAATTTTAACCAAATTTCAGTGCTATACCTCAAGTACTTACAGAGATATGGACTGTGAAAAATTCTAGTTGTATGGGAGATGCACGCATCGTTTTTCTTTATTTCCAAATGTCATGAAAGTGTTACGGTTTATTCTCATATAATTTTACCCAATTTCAGTGGTCTACCTAAAGTACTTCCAGATATAGTGACTGTGAAAAATTCCATTTGTATGGGAGATGCCACGCATCCTTTTTCTTTATCGCCCGTTTTCATGAAGGTATTATATATCTGCGAAAAATTCCAGTTGTATGGGAGATGCCACGCATCGTTTTTCTTTATTTCCAAATGTCATGAAAGTGTTACGGTTTATTCTCATATAATTTTAACCAAATTTCACTGGTCTACCTAAAGTACTTCCAGATATAGTGACTGTGAAAAATTCCATTTGTATGGGAGATGCCACACATCCTTTTTCTTTATCGCCCGTTTTCATGAAGGTGTTAGGGTTTATTCTCATATAATTTATAACCAAATTTCAGTTGTATGGGAGATGCCACGCATCCTTTTTCTTTATCCCCAGTTTTCATGAAGGTGTTAGGGTTTATTCTCATATAATTTTAACCAAATTTCTTCCTCTCCAAATGTCATGAAAGTGTTAGGGTTTATTCTCATATAATTTTTACCAAATTTCAGTGGTCTAACTCAAGCACTTCCAGATATAGTGACTGTGAAAAATTCCATTTGTATAGGAGATGCCAAGCATCCTTTTTCTTTATCCCCAGTTTTCATGAAGGTGTTAGGGTTTATTCTCATATAATTTTAACCAAATTTCAGTGGTCTACCTCAATTACTTCCAGATATAGTGACTGTGGAAAACTCCATTTGTATAGGAGATGCCAAGCATCCTTTTTCTTTATCCGCAGTTTTCATGAAGGTGTTAGGGTTTATTCTCATATAATTTTAACCAAATTTCAGTGGTCTACCTCAATTACTTCCAGATATAGTGACTGTGAAAAACTCCATTTGTATAGGAGATGCCAAGCATCCTTTTTCTTTATCCGCAGTTTTCATGAAGGTGTTAGGGTTTATTCTCATATAATTTTAACCAAATTTCAGTGGTCTACCTCAAGTACTTCCAGATATAGTGACTGTGAAAAATTCCATTTGTGTGGGAGATGCCAAGCATCGTTTTTCTCTCCCTCCAAATGTCATGAAAGTATTGGGTTTCCTCTCATATAATTTTAACCAAATTTCAGTGCTATACCTCCAGTACTTCTAGACATATGGACTGCGAAAAATTCCATTTGTATAGGAGATGCCAAGCATCGTTTTTGTTTCTCTCCAATTGTCATGAAAGTGCTAGGGTTTATTCTCATTTAATTTTAACCAAATTTCAGTGCTATACCTCAAGTACTTACAGAGATATGGACTGTGAAAAATTCTAGTTGTATGGGAGATGCACGCATCGTTTTTCTTTATTTCCAAATGTCATAAAAGTGTTACGGTTTATTCTCATATAATTTTACCCAATTTCAGTGGTCTACCTAAAGTATGTACTTCCAGATATAGTGACTGTGAAAAATTCCATTTGTATGGGAGATGCCACGCATCCTTTTTCTTTATCGCCCGTTTTCATGAAGGTATTATATATCTGCGAAAAATTCCAGTTGTATGGGAGATGCCACGCATCGTTTTTCTTTATTTCCAAATGTCATGAAAGTGTTGCGGTTTATTCTCATATAATTTTAATCAAATTTCAGTGGTCTACCTAAAGTACTTCCAGATATAGTGACTGTGAAAAATTCCATTTGTATGGGAGATGCCACGCATCCTTTTTCTTTATCGCCCGTTTTCATGAAGGTGTTAGGGTTTATTCTCATATAATTTATAACCAAATTTCAGTTGTATGGGAGATGCCACGCATCCTTTTTCTTTATCCCCAGTTTTCATGAAGGTGTTAGGGTTTATTCTCATATAATTTTAACCAAATTTCTTCCTCTCCAAATGTCATGAAAGTGTTAGGGTTTATTCTCATATAATTTTTACCAAATTTCAGTGGACTAACTCAAGCACTTCCAGATATAGTGACTGTGAAAAATTCCATTTGTATAGGAGATGCCAAGCATCCTTTTTCTTTATCCCCAGTTTTCATAAAGGTGTTAGGGTTTATTCTCATATAATTTTAACCAAATTTCAGTGGTCTACCTCAATTACTTCCAGATATAGTGACTGTGAAAAACTCCATTTGTATAGGAGATGCCAAGCATCCTTTTTCTTTATCCGCAGTTTTCATGAAGGTGTTAGGGTTTATTCTCATATAATTTTAACCAAATTTCAGTGGTCTACCTCAAGTACTTCCAGATATAGTGACTGTGAAAAATTCCATTTGTGTGGGAGATGCCAAGCATCCTTTTTCTTTATCCCCAGTTTTCATGAAGGTGTTAGGGTTTATTCTCATATAATTTCAACCAAATTTCAGTGCTATACCTCAAGTACTTCCAGATATATGGACTGCGAAAAATTCCATTTGTATAGGAGATGCTAAGCATCGTTTTTGTTTCTCTCCAATTGTCATGAAAGTGCTAGGGTTTATTCTCACATAATTTTAACCAAATTTCAGTGCTATACCTCAAGTACTTACAGATATATGGACTGCGAAAAATTCTAGTTGTATGGGAGATGCCACGCATCCTTTTCCTTTATCCCTAGTTTTCATGAACGTGTTAGGGTTTATTCTCATATAATTTTAGACAAATTTGAGTGGTCTACCTCAAGTACTTCCAGATATATGGACTGTGAAAAATTCCAGTTGTTTGGGAGATGCCACGCATCCTTTTCCTTTATCCCTAGTTTTCATGAAGGTGTTAGGGTTTATTCTCATATAATTTTAACCAAATTTCAGTGCTATACCTCAAGTACTTCCAGATATATGGACTGCGAAAAATTCCATTTGTATAGGAGATGCCAAGCATCGTTTTTGTCTCTCTCCAATTGTCATGAAAGCGCTAGGGTTTATTCTCATATAATTTTAACCAAATTTCAGTGGTCTACCTCAAGTACTTCCAGATATATGGACTGCGAAAAATTCCATTTGTATAGGAGATGCCAGGCATCGTTTTTGTCTCTCTCCAATTGTCATGAAAGCGCTAGGGTTTATTATACCCAGCGTACTAGTACTAGTACAAGGGTATTATAACTTTGTTGGGATAACGGTTGGTTGTACAGGTATAAAGGAATCGAGATAGATATAGACTTCCATATATCAATATGATCAGGATCGAAAAAATATTTGATTGACCCAAGTCCGTCTGTCTGTCCGTCCGTCTGTCCGTCTGTCCGTCCGTCCGTCTGTCCGTTAACAGGATAACTTGAGCAAATAATGAGATATCTTCACCAAATTCGGCATGCGTACTTATTTGGATTCAGAATAGATTGGTATTGAAAATGGGTAAAATCGGATCACAACCACGCCCCTTTTTCGATATCGAAAATTTCGAAAAACGTATAAAACGGGTTAATTCAATATTGGAAGCAGCTACAATGATAAAATTTGCAATATGTACTGATTTAGATGTTCTAAGGCCGATTTTATCAAATTTTTTTAAAAGGGGCGTGGCACCGCCCACATATATTTGAAGAAATTTTCAAATTTTGACTCTTAATAACTTCAGAACAGTTTATGCTAGTATAACGAAATTTTGTAGAGGGCATACTATTGTTGTGTTAAATTCAGATATAGAAAATAAACGAAATCGCTTAGCGACCACGCCTACTTTTTCATAAAAGTTGTATTGGAACGAGGTGGAAATATTGAAAAGTCCATATCTAATAAACAGATACCGCTATAATGATATAATTTGGTACATATATCAATTTTCATATTCTTTACATTATTTTTGCAAAATTTTGGAAAGTGGGCGTGGCACCGCCCACTTGTGAGTCACGCAATTTTCAAATTCGACTGCTAATAACTTCAGAACGGTGTGAGATAGATTTACGAAACTAGGTACCAGCCATGTTATGTTTATGTAGAGTACCACCACAGAAAACTGATAAAGATATAATGCTAAAATTTAGTACACTCATTCACTTGATGATGTTATTAGTGTTGTTTAAAGGTTTTTTGGTAATATTTTGGAAAATGGGTGTGGCACCGCCCACAAGTGAATAAACAAAATATCAACATTTCACTATTAACAAGCCACTGTGAAAGTATCATAAAGATCTGCAATGAAAACTGATCTTCAAATAGGGACAAACAACATAATAAAATCCGTGGGCGTGCCACCACCCACTTTTTTAAAATTATGTAAATATTGATTAATGGACACATATATCCGTATATCAAAAAATTTCACAAAATACGTTAAAAGATATGGGCATGGCACGCCTTCTTTTCCAAAGTTATATATAGGACATGGTATAACCTTTGAAAAGATCGATTGAGTACTTTTGGCTCATGTAAGCGGTTAAAGCTTTATAAGCAAGGGGCGTGGCCGCGCCCACCAAATTCGCTATTGCTTAGGCTCGGAATAGATTGGTTTTTAAAATGGGCGAAATCGGATGAAAACCACGCCACCTTTTTCTGAAAACTAACGCTGGGTATTGAATGTTCGGTTCACCCGAACTTAGACTTCCTTACTTGTTCTCATATAATTTTAAACAAATTTCAGTGCTATACCTCAAGTAATTCCAGATATATGGACTGTGAAAATTTCCAGTAGGCTTGGAGATGCCACGCATCCTTTTAATTTATCTCCAGTTTTCATGAAGGTGTTAGGGTTTATTTTCATATAATTTTAACCAAATTTCAGTGGTCTACCGAAAGTACTTCCAGATATAGTGACTGTGAAAAATTCCGTTTGTATGGGAGATGCCAAGCATCCTTTTTCTTTATCCCCAGTTTTCATTAAGGTGTTAGGGCTTATTCTCATATAATTTTAACCAAATTTCAGTGGTCTACCTAAAGTACTTCCAGATATAGTGACTGTGAAAAATTCCATTTGTATAGGAGATGCCAAGCTTCGTTTTTGTCTCTCTCCAATTGTCATGGAAGCGCTAGGGTTTATTCTCATATAATTTTAACCAAATTTCAGTGCTATACCTCAAGTACTTCCAGATATATGGACTGTGAAAATTTCCAGTAGGCTTGGAGATGCCACGCATCCTTTTAATTTATCTCCAGTTTTCATGAAGGTGTTGGGGTTTATTCTCATATAATTTTAACCAAATTTCAGTGGTCTACCTCAAGTACTTCCAGATATATGGACTGCGAAAAATTCCATTTGTATAGGCGATGCCAGGCATCGTTTCTGTCTCTCTCCAATTGTCATGAAAGCGCTAGGGTTTATTCTCATATAATTTTAACCAAATTTCAGTGCTATACCTCAAGTAATTCCAGATATATGGACTGTGAAAATTTCCAGTAGGCTTGGAGATGCCACGCATCCTTTTAATTTATCTCCAGTTTTCACTAAGGTGTTAGGGTTTATTTTCATATAATTTTAAACAAATTTCAGTGGTCTACCTCAAGTACTTCCAGATATAGTGACTGTGAAAAATTCCATTTGTATGGGAGATGCCAAGCATCCTTTTTCTTTATCCGCAGTTTTCATGAAGGTGTTAGGGTTTATTCTCATATAATTTTAACCAAATTTCAGTGGTCTACCTCAAGTACTTCCAGATATAGTGACTGTGAAAAATTCCATTTGTATAGGAGATGCCAAGCATTCTTTTTCTTTATCCCCAGTTTTCATAAAGGTGTTAGGGTTTATTCTCATATAATTTTAACCAAATTTCAGTGGTCTACCTAAAGTACTTCCAGATATAGTGACTGTGAAAAATTCCTTTTGTATGGGAGATGTCACGCATCCTTTTTCTTTATCGCCCTTTTTCATAACTTTGTTAGGGTTTATTCTCAAATGATTTATAATCAAATTTCGGTGGCTTAACATAAAGACTTCCAGATATATGGACTGTGAAAAATTCCAGTTGTATGGGAGATGCCACGCGTCCTTTTCCTTTAACTCCAGTTTTCATACAGGTGTTAGGGTATATTCTCAAATAATTTATAACCAATATTTGATGGTCTAACTTAAGTACTTCCAGATATGTATATGGACTGTGAGAAATTCCAGTTGTATGGGAGATGCCAAGCATCCTTTTTCTTTATCCCAAGTTTTCATGAAGGTGTTAGGGTTTATTCTCATATAATTTTAAACAAATTTCTTCCTCTCCAAATGTCATGAAAGTGTTAGGGTTTATTCTCATATAATTTTTACCAAATTTCAGTGGTCTACCTCAAGTACTTCCAGATATAGTGACTGTGAAAAATTCCATTTGTATAGGAGATGCCAAGCATCCTTTTTCTTTATCCCCAGTTTTCATGAAGGTGTTGGGGTTTATTCTCATATAATTTTAACCAAATTTCATTGGTCTACTAAAGTACTTCCAGATATATGGACTGTGAAAAATTCCAGTTGTATGGGAGATGCCACGCGTCCTTTTCCTTTATCTCCAGTTTTCATACAGGTGTTAGTGTACATATATTCTCAAATAATTTATAACCAAAATTTGGTGGTCTAACTTAAGTACTTCCAGATATATGGACAGTGAAAAATTCCAGTTGTATAGGAGATTCCAGGCATCGTTTTTGTCTCTCTCCAATTGTCATGAAAGCGCTAGGGTTTATTTTCATATAATTTTAACCACATTTCAGTGCTATACCTCAAGTACTTACAGATATATGGACTGCGAAAAATTCCATTTGTATAGGAGATTCCAGGCATCGTTTTTGTCTCTCTCCAATTGTCATGAAAGCGCAAGGGTTTATTCTCATATAATTTTAACCAAATTTCAGTGCTATACCTCAAGTAATTCCAGATATATGGACTGTGAAAAATTCCATTTGTATGGGAGATGCCAAGCATCATTTTCCTTTATCCGCAGTTTTCATGAAGGTGTTAGGGTTTATTCTCATATAATTTTAACCAAATTTCAGTGGACAGATGGCTTGGAGATGCCACGCATCCTTTTAATTTATCTCCAGTTTTCATATAATTTTAACCAAATTTCAGTGGTCTACCTAAAGTACTTCCAGATATAGTGACTGTGAAAGTTCCATTTGTATGGGAGATGCCAAGCATCCTTTTTCTTTATCCGCAGTTTTCATGAAGGTGTTAGGGTTTATTCTCATATAATTTTAACCAAATTTCAGTGCTATACCTCAAGTACTTCCAGATATATGGACTGCGAAAAATTCCATTTGTATAGGAGATTCCAGGCATCGTTTTTGTCTCTCTCCAATTGTCATGAAAGCGCTAGGGTTTATTCTCATATAATTTTACCAAATTTCAGTGCTATACCTCAAATAATTCCAGATATATGGACTGTGAAAATTTCCAGTTGGCTTGGAGATGCCACGCATCCTTTTAATTTATCTCCAGTTTTCATGAAGGTGTTAGGGTTTATTTTCATATAATTTTAAGCAAATTTCCGTGGTCTACATAAAGTACTTCCAGATATAGTGACTGTGAAAAATTCCATTTGTATGGGAGATGCCAAGCATCCTTTTTCTTTATCCGCAGTTTTCATGAAGGTGTTAGGGTTTATTTTCATATAATTTTAAGCAAATTTCCGTGGTCTACATAAAGTACTTCCAGATATAGTGACTGTGAAAAATTCCATTTGTATGGGAGATGCCAAGCATCCTTTTTCTTTATCGCCCGTTTTCATAAATGTGTTAGGGTTTATTCTCAAATGATTTATAACCAAATTTCAGTGCTATACCTCAAGTAATTCCAGATATATGGACTGTGAAAATTTCCAGTTGGCTTGGAGATGCCACGCATCCTTTTAATTTATCTCCAGTTTTCATGAAGGTGTTAGGGTTTATTTTCATATAATTTTAACCAAATTTCAGTGGTCTACCTAAAGTACTTCCAGATATAGTGACTGTGAAAAATTCCATTTGTATGGGAGATGCCAAGCATCCTTTTTCTTTATCCCCAGTTTTCATGAAGGTGTTAGGGTTTATTCTCATATAATTTTAACCAAATTTCTTCCTCTCCAAATGTCATGAAATTGTTAGGGTTTATTCTCATATAATTTTAACCAAATTTCAGTGGTCTACCTAAAGTACTTCCAGATATAGTGACTGTGAAAAATTCCAATTGTATAGCAGATGCCAAGCATCCTTTTTCTTTATCCCCAGTTTTCATGAAGGTGTTAGTGTTTATTCTCATATAATTTTAACCAAATTTCAGTGGTCTACCTAAAGTACTTCCAGATATAGTGACTGTGAAAAATTCCATTTGTATGGGAGATGCCACGCATCCTTTTTCTTTATCCCAAGTTTTCATGAAGGTGTTAGGGTTTATTCTCATATAATTTTAACCAAATTTCTTCCTCTCCAAATGTCATGAAAGTGTTAGGGTTTATTCTCATATAATTTTTACCAAATTTCAGTGGTCTACCTCAAGTACTTCCAGATATATGGACTGTGAAAAATTCCAGTTGTATGGGAGATGCCACGCATCCTTTTCCTTTATCCCTAGTTTTCATGAAGGTGTTAGGGTTTATTTTCATATAATTTTAACCAAATTTCAGTGGTCTACCTAAAGTTCTTCCAGATATATGGACTGTGAAAAATTCCAGTTGTATGGGAGATGCCAAGCATCCTTTTTCTTTAACCCCAGTTTTCATGAAGGTGTTATCGTTTATTCTCATATAATTTTAACCAAATTTCAGTGCTATACCTCAAGTAATTCCAGATATAGTGACTGTGAAAACTCCCATTTGTATAGGAGATGCCAAGCTTCCTTTTTCTTTAACCCCAGTTTTCATGAAGGTGTTATCGTTTATTCTCATATAATTTTAACCAAATTTCAGTGCTATACCTCAAGTACTTACAGATATATGGACTGCGAAAAATTCCATTTGTATGGGAAATGCCAAGCATCCTTTTTCTTTATCCCAAGTTTTCATGAAGGTGTTAGGGTTTATTCTCATATAATTTTAAACAAATTTCTTCCTCTCCAAATGTCATGAAATTGTTAGGGTTTATTCTCATATAATTTTAACCAAATTTCAGTGGTCTACCTCAAGTACTTCCAATTGTCATGAAAGCGCTAGGGTTTATTCTCATATAATTTTAACCAAATTTCAGTGCTATACCTCAAGTAATTCCAGATATATGGACTGTGAAAAATTTCAGATGGTTTGGAGATGCCACGCATCCTTTTAATTTATCTCCAGTTTTCATATAATTTTAACCAAATTTCAGTGGTCTACCTAAAGTACTTCCAGATATAGTGACTGTGAAAAATTCCATTTGTATGGGAGATGCCAAGCATCCTTTTTCTTTATCCCCAGTTTTCATGAAGGTGTTATTGTTTATTCTCATATAATTTAAACCAAATTTCAGTGCTATACTTCAAGTAATTCCAGATATAGTGACTGCGAAAAATTCCAGTTGTATAGGAGATTCCAGGCATCGTTTTTGTCTCTCTCCAATTGTCATGAAAGCGCTAGGGTTTATTCTCATATAATTTTTACCAAATTTCAGTGGTCTACCTCAAGTACTTCCAGATATAGTGACTGTGAAAAATTCCATTTGTATAGGAGATTCCAGGCATCGTTTTTGTCTGTCTCCAATTGTCATGAAAGCGCTAGGGTTTATTCTCATATAATTTTAACCAAATTTCAGTGCTATACCTCAAGTAATTCCAGATATATGGACTGTGAAAAATTGCAGATGGCTTGGAGATGCCACGCATCCTTTTAATTTATCTCCAGTTTTCATGAAGGTGTTAGGGTTTATTTTCATATAATTTTAAGCAAATTTCAGTGGTCTACATAAAGTACTTCCAGATATAGTGACTGTGAAAAATTCCATTTGTATGGGAGATGCCAAGCATCCTTTTTCTTTATCCCCAGTTTTCATGAAGGTGTTAGGGTTTATTCTCATATAATTTTAACCAAATTTCAGTGGTCTACCTAAAGTACTTCCAGATATATGGACTGTGAAAAATTCCAGTTGTATGGGAGATGCCACGCGTCCTTTTCCTTTATCTCCAGTTTTCATACAGGTGTTAGTGTACATATATTCTCAAATAATTTATAACCAAAATTTGGTGGTCTAACTTAAGTACTTCCAGATATATGGACAGTGAAAAATTCCAGTTGTATAGGAGATTCCAGGCATCGTTTTTGTCTCTCTCCAATTGTCATGAAAGCGCTAGGGTTTATTTTCATATAATTTTAACCACATTTCAGTGCTATACCTCAAGTACTTACAGATATATGGACTGCGAAAAATTCCATTTGTATAGGAGATTCCAGGCATCGTTTTTGTCTGTCTCCAATTGTCATGAAAGCGCTAGGGTTTATTCTCATATAATTTTAACCAAATTTCAGTGCTATACCTCAAGTAATTCCAGATATATGGACTGTGAAAAATTGCAGATGGCTTGGAGATGCCACGCATCCTTTTAATTTATCTCCAGTTTTCATATAATTTTAACCAAATTTCAGTGCTATACCTCAAGTACTTCCAGATATATGGACTGCGAAAAATTCCATTTGTATAGGAGATTCCAGGCATCGTTTTTGTCTTTCTCCAATTGTCATGAAAGCGCTAGGGTTTATTCTCATATAATTTTACCAAATTTCAGTGCTATACCTCAAATAATTCCAGATATATGGACTGTGAAAATTTCCAGTTGGCTTGGAGATGCCACGCATCCTTTTAATTTATCTCCAGTTTTCATGAAGGTGTTAGGGTTTATTTTCATATAATTTTAAGCAAATTTCAGTGGTCTACATAAAGTACTTCCAGATATAGTGACTGTGAAAAATTCCATTTGTATGGGAGATGCCAAGCATCCTTTTTCTTTATCCCCAGTTTTCATGAAGGTGTTAGGGTTTATTCTCATATAATTTTAACCAAATTTCAGTGGTCTACCTAAAGTACTTCCAGATATAGTGACTGTGAAAAATTCCATTTGTATGGGAGATGCCACGCATCCTTTTTCTTTATCGCCCGTTTTCATAAATGTGTTAGGGTTTATTCTCAAATGATTTATAACCAAATTTCAGTGCTATACCTCAAGTAATTCCAGATATATGGACTGTGAAAATTTCCAGTTGGCTTGGAGATGCCACGCATCCTTTTAATTTATCTCCAGTTTTCATGAAGGTGTTAGGGTTTATTTTCATATAATTTTAACCAAATTTCAGTGGTCTACCTAAAGTACTTCCAGATATAGTGACTGTGAAAAATTCCATTTGTATGGGAGATGCCAAGCATCCTTTTTCTTTATCCCCAGTTTTCATGAAGGTGTTAGGGTTTATTCTCATATAATTTTAACCAAATTTATTCCTCTCCAAATGTCATGAAATTGTTAGGGTTTATTCTCATATAATTTTAACCAAATTTCAGTGGTCTACCTAAAGTACTTCCAGATATAGTGACTGTGAAAAATTCCAATTGTATAGCAGATGCCAAGCATCCTTTTTCTTTATCCCCAGTTTTCATGAAGGTGTTAGTGTTTATTCTCATATAATTTTAACCAAATTTCAGTGGTCTACCTAAAGTACTTCCAGATATAGTGACTGTGAAAAATTCCATTTGTATGGGAGATGCCACGCATCCTTTTTCTTTATCCCAAGTTTTAATGAAGGTGTTAGGGTTTATTCTCATATAATTTTAACCAAATTTCTTCCTCTCCAAATGTCATGAAAGTGTTAGGGTTTATTCTCATATAATTTTTACCAAATTTCAGTGGTCTACCTCAAGTACTTCCAGATATATGGACTGTGAAAAATTCCAGTTGTTTTGGAGATGCCACGCATCGTTTTTCTTTCTCTCCAAATGTCATGCAAGTGTTAGGGTTTCCTCTCATATAATTTTAACCAAATTTCAGTGGTCTACCTAAAGTACTTCCAGATATAGTGACTGTGAAAACTCCCATTTGTACCCCCAGTTTTTTGTAAACCCCAGTTTTCATGAAGGTGTTATCGTTTATTCTCATATAATTTTAACCAAATTTCAGTGCTATACCTCAAGTAATTCTAGATATAGTGACTTCGAAAATTTCCAGTTGTTTTGGAGATGCCACGCATCGTTTTTCTTTCTCTCCAAATGTCATGCAAGTGTTAGGGTTTCCTCTCATATAATTTTAACCAAATTTCAGTGGTATACCTCAAGTACTTACAGATATATGGACTGCGAAAAAGTCCAGTTGTATGGGAGATGCCACGCGTAATTTTCCTTAATCTCCAGTTTTCATACAGGTGTTAGGGTTTATTCTCATATAATTTCAACCAAATTTCAGTGCTGTACCTTAAGTAATTCAAGATATATGGACTGTGAAAATTTCCATTTGGCTTGGAGCTGCCTCGCATCCTTTTAATTTATCTCCAGTTTTCATGAAGGTGTTAGGGTTTATTTTCATATAATTTTAACCAAATTTCAGTGGTCTACCTAAAGTTCTTCCAGATATAGTGACTGTGATAATTCCATTTGTATGGGGGATGCCATGCATCGTTTTTCTTCCTCTTTAAATGTCATGAAAGTGTTAGGGTTTATTCTCATATAATTTTTACCAAATTTCAGTGGTCTACTTCAAGTACTTCCAGATATATGTAGTGACTGTGAAGAATCCCATTTGTATAGGAGATGCCAAGCATCCTTTTTCTTAATCCCCAGTTTTCATGAAGGTGCTAGGGTTTATTCTCATATAATTTTAACCAAATTTCAGTGGTCTACCTAAAGTACTTCCAGATATAGGACTGTGAAAAATTCCATTTGTATAGGAGATGCCAAGCATCCTTTTTCTTTATCCCCAGTTTTCATGAAGGTGTTATTGTTTATTCTCATATAATTTTAACCAAATTTCAGTGCTATACTTCAAGTAATTCCAGATATAGTGACTGCGAAAAATTCCAGTTGTTTTGGAGATGCCACGCATCGTTTTTCTCTCTCCCCAAATGTCATGAAAGTGTTAGGGTTTCCTCTCATATAATTTTAACCAAATTTCAGTGATCTACCTCAAGTACTTCCAGATATAGTGACTGTGAAAAATCCCATTTGTATAGGAGATGCCAAGCATCCTTTTTCTTTATCCCCAGTTTTCATGAAGGTGTTAGGGTTTATTCTCATATAATTTTAACCAAATTTCAGTGCTATACCTCAAGTACTTCCAGATATATGGACTGTGAAAAATTCCAGTTGTATGGGAGATGCCACGCATCCTTTTTCCCCAGTTACCCCAGTTTTCATGAAGGTGTTAGGGTTTATTGTCATACTAGTAAGGCCCGCTTGCTTCGCTGCGTATCAGAACTTATAACAGACTGAGTCCGATTTTAATCATTATAGCCTATATGCACTTTTTCGAAGTTCGACTTTCTTTCTATAACTTGATTGTATAGTTCACAACAACAATTAAAAAATACATTTGGGCCAGTTTTCGAAATTTGAAATACATACATATCTCTACATATAATAAAATTGTAACATGTCGATGTCTGTACATGGCTTCTACCCACCCTTCTCTTTTTCCGTCCGAAATTTATGAAGTTATATAATTGAAAAAATTTGAGATATTAAAATTAAGCGCATCGCATATAACAGTACCCATTGGCACCATTCGTTTGATACCCATATTGTACTAACACATTTATTTGCAAATATTCGCCGATAACTTCAAGATATCTCCGAAACCATTTGGGATATTTCAATTGATCACATCGCATATTACAGTACTCATTGACACGTTTCGTTTGACATCCATATTGTACTAAGCCATTTTTGGTCACCCCTGGTCCACACATTGGGCGATAACTCCAAAACCGGTTGAGATATTACAAAAACTAATATCTTAAACTTTAGGCTGAGCGTCTGACAATCCAACGAAGAAGTTTCATTTAATTCCATTCAGTACTTTTAGTCATACGACCACAAACATACAGACAGACATGGGCCACATATTGAGCGATAACTCCAAAACCGGTTGAGATATCGAAAAAAGTAATATCCTAAATTTTAAGTTGAGTATCTAGCAATCCAACGAAAAACGTTTCATTCATTTCCATTCAGTACTTTCAGAGTGATACGGCCACATACGGACAGACAGACAGACAGACAGACACCCAAAAATTAAAAAAATGGTTGACTTGGATTCTACCCGTTTAATAATGCTTCCCCCAATCAATTTTTTGTTGATATCTGCCATGTACAGACATCGACCTGTTACAATTTTATTATATGTAGAGATAATTTTAACCAAATTTCAGTGCTACACCTCAAGTTCTTACAGATATATGGACTGCGAAAAATTCCATTAGTATAGGAGATGCCAATCATCGTTTTTGTTTCTCTCCAGTTGTCATGAAAGTGCTAGGGTTTATTCTCATATAATTTTAACCAAATTTCAGTGCTATACCTCAAGTACTTCCAGATATAGTGACAGTGAAAAATTCCATTTGTATGGGAGATGCCACGCATCCTTTTTCTTTATCGCCCGTTTTCATAAATGTGTTAGGGTTTATTCTCAAATGATTTATAACCAAATTTCGGTGGCTTAACATAAGTACTTCCAGATATATGGACTGTGAAAAATTCCAGTTGTATGGGAGATGCCACGCGTCCTTTTCCTTTATCTCCAGTTTTCATACAGGTGTTAGGGTATATTCTCAAATAATTTATAAACAAAATTTGGTGGTCAAACTTAAGTACTTCCAGATATATGGACTGTGAAAAATTCCAGTTGTATGGGAGATGCCACGCATCCTTTTTCTTTATCCCCAAATGTCATGAAAGTGTTAGGGTTTATTCTCATATAATTTTAACCAAATTTCAGTGCTATACCTCAAGTACTTACAGATATATGGACTGTGAAAAATTCCAGTTGTATGGGAGATACCACGCATCCTTTTCCTTTATCTCCAATTTTCATGAAGGTGTTAGGGTTATTCTCATATAATTTTAACCAAATTTCAGTGCTATACCTCAAGTACTTACAGATATAGTGACTGTGAGAAATTCCATTTGTATAGGAGATGCCAAGCATCCTTTTTCTTTATCCCCAGTTTTCATGAAGGTGTTATTGTTTATCTGTTATATAAAAATGAATCGCAAAATGTGTTGGTTATCGCATATCTTGAGAACGGGTGGCCCTATTTCGTTGATTTTTTTCAGTTACTCATAGTTTCCAGGAGTCGGTCCTAACGGAAGAAAATTTTGGAAAAACCTTCCGGAAAAGTCGGAAAATTTAGAAATATTTTTTTTGTGTATGGCCCGATTCCGTTGAATTTTTATAGTTACCAGAAAAAGGTTTTTGTTAAAGAAATTTGTTGGAAAACCTTCCGGAAAAGTCGGAAAATTAGAAAAATATAAAAGGGATTTTTTATAGGGAGTTTGGTGTGCAATTTTTTCGGAATGGCTTTTTGAAAGGAAATATAGAAAATTCTTAGTGGAAAACTCGGAAAATTCCACAAAAACCCCGAAAATTTGGGAATAATATTTTTGCGTTTGTTGTTGCCACGGCGTGGTTTGTTTACAAAAAAAATTTAAAAGCGATTAAGATTTCGGGGACAAAGGTACATCAACACCCAAATCTGTTTAAAAAATTTTCAACTTGGTTGGCTGCGCGATATTTTTTTTCTTTAAAATGCATCTGTTTTCACGTCATTAAATAAGTCAAACCCAAACTGACAAAGGTACATCAACACCCAAACCTGTTAAAAAAAATATTTCAACTTAGTTGGCTTCGCGATATATCCTACTAATATTATAAATGTGAATGTAGCGATGTTTGGATGTTTGGATGTTTGGATGTCCAGACGTTTGCTTTTGTTCCCTAAAAACGTGAGAATGGCTGGACGGATTTTGTTGAAATTCGGCATGCCTACAGGTTATAGTCTAGAAGGAGCTATAAGCTATTTTTTTTTTTTTAATTTTGGGGGTTCCGACCCTGCTAGGGACCGTTTCTTTTCGAAATTTTTTTTATTCCATATAACTCTAAGTATATGAACCTATACTTATGATATTTCGCATATAGGTATAGAAATATCGTACAATATGGGTATCAAACGAAAGGGGAGGGCCCCAGGTTTCATTTTGGCTTCGATATATTTCGATAAATTGATCGATAACTAAGTTATCGGTCAAAATTCGATTGCCCAAAAAACTTAATATTAACCTACAATATGGGTATCAAACGAATGGAGATGGCCCCAGGTTTCATTTGGGCTTCGATATATTTCGATAAATTTATCGATAACTGAGTTATCGGTGAAAATGTTATTGCACAAAAACCTTAAAATTGCCCTACAATATGGGTATCAAACGAAAGGGGATAGCTCCAGGTTACATTTGGACTTCGATATATTTCGATAAATTTATCGATAACTAAGTTATCGGTCAAAATTCGATTGCCCAAAAAACTTAACATTACCCTATAATATGGGTATCAAACGAAAGGGGAGGGCCCCAGGTTTCATTTTAGCTTCGATATATTTCGATAAATTGATCGATAACTAAGTTATCGGTCGAAATTCGATTGCCCAAAAACCTTAATATTACCCTACAATATGGGTATAAAACGAAAGGGGATGGCGCCAGGTTTCATTTGGGCTTCGATATATTTCGATAAATTTATCGATAACTGAGTTATCGGTGAAAATGTTATTGCCCAAAAACCTTAATATTACCCTACAATATGGGTATCAAACGAAAGGGGATGGCGCCAGGTTTCATTTGGGCTTCGATATATTTCGATAAATTGATCGATAACTGAGTCATCTGTCAGAATGCGATTGCCCGAAAACCTCTATATTACCCTACAATATGGGTATCAAACGAAAGGAGATAGCTCCAGGTTTCATTTGGACTTCGATATATTTCAATAAGTTTATCGATAACTGAGTTATCGGTGATTGCCCAAAAAACTTATCATTACCCTATAATATGGGTATAAAACGAAAGGAGAAGGCAGCAGGTTTCATTTGGACTACGATAGGTTTCGATAAATTGATCGATAACTGAGTTATCGGTGAAATTGTGATTGCCCAAAAACCTTAAACTTGACCTACAATATGGGTATCAAACGAAAGGGGAAGGCCCCAGGTTTCAATTTAGCTTTGATATTTTTCGATAAATTGATCGATAACTAAGTTATCGGTCAAAATTCGATTGCCCGAAAACCTTAATATTACCCGGCAATATGGGTATCAAACGAAAGGGGATAGCTCCAGGTTTCATTTGGACTTCAATAGGTTTCGATAAATTGATCGATAACTAAGTTATCGGTGAAAATGTTATTGCACAAAAACCTTAAAATTGCCCTACAATATGGGCATCAAACGAAAGGGGAAGGTCCCAGGTTTCATATGTACTTCAATATATTTCGATAAATTGATGGATAACTGAGTCATCGGTCAAAATGCGATTGCCCGAAAACCTCTATTTTACCCTACAATGTGGGTATCAAACGAAAGGAGATAGCTCCAGGTTTCATTTGGATTTCGATATATTTCGATAAATTTATCGATAACTGAGTTATCGGTGATTGCCCAAAAAACTTAACATTACTCTATAATATGGGTATCAAACGAAAGGGGAAGGCCCCAGGTTTCATTTGTACTTTAATATATTTCGATAAATTTATCGATAACTAAGTTATCGGTGAAAATGTTATTGCACAAAAACCTTAATATTACCCTACAATATGGGTATCAAACGAAAGAAGATAGCTCCAGGTTCAATTTGGACTTCGATATATTTCGATAAATTTATCGATAACTAAGTTATCGGTGAAAATGTTATTGCACAAAAACCTTAAAATTGCCCTACAATATGGGCATCAAACGAAAGAGGGAAGGCCCCAGGTTTCATTTGTACTTTAATATATTTCGATAAATTTATCGATAACTAAGTTATCGGTGAAAATGTTATTGCACAAAAACCTTAATATTACCCTACAATATGGGTATCAAACGAAAGAAGATAGCTCCAGGTTTAATTTGGACTTCGATATATTTCGATAAATTTATCGATAACTAAGTTATCGGTGAAAATGTTATTGCACAAAAACCTTAAAATTGCCCTACAATATGGGCATCAAACGAAAGGGGAAGGTCCCAGGTTTCATTTGTACTTCAATATATTTCGATAAATTGATGGATAACTGAGTCATCGGTCAAAATGCGATTGCCCGAAAACCTCTATTTTACCCTACAATATGGGTATCAAACGAAAGGAGATAGCTCCAGGTTTCATTTGGATTTCGATATATTTCGATAAATTTATCGATAACTGAGTTATCGGTGATTGCCCGAAAAACTTAACATTACTCTATAATATGGGTATCAAACGAAAGGGGAAGGCCCCAGGTTTCATTTGTACTTCGACATATTTCGATAAATTTATCTATAACTGAGTTATCGGTAAAAAAGCGATTTCAGAAAAACCTTTATATTACCCTACAATATTGTATCAAATCAACATTTGAAGTTGAATTCATCCTGGCACAATTTGTCAAAATTGAATTCTTGAAAGGCCCCCTAACGTTACCAACGAATACCGCAAAAGAAAATTTTTGAAAACCGGTTTTCAATACACTTTTTTCATAATTTTCATAATATTCGAATTTGGTAAATTCTTCAGTAGGCAATAATATATTATATAAATATGAAATCTTAAAGTATATTATTGATTTTGAAAGCCCCCCTTACTACTTACATCCCGAGCAACGCCGGGTACCCTGCTAGTATACATATATTTTTTAAACGGTTTTATTTAGCTCACCCCGTTTGTTTTATTCTTGGGTCAAATTTAGTAATTCAAATTTCACCCTCTTTCTGTCAACCGATTAATCTGAAATTTTGCATACGCTTTGGATTTTGCTGACACTACAATTATGTTTGGGTGTTGCCACCTGGGACGGTTTACAGGTTTGCCACCTATCTCAAAGTTGTTTAAATATAGAGCTAGATATGCCAATATGGGTATCAAATGAAAGGTATCTTCGTCCGTATTCCAAATATGACAACTTCATGCAGGGTTGCCACCTAACCGCATTTTATGTTTTTCCTTATATCTCGGGATCTGCTTGACCGTTTTGAATGAAATTTAGCATATGGGTAAGTCCTGTGTAACGGACGCGACATTCGTACGCATTTAACCCTGGATAAAATGAAACATAAGCAGCAGAATTAGGAGATATCATAATGTTTTCAAAGCACAACCACAATGCTTCATTCCATAACAATTTTTTGGACCCTTAATATTTAACAACTTATATATATCCATATATAATGCTGTTCGGACGCGACAAGAAATGGAAGTAATTTTTTAATGCTTGTGAAAGTACCTAAAACTTAGCGAAGTTTAGGGGAACATTTATATTCCTTAAATGAGAGATTAAAGGTCAAAGAAGACCCTTCCTTCGAAGATTTACGAAGTCTGAAATATGTTTTCAGAACATCGGATAATAAGCGAAAGTCCTGTAACGGACGCGACATAACGGACGCGACAAATTTTTCCACCACTTTTGTAATAAAGATTACATATAGTAATTCCAACACAAGAATATATTAACTGTCAAAATCATCTAATATAATATTTATTGCTTCGTTTGGAAGCATTTTGTTTGCAACTTATGGTTCAGGCTTTCAGTATTACTGCTTTCAAGAAGTAATCAGTTGCACATCAGCTTTTTCGTATTTTTATCATTTTTCTACTTATCTCTCAGCATGCCGTCACCACCTTCATAAAAACCACATAATCTAGCTGTAATTACTACAGACTATATTATTGTGTTAGTTTTTCTAATTAATTTTAGTAAAAAGCTCTTATTTTTAACCATTTAAATATTTGTTGTAGGGGGACCTTATCTGAGACTTGCCCATATAGATAGCATGATTCATTCTAAGATTATATTCGTGGGTGTTGCCACTTGGGGTGGTTTACATGAGCCAAAAATGCAGTAGGCTACTTCTTTTAAAAATTCTTGAGACCGCGTATAATTGATAAATGTCAATTACCAATTTCAAATTTGATTTTAAATCTTTGCAAATGCAGTAGGCTACTTCTTTTAAAAATTCTTGAGACCGCGTATAATTGATAAATGTCAATTACCAATTTCAAATTTAATTTTAAATTTTTGCAAATGCATTAGGCTACTTCTTTTAAAGATTTTTGAGACCACGTATAATTGAAACTCAAAAAATAAATTTGAGTTTTTTTATCATAATCGCAACGTTTAGATAAAAAAAATAATAGTGAACTAGTAAGGAAGTCTAAGTTCGGGTGTAACCGAACATTAAATACCCAGTAGTGATCTGTTTTGGTATCCTAATTTACTCAGGTCTATTATAATACATACCTGAAAATTTGTTATAAAGGCAACTGATTGTTTTCGATAAAAACATTTCTATTGTAAGTGGTAAATTAAACTATCACTAAATAACAAAATATAAATAGCTTTCCCCATGTTCATGAAAGGTATGAAAATAAAAAAAATTAATTAAAAAAAGGCAGTAGGGTGTTAACTACTTGTCCGTATATTTTGCGTGTTTGCTATCCGATTTGCGTAATTTTTGGCAGGAGTATACTATATACTATTGGGAAGCATCTCACTAACTTTCATTGAAATACCTTCTTGAAATTTCAAGCAATTGCTTTTGAAAATAGCTGACCTTTTATGCTAAAAAGTGGGCGGCGCCACGCCTACTTCACCAAAATCCACAAAATTTTTATACAGTTCTGTTTTGCTGAAAAAGCTTGTTATGTGTGTAAAATCTTATTTATATAACTTATACAATTAAGGAAATATCGCGATTTTAATTTTACGAAGAAATTTTTTGGAACTGTGTTCAAAAAGTGGGCGTGTCCATTCACCGATTTTGTTAATTTTTTCAGCAAAGAGTTAGCTTTATATGTTGAACACTTTCTCTAAATATCGTTTCAATAAGTCAATTTTTACCGGAGTTATGGCATGGAAAGTTTTGTGGAATAATCCCCCATAAAGGGGCGGGGCCACGCCCATTTTCCAAAAATTTGGTGCTTTCGACTTTCTTTGCCCACGAACACTTTAGGGGTGAAATAGAAATGATATACAGCTAGTTTAAGCAAAGTTATAGCATATTCAATATATCCATGATCCTTTTCAAAATCTTTCGTATAAAATTGTGCCTGGACCTAATCCGATTTCGCTAATTTTTTTTCGAAATATTGCCTGTACTAATAGAAATATGTGTGCTGAATTTTATTTGCCTATCTTGAGCGGTTTTTGATTTATGATTAATAATATTTCCAAATTTGACTTAATCAAAAGTGGGCGGTGCCACGCTCTTTTTTAAAAATTTCTTCAGAAATTTATTTTTTGCCTTAACGCCAAGGTACACATCAAATTTTATCCTTATAGGTGTATTATGTACTGAATAAGCACTCTTTTTGTATTTTCGAAAATATTATATATATAGAAAGTGGGCGTGGCTTTTAACCGATTTTGCCTATTTTCAATAGCGTTCAGAGATAAGTAAAAAGGAACCTGCATACCAAGTTTCATTGAGATATCTCAAGATTTACTCAAGTTATCGTGTTTACAGACGGACGGACGGACGGACGGACGGACATGGCTCAATCAAGTTCTCTTTTCCTCCTGAACATTTTGATATATATAAGTCAATATCTATCTCGATTCGTTTATGCCGTTACATACTACCGTTAGGCGAATGAAGTTAATATACCTTGTGTGCGAAGCACTACTAGGTATAAAAACAGTGATTTAAATTAATTGAAACAAGTGAAGTGTAAAGCAACTTCTAACACAAAACATAAAAAAACAGGTAAAAAAACTTTTTAAGTTAAACGGTTTTATGTTAAACATACATTGCAATGTTTAAGATAAATGTACTAAAAACCAAAAAATAACAAGTAAGGAAGTCTAAGTTCGGGTGAACCGAACATTCAATACCCAGCGTTAGTTTTCAGAAAAAGGGGGCCTGGTTTTCATCCGATTTCGCCCATGTTAAAAACCAATCTATTCCGAGCCTAAGCAATAGCGAATTTGGTGGGCGCGGCCACGCCCCTTGCTTATAAAGCTTTAACCGCTTACATGAGCCAAAACTACTCAATCGATCTTTTCAAAGGTTATACCATGTCCTATATATAACTTTGGAAAAGAAGGCGTGCCATGCCCATAACTTTTAACGTATTTTGTGAAATTTTTTGATATACGAATATATGTGTCCATTAATCAATATTTACATAATTTTAAAAAAGTGGGTGGTGGCACGCCCACGGATTTTATTATGTTGTTTGTCCCTATTTGAAGATCAGTTTTCATTGCAGATCTTTATGATACTTTCACAGTGGCTTGTTAATAATGAAATATTGATATTTTGTTTATTCACTTGTGGGTGGTGCCACACCCATTTTCCAAAATATTACCAAAAAACCTTTAAACAACACTAATAACATCATCAAGTGAATGAGTGTACTAAATTTTAGCATTATATCTTTATCAGTTAAACAGATATTGCATATTCCGGTTTCCTAACTCTTGTTTAGAGAACTTTAGTCCAAAAAGGGGCGTGGTCGTTACCGATTTTTCTTATTTTCTGTGGTGGTACTCTACATAAACATAACATGGCTGGTACCTAGTTTCGTAAATCTATCTCACACCGTTCTGAAGTTATTAGCAGTCGAATTTGAAAATTGCGTGACTCATAAGTGGGCGGTGCCACGCCCACTTTCCAAAATTTTGCAAAAATAATGTAAAGAATATGAAAATTGATATATGTACCAAATTATATTATTATAGCGGTATCAGTTTATTAGATATGGACTTTTCAATATTTCCACCTCCTTCCAATACAACTTTTATGAAAAAGTAGGCGTGGTCGCTAAGCGATTTCGTTTATTTTCTATATCTGAATTTAACACAACATGCCCTCTACAAAATTTCGTTATACTAGCATAAACTGTTCTGAAGTTATTAAGAGTCAAAATTTGAAAATTTCTTCAAATATATGTGGGCGGTGCCACGCCCCTTTTAAAAAAATTTGATAAAATCGGCCTTAGAACATCTAAATCAATACATATTGCAAATTTTATCATTGTAGCTGCTTCTAATATTGAATTAACCCGTTTTATACGTTTTTCGAAATTTTCGATATCGAAAAAGGGGCGTGGTTGTAATCCGATTTTACCCATTTTCAATACCAATCTATTCTGAATCCAAATAAGTACGCATGCCGAATTTGGTGAAGATATCTCATTATTTGCTCAAGTTATCGTGTTAACGGACAGACGGACAGACATGGGTCAATCAAATTTTTTTTCGATCCTGATCATATTGATATATGAAAGTCTATATCTATCTCGATTCCTTTATACCTGTACAACCAACCGTTATCCCAACAAAGTTATAATACCCTTGTACTAGTACTAGTACGCTGGGTATAAAAAAAGGTAAAAAACTTTTTAAGTTAAACAGTTTTATGTTAAACATACATTGCAATATTTAAGATAAATGTACTAAAAACCAAAAAATAATAAAATAGATACAGTCGTGGGAATTATAAACTTATGCATAGACTAGATTAAAATAAAACCGGGAAGCACGTCAATTGTCTACAAATTATCGACTTAATGTGCGATAGAAGAATCGTTTAATTCGTCGTTAGGCAGTTGGCCCGCAGACGGTGAGGAAATTACTTACTATTTTCTTGCTCATGGAAATTCCAATAGTTATACACTCCATGTAAATAAAAGAGATGTTTCAGCTAGTTTATCGTTGGACATTGAATCGTTTCACTGCTCGTAGTGTGTCTTTAATCGACAAAACATATGATAAAAGTACTACTCGCTCACCACTATGAAACCCTAAAACTGGCTTATAATCGAGCTTGCTAGCTTGTTTCCACATTATAGCCCTACTTATCACACGTCCAAACAAAACAAACATTTTAATCAACAATTGTAGACAATTGACGTGCTCCCCGGTTTTATTTTAATCTAGTCTATGCATATGTTTATAATTCCCACGACTGTATCTATTTTATTATTTTTTGGTTTTTAGTACATTTATCTTAAATATTGCAATGTATGTTTAACATAAAACCGTTTAACTTAAAAAGTTTTTTACCTATTTTTATTTTCTTTAAAACGCATCTGTTTTCACGTCATTACATATGCCGATTTGACAGTGTACAAGTGTTGTTTTTCTTCGATTTCCCGTTATCTACTCTACTAAGTTTGCTTTTGTCAACTGATAAACGAGAAAAAAAACGTATATATTGTTTTGCGCGGAGTGTTAAGTTAACTTTGATCACTTATTATTGCATGTGACATAATAATTAATATAAAAGATGCCTCCTATAAGACGATGAAAGTTATGTAGAAGAACCCGAAGTGCTACAAACTAAGCTAATTATCGATCTCATTATTCTGCACAAGAACGTGACGATCGAAATGAAAGTGAAAGAATTCGGACATCACAAACGCATGAAGCGAGAGTTCGAAATTCAAGTAATAACCGCGCAAGTTTGAATCGAGCTGCTTTCAGTTACGATGTGTCAATTGACTACAGTAACTACCAATGTGTTCTTATTGGTTCTATGAACTCGGTTTGCTCATATTGTAAGGCATTGAAATACAAAAACGAAGCCAATGGATTATGTTGCGCAAATGGTAAAGTGAAATTGATACCATTGACTCCACCACCAGAGCCATTGTACTCATTGGTTTCAGGAATAGGAACAGATTCTATACACTTTTTGACAAATATCCAACAATATAACAATTGCTTTCAAATGACTTTATTTGGGGCAACAAATGTAGTTCGGGAAATTTGTATGCCAACTTTTAAGGTATGTATTATAGCACCATATTTATTTTATACCATTTCATAGTGTTTGGTAAAATATTTTTTTTTTAATATCCAGATACAAGGCCAAATATATCACAGAGCAGGTTCACTGTTACCAGTGTCAGATAGCAACTACAAATTCCTGCAAATTTATTTTATGGGCAATTCACCTCAGGAAATTAATCTGCGTTGTGCACATAACAGTTTAGTAAAGAGATATATCATAGAACAATTACAAAACTTACTTCATGAACACAATCAGTTGGTTATATTGTTTAAAACTGCACTAGATTTGATGCCATCTGATAGTCACAAAATTGTAATCAGAGCTGATAAAACACCTGCGGGTCAACATGCAAGACGTTTTAATGCACCAACTATTGATGAAGTTGCTATCGTCGTTGTTGGAGAAAACTTGGAATCCCGTGTTATTGTTTTACATCGTCGGAATGATCATTTACAACGTATAAAGGAAACACACCGCTCATATGATGCACTGCAATATCCCATTATATTTTGGCAAGGTGAAGATGGCTATGATTTCTCAATAAAAATGATAAATCCCATTACATGTAACTAAAATATTATTTTAGCTATGGCGATAATATCTCAGTATATGTTTTAATTTTATAAAACAAAATCTATTTACAGGTTCTGAAACCAGCAAAAAAGTCAGTTCAATGAACTATTATTCATACCGCCTTATGATTCGAGAAAATGAAGAAAATCACATATTGAAATGTCGGCGATTATATCACAAATATATTGTTGACATGTATGTTAAAATTGAAACGGAGAGATTAACATTCATCAGGTTGAATCAGACCAAACTCCGATCTGAAGAGTATATTCACCTTCGAGATGCGATTAATACTGATGGAAATGCAAATAATGTTGGTCGGATGACTATTCTTCCAGCAACATACATCGGAAGTCCTCGGCATATGCACGAGTATGCTCAAGATGCCATGTCGTATGTTCGTCATTATGGTACAGCATATTTGTTTATCACATTTACATGCAATCCGCACTGGATATAAATCAAACAGGAGTTATTCCCTGGGCAATTACCGATGGATCGCCATGATATTACAGCCAGAGTCTTTAGACAAAAGTTGAAATCTTTAATGGATTTCATTGTAAAATGATTGCCACATGCACACATTTTAATTTGGTTAGTTGAAAAGGTAAGGCCAAATGAAGTTGATGGAGTGATATCAGCTGAAATCCCTAATGTGCAAGTAGATCCTGAATTGCATGAGGTAGTTATCAAAAATATGATACATGGTCCCTGTGGAACTCTTAATCAAAATGCATCGTGTATGATGGATGGTAAATGCTCAAAACGATATCCACGGACATTAATAGGGGAAACAATTACTGGTAATGACGGTTATCCACGGTATCGTCGCCGATCAACAGCAGACAATGGAAGATCAACAATTGTCAAATTAAATCAACAAGATATTGAAATAGATAATCGTTGGATTGTTCCATATTCACCCATTTTATCAAAGACGTTCAAAGCACATATCAACGTTGAATCTTGCCATTCAGTGAAATCTATTAAATACATTTGCAAATATGTAACCAAAGGGAGTGATATGGCTGTGATTGGAATTGGTGCAGAGAATTCCAATGATGAAGTTACCCAATACCAAATGGGCCGCTATGTTAGTAGTAATGAAGCAGTTTGGCGAATATTTTCTTTTCCTATTCATGAAACACACCCTACTGTTGTTCACTTAGCTGTGCATTTAGAAAATGGACAAAGAGTGTATTTTACAGCACAGAACGCAGTGCAAAGAGCTGCTCAGCCACCATCTACTGCATTAACAAGTTTTTTTGAGACATGCCAAAATGATGATTTTGCACAAACATTGCTATATTCTGAAATGCCAAAATATTATACTTGGGATCAATCATCAAGGAGATTTATACGACGGAAACAAGGAAAACCAGTTCCAGAATACCGAGATGTGTATTCCACCGATGCGATTGGTCGAATTTATTCAGTACATCCAAGCAATGATGAATGTTTTTATTTACGACTGCTATTAGTCAATGTACGGGGCCCAACATCATTCCAACCACAGTGATACAGTAGGAAAACTCTGGTGAAATTACATCCTGGAGGTGAAATTTTCAGAGTCGAAATTAATTGTAGTATGCAATTACTTATACCCACGGTTTCATTACAACACAAAAACAAAACTAAAGCAGTAATTTTAGAAAAAGAGTATTTATTGCACATATTAGAAATAGGGTGTTTTTTGTTCTATGGCAAGTATAAAAAATAAAACTAAAATGGTAAAATTCCGCAAAAATACATATTACTGATGAATTGCTGTTAGCGATGACCTGAAGAGCAGACTTTTAGTGCTTGTTGATTTTCAAAAAGTGGAAAAAATATTGGGTTTGCAGACTATATTGAGTATGATTATAGCTATAAATTGAGTTTTAGCTCTATACTATATATTTGAGTAGACACTTCTGGGTAGCAAACAAAATAAAACCACATATTCTATCGGGTCGATATAGGCGCCTCTATTAAAGCAATGGTTTTTTAATCATAAAATCTCTTAGCTGGACTTAATTTCATGTCTGGACTATATTTTTTAATTTAAATCTATTCAAAACTTAAATCATACAGAAATCGAAAATTCAAAGTAAAACGTTCAACACCCTGTGACAAGTGTGCTATTGAAAACATAGTATATGACGAAAAATCATCGCAAACCTATCAGAGATCAATCTAAAAATAGATTACCTATCATTTAAAACAACTTTTATCATTTTTCGTTTGCTTTGAGGGACTTAATTTTACATTTACACACGCCACATTGTAATTAACATTTAACACAAGTACTAACATATGTATACTTTGACAACATCTTTGTCATAATTATAAAGCATTATGTTTCTTAACCAACAACCGAAAAATATCTAGATGTACTTTTAACAATTTTTCTTTTTTTATTCACCAAATTAATTTTGCAACACACAACCCTGAAATGCCAAAAAAGCGTAGACTGCCACCCTGTGTACAGCCTGGCGGTGAATATAATCAGCTGATTGGTACAGAGTTTTACTACTGTATATACTGTGATTCCAACATTTGCGAACTGTTGATGGTGAATTGTGTAGATCTTACAGAGAAGCCTGTCAGCGTTTGCAATTGCTAGAAAATGACGCTCATTGGGATCAAACTCTCAATGATGCTGTGATTTCGTCAAACGCTCATCAAATACGAACATTGTTTTCTATAATCATATCAACGTGCTTCCCATCAAACCCAAATGATTTGTGGATCAAGTACAAAGACTATATGTGTGATGATATTTTGTATGCAATACGGAACAGAATGGGAAATCCAAATATACAAATCAGTGAAGAAATTTACAACGAAACATTGATTTCAATTGAGGACATGTGCTTGATGATGTCAAACAAATTATTAATTCAATTAGGCCTGGCCGCTCCCAATCGTCCAATGCATGATGCTTTTAACCAAGAGTTGTATCGAGAAAAACTGTATGATCTCAACACTTTGAAGTAATTAATTCAAACAAATCTTCCACTTTTGAATGAACAACAGAAGTGTGTATTTGATACTCTTATGAAAGTAATAAATGATGAAACTGGAGGGATTTACTTCTTAGATGCACCTGGTGGTACAGGAAAAACTTTTTTGGTTTCATTGATATTAGCAACAATTCGCTCACAAAATAAAATTGCACTTGCACTCGCTTCGTCGGGAATCGCAGCAACTTTGCTTGAAGGTGGTCGAACAGCCCATTCAGCACTGAAATTGCCATTAAATATGCAAAGCAATGAAACTCCAACCTGCAACATTTCGAAGAACTAGGCAATGGCAAAGGTTTTGCAGCAATGTAAATTGATTGTTTGGGATGAATGCACGATGGCACATAAAAAATCTTTGGAGGCTTTAGACAGAACCTTAAAAGATCTACGGAGCAATCATCACCGATTTGGTGGTGCGATGATTTTATTAGCAGGAGATTTTCGTCAAACATTGCCCGTGATTCCACGATCAACACAAGATGATGAACTCAACGCATGTCTAAAGTCCTCCAATTTCTGGAAACATGTCAAAGTACTTCATTTAAGCAAGAATATGCGTGTGGAGTTGCAAAATGACCAATCTGGAAACATATTCTCTAAACAGCTTATTGACATTGGCAATGGCAAATTTCCTATAGATATCGTGACTGGCTGCATTAACTTTCCTCAAAGTTTTTGTCAGTTAACTCGATCAAAAGATGAACTTATTCAGAAGGTGTTTCCAGATGTTTCTCAAAATTACAGAAACCATGATTGGTTGAGCGAACGAGCTATATTGGCTGCAAAAAACATAGATGTTGCAGAATGCTACGCACTTTTTATCAAACACGACTTTACAATTTAGCGGGTCCAAATCGAATGGCTTCTTTTTATTCTTTTCTCTATCTTTCAAAATGGTGTTATAATAGTGCTTACAAGTAGTTTTCTTAAAATGTACCCTGCCTGCAAGGCGTTGCCACCTACACTTAGTAAATGACTTAACCCTTGTGTTACACTACTACAGCTCGGCCATTCTGATAAAATAGAATCACCTGATTCTACGCCGATTGACCGACAAATTGCACATGTTTTCCATAACTAAACGATACATAAAACTCTTAGAAGTATTTACATGTACAAGTATTCACGTTAAAAATTTTCCAGTTACGACATTGCAACTTGTGAACTTGCGATTTATAAAGTCAATTTTTTTTAGATTTCTATAAAGTCGTTTTATAACATCTAGCAAAATTTACATAACGATAGTTACATCTTTTTCATTTAAATGTACATATATAATTGGTTTTTTCTTTTTTTTTTTTTTTTTAATTTCGATAAAAATTTACATAACTACAGTTATATCAATTCTCTCTCGGCCATTCTACTAAAATAGAATCGCCTGATTCTACACCGACTGCACAATAAAGTACACATATATTTCGTAAAAATACGTAAAGTTATTACAAGTATCGACATAAACGAGTAATCGTTCTACATATACCTTCTTCTTAATAACGAAATCAGAATTTAACCTGTTGTAAAATTCAATAAAACTTTGCAAAAACAAATTTTTTTTTTTAATCTTTTACATTTTTATAGTTTAGCCACGGTTTTAGGTTTTCTACTGCCCAAGTGCCTTTGTAGGGAATTTGCGTTTGTTGAAAACCTTCTACATCTTCTACCAGGTAGCGGTCATTTTCCAATACTTTGGATATTCTATAGGGGCCTTTGAATTTGGGTATAAGTTTACTGGAGGCTCCTATTTGTGAGCTAATGTTGGAAATGACTACGTAATCCCCTACATCAAATGTGCGGGATTTCTGGCGCCTGGAATCTGAATAGGCTTTATTATAGACTTGGGCTTTATGCTGTGCTGCCTCTGCTTGTCCCCTAACGCTTTCTATGTCTCTGCCTTCCGAACCTCTTGTGTCTTCTCGAATGTTTTCTTTCACACTTTCGATGACTTTTCCTCGTTGGGTTATTCCAAAAAGTAGTACACTAGGATGTTCTTTTGTGGCTTTGTGTACCATATTATTCATTGAGTATTCTACTAATTCTAACACTTTTTCCCAGCTCATATCTTTTCCAGAGTTTGTCATTTTCGCTATCATTGGCCCTAAGGTTTTATTTACAACTTCTACCTGGCCGTTAGCTTGGGGTGAATTTGTGGCTACTTTAATGTGCTCAATATTATTACTTTCTAAAAATTCTTCAAACTCTTTCGAAGTAAAACAAGTGCCTCGGTCAGAAATTATAGTTTTGGGTCTACTATATGCTCTAAAATAATCTCTTAAAGCTATAATAGCTTCCTTTGAAGCAGTTGTTTTTGCGGCGTATAGACGAACAAACTTTGTAAAAGCGTCTATGATGACCAGCACGTGTTTCTTTTTCGTATTTTCGCTATGGACTGGTCCATAGTGATCTATATGTACCATTTCGAAAGGTCGGTTGCCTTTTGGTATCATGTGCAAAAGTCCCTCTTTTTTGCCGGTTTTGTTAGAAAATGCTATACATTTTAGGCAATTTTCTATGTGAACATTTGCTTTTTTTCGGACGCCCGGAAACCAATAGCTTTTAGTCAAAGTTTCTACTACCTTTTCTATACCCATATGCCCCATTTCGTCGTGATATTTATACAGCACGTGTTGTTCCATGTCTTCGGGTACATAGAAGAGTAAATCGTTCCCACTTTTTTTGTAGACTATTCCATTCCTCATTTCATAGTTACTATTTTCCTTGATCTCCAAATCTTTTCTTATTTTTCCAATGCGATCATCTCTATTCTGGCATATGATTAGGTTTTCTTCAAAGGTGTTGGTATGAACGACCAAAATATTTGTTCTACTTAGTGCATCAACGTGTTGCATTCTTTTACCCTCTCTGTGTTCAAGCTCATAATCGTAATTTTGCAACTCTAGTGCCCACCTAGCAATTCTAGGATTCATTTCTTTTTTGTTAAGTGTCAGTGTGAGCGAATTGCAATCGGTAACAATTTTAAATTTGATCCCTTGGAGGTAGACTCTGAATCGTTTAAGCGCGTATATTATGGCCAACGTTTCCAGTTCAAAACTGTGATACCTAGACTCTACTTCGGTTGTACGTTTTGAGAAGTAGAAAACTGGGTGCAGCTTTGTATCTTTCTTCTTTTGGAGTAATATTGCTCCGAAACCTAGGGAGCTCGCATCACAGTGGAGTTCTGTGACATCGTTAGGGTCGTATATGGCTAATACCGGGGCGACCAGCATTTTTTCTTTGAGTGTATCGAAAACTTCTAGTTCTATTTGGCCAAAGTGAAATTTTTCTCCCTTTTTTAAAAGGTCATAAAGTGGCTTGGCTATGATTGAAAAATCTTTTACGAATCTTCGAAAGTACGAGCAAAGCCCGAGGAAGCTGTGAACTTCCTGTAATTTAGTTGGCACCGCGTAATTTTCGATTGCACTCAGACCCCTTTTATCAGCTTTTATACCTTCGCCGGAAATTGAATAACCTAAATATGATATTTCGGACATGAGAAACTCACACTTATCCAATCGCAATTCGAGTTTATTTTGAGCTAAACACCGAAAGACTTTACGTAATATATTCAGATGCTCATCAACTTTTTCTGTCGCGATCATGATATCGTCGAGGTATACAATCACTTCGCCCTCGCGAATCATGTCTGCGAAAATTTTATTTATAAATTTTTGAAAAGTAGCTGGGGCATTTCTTAACCCGAAGGGCATCCTCAAGAACTCGAATTGACCCAAAGGAGTTGTAAAGGATGTATATTTTATTGACTCTTCTTCTACAAATACATGGAAAAATCCATTCTTTAAATCTAGCTTAGTGAACCACTGTTTGTTTACTAACCTATCGAGCAAGTCATCGATGAGTGGTATGGGGTAGTTATCTTTTGCAGTAACTTTATTAAGTTTCCTGAAATCTACGCACATTCGAAGTTCCCCTGTTTTCTTTTTCACTAACACTATCGGGGACACAAATTCGGACTCACTAGGACGTATGTAGCCTTTGCTTACATACTCATCTAAAATTGTTTGCAGCTTAGCTTTTTCGCTATATGATAACCTTCTGGGCGTGCAGCTGAAAGGTTTGTTATTTTCTAACACTAAACGAATTTCCTTTCGAACCTTGGGCTCGAGAGGCCGGTTTGCATATAAATATTCAGTGCAAAAAAGTTCATGAAGGGACTTTCTATCTTTGTGGCAGACACTATTACCTATCTTATAATCAGCTTCGTTCGTACTTTGTACATCAATGGCTAGTATTTCACTTATTGCTTCACTTACTGTTTGACCTGGGTAATTTTGTATTAACAACGTTTTGTTGTTGTGACCGCTACCTGTAGACGCATTGCTTTCAACAAACTTACATGTATTTTCGTCTAAAATTTCAACTCCATCAATTTGGAGTTTTGCTCCACTTGACTCAATAAAATTTCTTCCTAGTATGACTGAATAGCCAATCGATTCATTAGGGACGACTACAAATTCAGTTAATATATTTTTATTGATAACTTTAACTAAACATTTTACTCTTCCAATAGTATTTAACATTGAGTTATTGATTCCAAAATATTTTGTGTTTACTTTTCTTAACGATACTTCTTTAGGCACGAGACTTTGTTTTATTAAACTGACCGGACTCCCTGAATCGATTAGGCATTCTATAAAAATGTTAACATTAGGCTGTGCTAAAATATCTATACTAAAATTACTTACAAACTTATTGCCGGACGACGACTTTTTGTAATGCTTGCAGTTTACTGCAAAATGGCCTCGCTCGCCACACGCAAAACACGTACCTGGATCTCGTTTAGGTTTTCTGCACTCACTTGACTTATGGCCCGAACAATTACAGTTGTAGCATTTCAACGCGTCGGGAGTTGTTTTGGCTGCGGCCCGTTGCGGTAGCTCTATGGTGCGAAATGCCATGACCAATTCGTTGACCGACTTAAAGTTGTGGATTGTGGCTTGAACTTTTAAATGCGTATCCGGGATACCATCTATTATGTACTCGATCAGCTCGACGTCACTAAGATCTAGCGCTGTGCTCAGCAAACGTTTTTCGTTTGTGTATGCTGCAAATTTTTCGCCTGCTTTCCACATTCTTTTTTCAAACTTGCGACGTATTTCTAACAAATTGTGTTTGGTGGTGAACAGTGCGGTCATTTCTTGCAGGACTTCGTCGACGGTTTTGGTGAACATTTGGTTTGAATTATACCAAGTCAGTGCAGCGCCTTTAAGCTTAAGCCCGATCACCAAATTTAAGGCTTCGTCATCGACTTTGAGGACTCGCTGAAAATGGCGTAGTTGCGAGCACCACACGTCGAAACCGTCACCGCCATCGTAATTTGCCATCAGTTCTTTAATTGTTTCTAGCGGCATGTCTTTCCTGGTATTGTGCGGTGAGTTAGCCTTCTCCATTTCTAGCTTTAACTTTAGCAACTCAATCTCCTTCTCCATCAATTTTAACTTGTAAAAGTTGCACTCGTTCGAATTGTCAGTGTGTTGTGGGGTTACCGTTTGGCATTGTGCACTGTCGACTCGAAAAATTTCGCCGAACGCACCGTTATTATAGCTGCCGCTATCTACGACGTTGACGTTGCCGCCGACAGCGCCGTCGTCGTTACCATCGTGTGATATATTAGCTAATTCCGCGCCATTTTCGTTGTCCAATCCATTGCCGTTGTCTTCGTCATTCGAGCCATTGTTGTTGTCCGCATTGTCCGGACCGTTGCCGTCGTCTTCGTTGTTGTAGCTGCTACCTTTTCCATTTGCATTGTCGTTGTCTTTGCTTAAATTTGTGCCGTTGTTCGATCTGGTGTTTGTGCCATGGCTTTGTATTGGGCACGTACCGCGTGCTTCCTCTGAAAGTGCGCTCAACCTTGCTGCCAGCGATGCTTTTGCTCCGCTGCCGTTTAGCCCGACAGAGGTGCACCATGCTTTAAGCTGCATCAAGCTGTATCTTTCGGCGTTTACACCTTCGCTGTACATTTTCACGTTTATGTGACTAAATTTTAATTTTACTGTGAAAAAACGCTTGAAACTTTTTAACTTATATATGTTGGCGGTTCAGTGACCACTTCTGATGCAGAATGCTACGCACTTTTTATCAAACACGACTTTACAATTTAGCGGGTCCAAATCGAATGGCTTCTTTTTATTCTTTTCTCTATCTTTCAAAATGGTGTTATAATAGTGCTTACAAGTAGTTTTCTTAAAATGTACCCTGCCTGCAAGGCGTTGCCACCTACACTTAGTAAATGACTTAACCCTTGTGTTACACTACTACAATGTAAATGAATTAAATTTCAAAATTCAAGATCAAATTACTGGCGAATCGAGAATATATAAATCAGTTGATTCGGCTACTAGCCAAGATGATGTAGTCAACTATCCACCGGAATTTTTAAACTCGCTGGATTTGCCAGGATTGCCACCTCACAATCTTCAATTGAAGGTTGGATCGGTAGTTATAATCTTGCGAAATATCAACCAACCGCGTCTTTGCAACGGCACACGGTTAGCGATAAAAAAATTACTAAACAACGTGATAGAAGCAACTATACTGAAGGGAAAGTATAAAGGAGAAGATGTTCTCATACCGCGCATTCCAATGATTCCGACCGATGTTCCATTCGACTTTAAACGACTGCAGTTTCCAGTGCGGCTTGCTTTTGCTATGACCATAAACAAGTCCCAGGGGCAATCTTTAAGTGTTTGTGGTATTAATCTGGAAAACCCATGTTTCTCACACGGTCAATTGTATGTTGCCTGTTCCCGTGTTGGAAAACCATCAAATTTGTTTGTATATGCGCCAGGTAATCAAACAAAAAACATCGTATATTACAAAGCACTACAATAATAATAAAACTGATTTTTGTTAATAATTATGATTCACATGATTAACAATAAAGCGATTACTTATAAATGCGTATATCTGTTTATTTAATTATTTTTTATTCACAACGCCCTATAATCACGGTAACGGTATATACAGGATGCCCCCACTAGGGTGGCGGTAAACTGCTCTAGCTCGCCAGACATCACCATAGTCAGCGCTGGTCTAATAAACTGCGTTGATTGGCGACCGATGCTGACGCTTGCTTCAGACCACCTACCTATAGTGCTCTCTATCGATCGCCCCACCGACTTTGTCACCGCTGAGAAACGCACGCGTTTCGTTTGGCCCTAATTTCAGCCTCGCATCAACACATTCCGTCAGGTAGAATAAAGGAAGTGCGCCCATTCTTCCCCGCAGAGGCAGCGGCCCTGGCAAATGAACGTGACCATATTAGACGCCTTGACCCCAAGGATCCTCAAATAAGGGATCTCAATGCGGAAATCAGACGCTTAGTAGACCAATACAAACGCGCTAAGTGGGAAGAGCACCTAAGGTCTTGCAACCTCTCGGCTGGAGTTGGCAAATTATGGTCGACGGTGAAATCTTTGTCCAACCCTACTAAACCTAACGACAAAATATCCATCGCCTTCGGTGTTAAGGTTCAGTCGAAGCCAAAAAGATGCGCGAGCGCCTTCTGCCGACAATTTGTAATGCATCCTACGTTGAACAAAGATATTCGCCGAGCCACCAGGGAAGCGCACAAACACAAAAACAGCGATGCGCCCATTGCCATCTCCACAACAGAAGCTCATGAGGCTATTCGGAGATCTAAGAACACCAAATATATCGGCCCCGATGGCATTTCCATGCTGATGCTGAAACACCTCGGCGACGAAGGCATAAGATACCTCACACAAATTTTCAACCTTTCCCTTTCCACCTTTGTTATTCCTGAAAGAGGTGGTCCCACTACTAAAGCCTGGCAAGCCAGCTGCCGTAGGGGAGTCATATCGCCCGATATCTCTCCTCTCGCCAGTAGTGAAAGTGTTGGAATCCACCCTGTTGCCGTACTTCACCGCAAACCTGCGGTTCGCCGAACATCAGCATGGATTTCGCAAAAATCACAGCACCACCACCGCGCTGAACGCCATAACCACTCAGATAGGGGACGCTCTAACCCAAAAGAGTCTAAACCACAGGACAGTGCTAGTTGCGCTTGACTTGGCCACTTGGACCTTGAAGATTCGTCCCTTCCTCCCTGTCTTAAACGTTGGACTGCCAACTATTTGAGTGGTCGTCAATCGTCGGTTGAGTTCAGAGGCGCAAGATCAAAACCCAGAATAGTTAAACAAAGGGTGCCACAGGGTGGTGTCCTATCCCCGTTCCTGTTTAACTATTATATATCGAAACTTCCCCCCCCACCAGAGGGTGTCTCGATCGTCTCTTACGCCGACGATTGTACGATTCTGGCAACAGGCCCCTCCGTAGAAGAACTCTGCTCTCGAATTAACTCATACCTCCCAGCCGTGTCCGAATTCTTCGCCGGGAGAAACCTGGCATTGTCACCGAATAAGTCCTCGGCCACCCTATTTACGACGTGGACAACGCAAGTGAACATGGAATTAGACGTCTACGTTGATAGTGTCAAGCTACCAACTGTCTCACACCCCAAAATCTTAGGGGTGACGTTTGATAACATGTTCAAATACGGCGCTCATGTAACGGCAATTGCCAATAAAGTCCAAAGCCGTAACAAAATCCTCAAGTCCCTAGCTGGCAGCACTTGGGGTAAAGACAAAGAAACGTTACTAGCTACATATAAAGCAATTGGCCAGCCGGTACTGAGCTACGCGAGGCCTATATGGTCGCCGGGGCTAGCTGACACACACTGGACGAGGCTACAGGTCTGCCAAAACACCGCCCTTCGTACCGCCACTGGGTGTCTTCTTATGTCTCCTGAGCATCACTTACATAATGAAGCGAAAATGCTCGCCGTTAAAGAGCATAGCGAGATGTTGACCAGGCAATTCCTGTTCAACTGTTGCAAACCGCAGCATCCGAACGGACGCCTGATCAACGAGGATCCGCCCCCCAGGACCATAAGGAGCCATCTACGCAAACACTACGATGAGATCCGGCACCTGATTTCCACGCCGTTTGATCCTAAGGTGCACCGGCAGGCCCTCACCCTCATCCACACAAATTCGGTAAATTCCTATGTTGGCTCTCTCCCGGTGAACGCCGTTCTTCAGGCAACAACACCACCCGTTGCCGAAGAGGAGCGCGAGCTGCCTAGGGAGACTAGGGTGATGCTGGCCCAACTCCGGTCTGGATATTGTAATAGGTTAAACTCTTACCTATCCAGACTGAACCCCGACTTGCCTAATGTTTGTCCGGCATGCGGCTTGTCCCCCCATACTACTAACCATCTTTTTGTCTGCTCATCCGAGCCTACTCTTCTAACACCCATATCCCTCTGGTCCTCCCCTGTTGAAGCCGCTAGGTTTCTAGGACTTCCGTTAGAAGAGTTCGATGACAATATTGGGTAAGGTTGATACTGACTACCTAGGCAGGGCAAAGTAGTGTTACAACAACAACACAGGAGAGTTTTTTGGCCCCAAAAAACTGCCGCATTATAAATATTTTTGACGGAACGAAGTCAGTTGGGTCCGCTAGTTCTCATATAATTTTAACCAAATTTCAGTGCTATACCTCAAGTAATTCCAGATATAGTGACTGCGAAAAATTCCAGTTGTTTTGGAGATGGCACACATCGTTTTTCTTTCTCTCCAAATGTCATGAAAGTGTTAGGGTTTATTCTCATATAATTTTAACCAAATCTCAGTGCTATACCTCAAGCACTTACAGATATAGTGACTGTGAAAAATCCCATTTGTATAGGAGATGCAAAGCATCCTTTTCCTTTATCCCCAGTTTTCATGAAGGTGTCAGGGTTTATTCTCATATAATTTTAACCAAATTTCAGTGCTATACCTCAAGTACTTACAGATATATGGACTGTGAAAAATTCCAGTTGTATGGGAGATACCACACATCCTTATCCTTTATCTCCAATTTTCATGAAGGTGTTAGGGTTTATTCTCATATAATTTTAACCAAATTTCAGTGCTATACCTCAAGTACTTACAGATATATGGACTGTGAAAAATTCCAGTTGTATGGGAGATACCACGCATCCTTTTCCTTTATCTCCAATTTTCATGAAGGTGTTAGGGTTTATTCTCATATAATTTTATCCAAATTTCAGTGCTATACCTCAAGTACTTAAAGATATATGGACTGCCAAAAATTCCAGTTGTTTTGGAGATGCCACGCATCCTTTTCCTTATCTCCAATTTTCATGAAGGTGTTAGGGTTTCCTCTCATATAATTTTAACCAAATTTCAGTGCTATACCTCAAGTACTTACAGATATATGGACTGTGAAAAATTCCAGTTGTATGGGAGATACCACGCATCCTTATCCTTTATCTCCAATTTTCATGAAGGTGTTAGGGTTTATTCTCATATAATTTTAAACAAATTTCAGTGCTATACCTCAAGTACTTACAGATATAGTGACTGTGAAAAATCCCATTTGTATAGGAGATGCCAAGCATCCTTTTCTTTTATCCCCAGTTTTCATGAAGGTGTCAGGGTTTATTCTCATATAATTTTAACCAAATTTCAGTGGTCTACCTAAAGTACTTCCAGATATAGTGACTGTGAGAAATTCCATTTGTATAGGAGATGCCAAGCATCCTTTTTCTTTATCCCCAGTTTTCATGAAGGTGTTATTGTTTATTCTCATATAATTTTAACCAAATTTCAGTGCTATACCCCAAGTACTTCTAGACATATGGACAGCGAAAAATTCCATTTGTATAGGAGATGCCAAGCATCGTTTTTGTTTCTCTCCAATTGTCATGAAAGTGCTACGGTTTATTCTCATTTGATTTTAACTAAATTTCAGTGCTATACCTCAAGTACTTACAGATATATGGACTGCGAAAAATTCTAGTTGTATGGGAGATGCCACGCATCGTTTTTCTTTCTCTCCAAATGTCATGAAGGTGTTAGGGTTTATTGTCATACTAGTAAGGCGCGCTTGCTTCGCTGCGTATCAGAACTTATACCATACTGAGTCCGATTTTAATCATTATAGCCTATATGCACTTTTTCGAAGTTCGACTTTCTTTCTATAACTTGATTGTATAGTTCACAACAACAATTAAAAAATACATTTGGGCCAGTTTTCGAAATTTGAAATACATACATATCTCTACATATAATAAAATTGTAACATGTCGATGGCTGTACATGGCTTCTACCCACCCTTCTCTTTTTCCGTCCGAAATTTTTGAAGTTATATAATTGAAACCATTTGAGATATTTAAATTAAGCGCATCGCATATAACAGTACCCATTGGCACCATTCGTTTGATACCCATATTGTACTAACACATTTTTTTGCAAATATTCGCCGATAACTTCAAGATATCTCCGAAACCATTTGGGATATTTCAATTGATCACATCGCATATTACAGTACCCATTGGCACCATTCGTTTGATACCCATATTGTACTAACACATTTTTTTGCAAATATTCGCCGATAACTTCAAGATATCTCCGAAACCATTTGGGATATTTCAATTGATCACATCGTTTGACATCCATATTGTACTAAGTCATTTTTGGTCACCCCTGGTCCACACATTGGGCGATAACTCCAAAACCGGTTGAGATATCGCAAAAACTAATACCTTAAACTTTAGGTTGAGCGTCTGACAATCCAACGAAGAAGTTTCATTCAATTCCATTCAGTACTTTTAGTCATACGACCACAAACATACAGACAGACATGGGCCACATATTGGGCGATAACTCCAAAACCGGTTGAGATATCGAAAAAGGTAATATCTTAAATTTTAAGTTGAGTATCTAGCAATCCAACGAAAAACGTTTCATTCATTTCCATTCAGTACTTTCAGAGTGATACGGCCACAAACATACGGACAGACAGACAGACAGACACACAAAAATTAAAAAAATGGTTGATTTGGATTCTACCCGTTTAATAATGCTTCCCCGAATCAATTTTTTGTTGATATCTGCCATGTACAGACATCGACCTGTTACAATTTTATTATATGTAGAGATAATTTTAACCAAATTTCAGTGCTATACCTCAAGTTCTTACAGATATATGGACTGCGAAAAATTCCATTAGTATAGGAGATGCCAAGCATCGTTTTTGTTTCTCTCCAGTTGTCATGAAAGTGCTAGGGTTTATTCTCATATAATTTTAACCAAATTTCAGTGCTATACCTCAAGTACTTCCAGATATAGTGACAGTGAAAAATTCCAGTTGTATGGGAGATGCCACGCGTCCTTTTCCTTTATCTCCAGTTTTCATACAGGTGTTATTGTTTATTCTCATATAATTTTTACCAAATTTCAGTGCTATACCTCAAGTACTTACAGATATATGGACTGCGAAAAAGTCCAGTTGTATGGGAGATGCCACGCATCCTTTTTCTTTATCCCCAGTTTTCATGAAGGTGTTATTGTTTATTCTCATATAATTTTTACCAAATTTCAGTGCTATACCTCAAGTACTTACAGATATATGGACTGCGAAAAAGTCCAGTTGTATGGGAGATGCCACGCATCCTTTTTCTTTATCCCCAGTTTTCATGAAGGTGTTAGGGTTTATTCTCATAGAATTTTAACCAAATTTCAGTGCTATACCTCAAGTTCTTACAGATATATTAACTGCGAAAAATTCCAGTTGTATGGGAGATGCCACACGTCCTTTTCTTTTATCCCCAGTTTTCATGAAGGTGTTAGGGTTTATTCTCATATAATTTTAACCAACTTTCAGTGCTATACCTCAAGTACTTACAGATATATGGACTGCGAAAAATTCCAGTTGTACGGGAGATGCCACGCGTCCTTTTCTTTTATCTCCAGTTTTCATACAGGTGTTAGGGTTTATTCTCATATAATTTTTACCAAATTTCAGTGCTATACCTCAAGTACTTCCAGATATATGGACTGTGAAAAATTCCAGTTGTATGGGAGATGCCACGCATCCTTTTTCTTTATCCCCAGTTTTCATGAAGGTGTTAGGGTTTATTCTCATAGAATTTTAACCAAATTTCAGTGCTATACCTCAAGTTCTTACAGATATATTAACTGCGAAAAATTCCAGTTGTATGGGAGATGCCACGCGTCCTTTTCTTTTATCCCCAGTTTTCATGAAGGTGTTAGGGTTTATTCTCATATAATTTTAACCAACTTTCAGTGCTATACCTCAAGTACTTACAGATATATGGACTGCGAAAAATTCCAGTTGTATGGGAGATGCCACGCGTCCTTTTCTTTTATCTCCAGTTTTCATACAGGTGTTAGGGTTTATTCTCATATAATTTTTACCAAATTTCAGTGCTATACCTCAAGTACTTCCAGATATATGGACTGTGAAAAATTCCAGTTGTATGGGAGATGCCACGCATCCTTTTTCTTTATCCCCAGTTTTCATGAAGGTGTTATTGTTTATTCTCATATAATTTTAACCAAATTTCAGTGCTACACCTCAAGTACTTCCAGATATAGTGACTGTGAAAAATTCCAGTTGTATGGGAGATGCCACGCATCCTTTTTCTTTATCTCCAGTTTTCATGAAGGTGTTATTGTTTATTCTCATATAATTTTAACCAAATTTCAGTGCTATACCTCAAGTAATTCCAGATATAATGACTGTGAAAAATTCCATTTGTGTGGGAGATGCCACGCATCCTTTTTCTTTATCCCCAGTTTTCATGAAGGTGTTACTGTTTATTCTCATATAATTTTAACCAAATTTCAGTGCTATACCTCAAGTACTTACAGATATATGGACTGCCAAAAATTCCAGTTGTTTTGGAGATGCCACGCATCCTTTTTCTTTATCTCCAATTTTCATGAAGGTGTTGGGGTTTAATCTCATATAATTTTAACCAAATTTCAGTGCTATACCTCAAGTACTTACAGATATATGGACTGCCAAAAATTCCAGTTGTATGGGAGATGCCACGCATCCTTTTTCCTTATCACCAGTTTTCATGAAGGTGTTAGGGTTTAATCTCACATAATTTTAACCAAATTTCAGTGCTATACCTCAAGTACTTACAGATATATGGACTGCCAAAAATTCCAGTTGTATGGGAGATGCCACGCATCCTTTTTCCTTATCACCAGTTTTCATGAAGGTGTTAGGGTTTAATCTCATATAATTTTAACCAAATTTCAGTGCTACACCTCAAGTACTTCCAGATATAGTGACTGTGAAAAATTCCAGTTGTATGGGAGATGCCACGCATCCTTTTTCTTTATCCCCAGTTTTCATGAAGGTGTTATTGTTTATTCTCATATAATTTTAACCAAATTTCAGTGCTATACCTCAAGTAATTCCAGATATAGTGACTGTGAAAAATTCCATTTGTATGGGAGAAGCCACGCATCCTTTTTCTTTATCCCCAATTTTCATGAATTGTTAGGGTTTATTCTCATATAATTTTAACCAAATTTCAGTGCTATACCTCAAGAACTTACAGATATATGGACTGCCAAAAATTCCAAATGTTTCGGAGATGCCTACGCATCCTTTTTCTTTATCCCCAGTTTTCATGAAGGTGTTATTGTATATTCTGATATAATTTTAACCAAATTTCAATGCTATACCTCAAGTAATTCCAGATATAGTGACTGCGAAAAATTCCAGTTGTTTTGGAGATGCCACGCACCGTTTTTCTTTCTCTCCAAATGTCATGAAAGTGTTAGGGTTTCCTCTCATATAATTTTAACCAAATTTCAGTGCTATACCTCAAGTACTTCCAGATATAGTGACAGTGAAAAATTCCATTAGTATGGGAGATGCCACGCATCCTTTTTCTTTATCGCCCGTTTTCATAAATGTGTTAGGGCTTATTCTCAAATGATTTATAACCAAATTTCAGTGCTATACCTCAAGTACTCACAGATACATGGACTGCAAAAAATTCCATTTGTATAGGAGATGCCAAGTATCGTTTTTGTTTCTCTCCAGTTTTCATGAAAGCGCTAGGGTTTAATCTCATATAATTTTAACCAAATTTCAGTGCTATACCTCAAGTACTTACAGATATATTAACTACGAAAAATTCCAGTTGTATGGGAGATGCCACGCATCCTTTTTCTTTATCCCCAGTTTTCATGAAGGTGTTATTGTTTATTCTGATATAATTTTAACCAAATTTCAGTGCTATACCTCAAGTACTTCTAGATATATGGACTGCGAAAAATTCCATTTGTATTGGAGATGCCAAGCATCGTTTTTGTTTCTCTCCAATTGTCATGAAAGTGCTAGGGTTTATTCTCATATAATTTTAACCAAATTTCAGTGCTATACCTCAAGTACTTCCAGATATAGTGACAGTGAAAAATTCCATTAGTATGGGAGATGCCACGCATCCTTTTTCTTTATCGCCCGTTTTCATAAATGTGTTAGGGCTTATTCTCAAATGATTTATAACCAAATTGCGGTGGCTTAACATAAGTACTTCCAGATATATGGACTGTGAAAAATTCCAGTTGTATGGGAGATGCCGCGCATATTTTTCTTTATCCCCAGTTTTCATGAAGGTGTTAGGGTTTATTCTCATATAATTTTAACCAAATTTCAGTGCTATACCTCAAGTACTTACAAATACATGGACTGCGAAAAATTCCATTTGTATAGGAGATGCCAAGTATCGTTTTTGTTTCTCTCCAATTGTCATGAAAGCGCTAGGGTTTATTCTCATATAATTTTAACCAAATTTCAGTGCTATACCTCAAGTACTTCCAGATATAGTGACAGTAAAAAATTCCATTAGTATGGGAGATGCCACGCATCCTTTTTCTTTATCGCCCGTTTTCATAAATGTGTTAGGGCTTATTCTCAAATGATTTATAACCAAATTTCAGTGCTATACCTCAAGTACTCACAGATACATGGACTGCAAAAAATTCCATTTGTATAGGAGATGCCAAGTATCGTTTTTGTTTCTCTCCAGTTTTCATGAAAGCGCTAGGGCTTATTCTCATATAATTTTAACCAAATTTCAGTGGTATACCTCAGGTACTTCCAGATATAGTGACAGTGAAAAATTCCATTTGTATGGGAGATGCCACGCATCCTTTTTCTTTATCCACAGTTTTCATGAAGGTGTTATTTTTATTCTCATATAATTTTTACCAAATTTCAGTGCTATACCTCAAGTACTTCCAGATATATGGACTGTGAAAAATTCCAGTTGTATGGGAGATGCCACGCGTCCTTTTCCTTTATCCCCAGTTTTCATGAAGGTGTTAGGGTTTATCTATATATATAAAATTCAAATTATGTAAATATATATGTATGTATGTAGGTATAGATCGACTTGCGTCCTAAACTTATAAACCGATCGTCACCAAATTTTACACACCCACTGTACATCTTCCAGGGATGGTCACAGGCTAAAAAATATTTTGATATATATAGGGGGCGGGGCACCTCCCATACAAATGGAATTTTCCATTGTCCGTATCTCTGGAAGTATTTAGGTTAGATCATTGAAACTTGGTTAGGGGTTATATGGAATCGATCCCTACCCCCTCCAAAAAAACTGGGGATAACGGAAAAGTGGGCGTGGCACCTCCCATACGAATGATATACTTCTTAGTCGATATCTCTGGAACTATTTAGGTTAGACCACTGAAATTTGGTGAGAGATTATATTGAATCGATCCCTACCACCTCCAAAACAACTGGGTATAACGAAAAAGGGGGCGTGGCACCTCCCATACGAATGAAATACTTCTTAGTCGATATCTCTGGAAGTATTTAGGTTAGACCACTGAAATTTGGTGAGGGGTTATATGGAATCGTTCCCTACCACCTCCAAAAAAACTGGGGATACCGACAAAGTGGGCGTGGCACCTCCCATACGAATGAAATACTTCTTAGTCGATATCTCTGGAAGTATTTAGGTTAGATCATTGAAACTTCGTGAGGGGTTATATGGGATCGATCCCTACCACCTCCAAAACAACTGGGTGTAACGAAAGAGTGGGCGTGGCACCTCCCATACAAATGGAATTTTTCATTGTCCGTATCTCTCTAAGTATTCGGGTTACACCACTGAAATTTGGTGAGGGGTTATACGATTAATTAATTTAATTTTTCAAGCTAAATATCTCTAAAAGTATTTAAGGCAGGAACCTGGAAATTGGTATAGAGCTAAATGATATCAAAACAATTTTTGCGCATAAAAGTGGGGTTATCGTAAAAGCGTTTAAAGTTAGGACCTGAAAATTGATCAGGAGATTAATGATATCAATAGTAGGAAAATTTTTTTCGCTATTTACTACGCTCCGGGACAGAAAACTAAAAATTTTGTGTATCGTGTAGCCTTAAACGGAATACAAAAATTTTATATATTTGAAGTTGCATGCAAAATGAAGTGGTGAAAAATTAATAAAAAAAATCTATTTTGGGAAGAAAGAAATTTGCCGGGTCAGCTATATTATATAAATATGAAATCTTAAAGTATATTATTGATTTTGAAAGGCCCCCTAACTACTTACATCCCGAGCAACGCCGGGTACCCTGCTAGTTCTCATATAATTTTAACCAACTTTCAGTGCTAAACCTCAAGTACTTACAGATATATGGACTGTGAAAAATTCCAGTCGTATGGGAGATGCCACGCATCCTTTTTCTTTATCCCCAGTTTTCATGAAGGTGTTAGGGTTTATTCTCATATAATTTTAACCAAATTTCAGTGCTATACCTCAAGTACTTACAGATATATGGACTGCGAAAAATTTCATTTGTATAGGAGATGCCAAGTATCGTTTTTGTTTCTCTCCAATTTTCATGAAAGCGCTAGGGTTTATTCTCATATAATTTTAACCAAATTTCAGTGCTATACCTCCAGTACTTCCAGATATAGTGACAGTGAAAATGTTTAAGCGACATAAATACACAAGCTACGGTTATTTCATTCGTTTATTTTATTTGCATTGCATGCTATTGTAATTCGCTGAAAATGAGGAAGCCAATCGCGCCGTGGCTCAGAGCCAACAGTGCTCGCCACCAATAAATTCATATAGGGTGTCACAGGTGTTCCGCACCTCCCGTTCTCTAAAGAACAAAAAGAATTTAACATTTGCGCAACACGGTCATCAGAACCTGAGCCAATCGATTTAATAAATACCTTTTGAGCAATACGGTCGCCTAGGCCTGAGCCAGAAGGTGGTTTTTCACACCGAAAATGAGGAAGCCAATCGCGCCATGCCTCAGAGCCAACAGTGCTCGCCACCAATAATACATATATACTCTCTCGTTCTCCAAAGAACATTTTAGGCAAACATGGTCGTCAGAACTTGAGCCAAATGAATAAATACCTTTTGAGCAAAACAGTCACATAGCACCTGAGCCAAATCTTACTAATATATAAAAACGTAAGTTTGTGAGTGACTGCGGATGTTTGTGGTTCTTTATCGTCTGAACAAATGGCCCGATCATTACGAAATTTTGCAGACAGCTTCTTAGGAGGGTAGAATATTTAACAGGCATCATGAAATTTCGATAAATTTATCGATATTAGAGTTATCGGCCAAAATGTTGTTTTCCGTAAAATTTGAAGTATTCGCACAAAATTGGTATCAATCGAAAGGGGAAGACCACAGCTTTCATTTGGACTTTGGTTCAATTCGATATATTTATCGATAACAAAGTTATCGATCAAAATGTGGTTTCGGGTAAACTTTGAAATATTCGCACACAATTTGTATCAAACGAAAGGGAAGACCACAGCTTTCATTTGGACTTTGGTTCAATTCGATATATTTATCGATAACAGAGTTATCGGTCAAAATGGGGTTTGGTAAACTGTGGAATATTCGCACAAAATTTGTATCAAACGAAAGAGGAAGACCACAGCTTTCATGTGGACTTTGGTTCAATTCGATATATTTATCGATAACAGAGTTATCGGTCAAAATGTGGTTTCGGGTAAACTTTGGAATATTCGCACAAAATTTGTATCAGTCGAAAGGGGAAGACCACAGCTTTCATGTGGACTTTGGTTCAATTCGATATATTTATCGATAACAGAGTTATCGGTCAAAATGGGGTTTGGTAAACTGTGGAATATTCGCACAAAATTTGTATCAATCGAAAGGGGAAGACCACAGCTTTCATTTGGACTTTGGTTCAATTCGATATATTTATCGATAACAGAGTTATCGGTCAAAATGGGGTTTGGTAAACTGTGGAATATTCGCACAAAATTTGTATCAATCGAAAGGGGAAGACCACAGCTTTCATTTGGACTTTGGTTCAATTCGATATATTTATCGATAACAGAGTTATCGGTCAAAATGGGGTTTGGTAAACTGTGGAATATTCGCACAAAATTTGTATCAAACGAAAGGGGAAGACCACAGCTTTCATTTGGACTTTGGTTCAATTCGATATATTTATCGATAACAGAGTTATCGGTCAAAATGGGGTTTGGTAAACTGTGGAATATTCGTTCAAAATTTGTATCAATCGAAAGGGGAAGACCACAGCTTTCATGTGGACTTTGGTTCAATTCGATATATTTATCGATAACAAAGTTATCGATCAAAATATGGTTTCGGGTAAACTTTGGAATATTCGCACAAAATTTGTATCAAACGAAAGGGGAAGACCACAGCTTTCATTTGGACTTTGGTTCAATTCGATATATTTATCGATAACAGAGTTATCGGTCAAAATGGGGTTTGGTAAACTTTGGAATATTCGCACAAAATTTGTATCAAACGAAAGGGGAAGACCACAGCTTTCATTTGGACCTTGGTTCAATTCGATATATTTATCGATAACAGAGTTATCGGTCAAAATGGGGTTTGGTAAACTGTGGAATATTCGCACAAAATTTGTATCAATCGAAAGGGGAAGACCACAGCTTTCATGTGGACTTTGGTTCAATTCGATATATTTATCGATAACAGAGTTATCGGTCAAAATGGGGTTTGGTAAACTTTGGAATATTCGCACAAAATTTGTATCGAACGAAAGGGGAAGACCACAGCTTTCATTTGGACTTTGGTTCAATTCCATATATTTATCGATAACAGAGTTAACGGTTAAACTGTGGTTTTGGGTAAACTTTGGAATATTCGCACAAAATTGGTATAAAAAGAAAGGGGAAGGCCACAGGTTTCATTTGGACTTTGCTTCATTTATGGAAACATCTATTTTGAGAACGGCTGGACCTAATACACATAACTAAATTTGGAAGGTAAATTTTGTATCCGCTCGAGATGGTTATACGCTAAAAAAATAAAGGCATTTGGAAAGGTTTTGGAGATTTCCCTCAAAATGCTGACCAGGATAACCTTATAAAGTGTTCTTTCAATTTGAGCCCGTTTTCGAGATATTGGTCGAAATGTCAACCAGGAGGGGCCCTCGATGGTATTGGTATGTTATGGGTATCAAATGAAAGGTGTTGACAAATGATGTATCATGTTTTAGCTATTTTCCAATATAAAACGAAGGTTTTTAGATATTAACCAAAACGTAGACCAAAATTGGAGCTAGAAGGTTTTTGTGAAAAAATGGGGTCTACAATGAAAGGTCTTGATGCGATTTTTAAAATGGAGTCATTTTAAATCCTTTTGGGATTGGGATTGAGAAAGGGATAGGTATATGGATGACAATTAAAAAGCAATATGAAAAGACAAAAGCATATGAAGAGGATGGACGGAGAGAAGGCTGTGGATCTGAAATTAGGAGGGCGAATCACATATTTTAAATGCAAACAAGTTAGTGTTTGGGCAGGACAACGTCTGCCGGGTTTGCTAGTAATAAAATAAAATAAATAATAATAATAACTTTAAAAAAACAACTCGCATTCTCTAAAGCTTAGACAGAAAAATTCCATTTGTATGGGAGATGCCAAGCATCCTTTTTCTTTATCGCCCGTTTTCATAAATGTGTTAGGGCTTATTCTCAAATGATTTATAACCAAATTTCGGTGGCTTAACATAAGTACTTCCAGATATATGGACTGTGAAAAATTCCAGTTGTATGGGAGATGCCACGCGTCCTTTTCCTTTATCCCCAGTTTTCATGAAGGTGTTAGGGTTTATTCTCATATAATTTTAACCAACTTCCAGTGCTATACCTCAAGTACTTACAGATATATGGACTGTGAAAAATTCCAGTCGTATGGGAGATGCCAAGCATCCTTTTTCTTTATCCCCAGTTTTCATGAAGGTGTTAGGGTTTTGTTCTCATATAATTTTAACCAAATTTCAGTGCTTTACCTCAAGTACTTCCAGATATAGTGAACGTGAAAAATTCCATTTGTATGGGAGATGCCACGCATCATTTTTCTTTATCCCCTGTTTTCATGAAGGTGTTATTTTTATTCTCATATAATTTTTACCAAATTTCAGTGCTATACCTCAAGTACTTCCAGATATATGGACTGTGAAAAATTCCAGTTGTATGGGAGATGCCACGCATCCTTTTTCTTTATCCCCAGTTTTCATGAAGGTGTTATTGTTTATTCTCATATAACTTTAACCAAATTTCAGTGCTATACCTCAAGTAATTCCAGATGTAGTGACTGCGGAAAATTCCAGTTGTTTTGGAGATGCCAAGCATCGTTTTTGTTTCTCTCCAATTGTCATGAACGTGCTAGGGTTTATTCTCATTTAATTTTAACCAAATTTCAGTGCTATACCTCAAGTACTTACAGATATATGGACTGTGAAAAATTCCAGTCGTATGGGAGATGCCACGCGTCCTTTTCCTTTATCCCCAGTTTTCATGAAGGTGTTAGGGTTTATTCTCATATAATTTTAACCAACTTCCAGTGCTATACCTCAAGTACTTACAGATATATGGACTGTGAAAAATTCCAGTCGTATGGGAGATGCCAATCATCCTTTTTCTTTATCCCCAGTTTTCATGAAGGTGTTAGGGTTTTGTTCTCATATAATTTTAACCAAATTTCAGTGCTTTACCTCAAGTACTTCCAGATATAGTGACTGTGAAAAATTCCATTTGTATGGGAGATGCCACGCATCATTTTTCTTTATCCCCTGTTTTCATGAAGGTGTTATTTTTATTCTCATATAATTTTTACCAAATTTCAGTGCTATACCTCAAGTACTTCCAGATATATGGACTGTGAAAAATTCCAGTTGTATGGGAGATGCCACGCATCCTTTTTCTTTATCCCCAGTTTTCATGAAGGTGTTATTGTTTATTCTCATATAATTTTAACCAAATTTCAGTGCTATACCTCAAGTAATTCCAGATATAGTGACTGCGGAAAATTCCAGTTGTTTTGGAGATGCCAAGCATCGTTTTTGTTTCTCTCCAATTGTCATGAAAGTGCTAGGGTTTATTCTCATTTAATTTTAACCAAATTTCAGTGCAATACCTCAAGTACTTACAGATATATGGACTGTGAAAAATTCCAGTCGTATGGGAGATGCCACGCGTCCTTTTCCTTTATCCCCAGTTTTCATGAAGGTGTTAGGGTTTATTCTCATATAATTTTAACCAACTTCCAGTGCTATACCTCAAGTACTTACAGATATATGGACTGTGAAAAATTCCAGTCGTATGGGAGATGCCAAGCATCCTTTTTCTTTATCCCCAGTTTTCATGAAGGTGTTAGGGTTTTGTTCTCATATAATTTTAACCAAATTTCAGTGCTTTACCTCAAGTACTTCCAGATATAGTGACTGTGAAAAATTCCATTTGTATGGGAGATGCCACGCATCATTTTTCTTTATCCCCTGTTTTCATGAAGGTGTTATTTTTATTCTCATATAATTTTTACCAAATTTCAGTGCTATACCTCAAGTACTTCCAGATATATGGACTGTGAAAAATTCCAGTTGTATGGGAGATGCCACGCATCCTTTTTTTTTATCCCCAGTTTTCATGAAGGTGTTATTGTTTATTCTCATATAATTTTAACCAAATTTCAGTGCTATACCTCAAGTAATTCCAGATATAGTGACTGCGAAACATTCCAGTTGTTTTGGAGATGCCAAGCATAGTTTTTGTTTCTCTCCAATTGTCATGAAAGTGCTAGGGTTTATTCTCATTTAATTTTAACCAAATTTCAGTGCTATACCTCAAGTACTTACAGATATATGGACTGTGAAAAATTCCAGTCGTATGGGAGATGCCAAGCATCCTTTTTCTTTATCCCCAGTTTTCATGAAGGTGTTAGGGTTTTGTTCTCATATCATTTTAACCAAATTGCAGTGCTATACCTCAAGTACTTTTAGACATATGGACTGCGAAAAATTCTATTTGTATTGGAGATGCCAAGCATCGTTTTTGTTTCTCTCCAATTGCCATGAAAGTGCTAGGGTTTATTCTCATTTAATTTTAACCAAATTTCAGTGCTATACCTCAAGTACTTACAGATATATGGACTGCGAAAAATTCTAGTTGTATGGGAGATGCCACACATCCTTTTTCTTTATCGCCAGTTTTCATGAAGGTGTTAGGGTTTATTCTCATATAATTTTAACCAAATTTCAGTGCTATACCTCAAGTACTTCCAGATATAGTGACTGTGAAAAATTTCATTCGTATAGGAGATGCCAAGCATCGTTTTTGTTGCTCTCCAATTGTCATGGAAGCGCTAGGGTTTATTCTCATATAATTTTAACCAAATTTCAGTGCTATACCTCAAGTACTTCCAGCTATAGTGACAGTGAAAAATTCCATTTGTATGGGAGATGCCACGCATCCTTTTTCTTTATAGCCCGTTTTCATAAATGTGTTAGGGTTTATTCTCAAATGATTTATAACCAAATTTCGGTGGCTTTACATAAGTACTTCCAGATATATGGACTGTGAAAAATTCCAGTTGTATGGGAGATGCCACGCGTCCTTTTCCTTTATCCCCAGTTTTCATGAAGGTGTTAGGGTTTATTATCATATAATTTTAACCAACTTCCAGTGCTATACCTCAAGTACTTACAGATATATGGACTGTGAAAAATTCCAGTCGTATGGGAGATGCCAAGCATCCTTTTCCTTTATCCCCAGTTTTCATGAAGGTGTTAGGGTTTATCTATATATATAAAAACTAGCAAACCCGGCAGACGTTGTCCTGCCCAAACACTAACTTGTTTGCATTTAAAATATGTGATTCGCCCTCCTAATTTCAGATCCACAGCCTTCTCTCCGTCCATCCTCTTCATATGCTTTTGTCTTTTCATATTGCTTTTTAATTGTCATCCATATACCTATCCCTTTCTCAATCCCAATCCCAAAAGGATTTAAAATGACTCCATTTTAAAAATCGCATCAAGACCTTTCATTGTAGACCCCATTTTTTCACAAAAACCTTCTAGCTCCAATTTTGGTCTACGTTTTGGTTAATATCTAAAAACCTTCGTTTTATATTGGAAAATAGCTAAAACATGATACATCATTTGTCAGCACCTTTCATTTGATACCCATATCATACCAATACCATCGAGGGCCCCTCCTGGTTGACATTTTGACCAATATCTCGAAAACGGGCTCAAATTGAAAGAACACTTTATAAGGTTATCCTGGCCAACATTTTGATGGAAATCTCCAAAACCTTTCCAAATGCCTTTATTTTTTTAGCGTATAACCATCTCGAGCGGATACAAAATTTACCTTCCAAATTTAGTTATGTGTATTAGGTCCAGCCGTTCTCAAAATAGATGTTTCCATAAATGAAGCAAAGTCCAAATGAAACCTGTGGCCTTCCCCTTTCTTTTTATACCAATTTTGTGCGAATATTCCAAAGTTTACCCGAAAGCACATTTTGACCGATAACTCTGTTATCGATAAATATATCGAATTGAACCAAAGTCCAAATGAAAGCTGTGGACTTCCCCTTTCGTTTGATACAAATTTTGTGCAAATATTCCAAAGTTTACCCGAAACCACATTTTGACCGATAGCTCTGTTATCGATAAATATATCGAATTCAACCAAAGTCCAAATGAAAGCTGTGGTCTTCCCCTTTCGTTTGATACAAATTTTGTGCGAATATCCCAAAGTTTACCCGAAACCACATTTTGACCGATAACTCTGTTATCGATAAATATATCGAATTCAACCAAAGTCCAAATGAAAGCTGGGGTCTTCCCCTTTCGTTTGATACAAATTTTGTGCGAATATCCCAAAGTTTACCCGAAACCACATTTTCCCCGATAACTCTGTTATCGATAAATATATCGAATTGAACCAAAGTCCAAATGAAAGCTGTGGTCTTCCCATTTCGTTTGATATAAATTTTGTGCGAATATTCCTAAGTTTACCCGAAACCACATTTTGATCGATAACTTTGTTATCGATAAATATATCCAATTGAACCAAAGTCCAAATGAAAGCTGTGGTCTTCGCCTTAATAATAATAATAATAATGCCCAACGGATTACCCACCATATCCCGCCCGACCGGCGCGAGGGGCGCATCCGCATGACGCACGGATTGCTCTTTCGTGCCGAGTCTTTGAAAGGCTTTGGTTTGTTAATCGTCGAGATCTAAAACTGCTCAGCTACAGAGAAAACCTCATCAGCTAAGTAAGGTAGATAAAAAATAGATAACACAATTAATAAATAGTTAGTTGACAGCGAATAGTTATTGTAAAGAATAAAGATAAGAATCAAAGGAGCAAAATGTTGCTATGTATTTAGGATAGAAAGAATTGACTTTTTTATGCTGCATAGTGAGTCTGAAATATCAAACGTACCAGAATGAGAGTTATAATCTTGACACAAACAACGAAAAGGCTCATTTAATTCAAAATTAGTTCGGCACTGTTTCAAGATAAGGGGTTTAAAATGTCTTGATGGGCGAGAAGGTACATTGAAGTTCACTTCGCTGAAAAGAAAAGGGCTTGTGATTGAACCATTTAGCAATTTAATCATGAAAACAATTCCACGCATTTCCCTCCGACTAGAAAGGCTGTGAAGATTAATAAGTCTTAAGCGACTCGTATAGGATGGCAAATTATACAACGGATCCCAGTGAAGATCTCTTAAGGCAAATAGTAAAAATTGTTTTTGAACTGATTCTAAGCGATCCACGTGGACCTGGTAACGCGGGCTCCAAATTATAGAACCGTATTCAAGTATCGGTCTGACTAATGTAGTAAAGAGAGTTTTAGTTACATAAGGGTCGCTAAATTCTTTAGACCATCGTTTAACAAATGCTAGAACGCCTCTAGCTTTATTGACTGTTACGTTAATGTGGCAGTTAAAACAGAGTTTGTAGTCCATAGTAACCCCAAGGTCAACAAAATCATACAATTGCTCAAGGCTATAATTGTTAATTGTATAGGAAGCTGGCTGTGAAATTCCTCTCGAAAAACGCATGTATTTACATTTCTTTAGATTAAGCGGCATATAATTTAAATCGCACCAAGTAACCAATGTATTTAGATCTGATTGAAGCTTATTGCTATCTTCGGATGATGCGAATGACATGAAAAGCTTTACATCGTCGGCATACATTAACATTTTAGAAAATTCTATTACTGTAGAAATGTCATTTATAAACAGCAAGAACAGAATCGGGCCCAGGTGGCAATTTAATCATGAAAACAATTCCACGCATTTCCCTCCGACTAGAAAGGCTGTGAAGATTAATAAGTCTTAAGCGACTCGTATAGGATGGCAAATTATACAACGGATCCCAGTGAAGATCTCTTAAGGCAAATAGTAAAAATTGTTTTTGAACTGATTCTAAGCGATCCACGTGGACCTGGTAACGCGGGCTCCAAATTATAGAACCGTATTCAAGTATCGGTCTGACTAATGTAGTAAAGAGAGTTTTAGTTACATAAGGGTCGCTAAATTCTTTAGACCATCGTTTAACAAATGCTAGAACGCCTCTAGCTTTATTGACTGTTACGTTAATGTGGCAGTTAAAACAGAGTTTGTAGTCCATAGTAACCCCAAGGTCAACAAAATCATACAATTGCTCAAGGCTATAATTGTTAATTGTATAGGAAGCTGGCTGTGAAATTCCTCTCGAAAAACGCATGTATTTACATTTCTTTAGATTAAGCGGCATATAATTTAAATCGCACCAAGTAACCAATGTATTTAGATCTGATTGAAGCTTATTGCTATCTTCGGATGATGCGAATGACATGAAAAGCTTTACATCGTCGGCATACATTAACATTTTAGAAAATTCTATTACTGTAGAAATGTCATTTATAAACAGCAAGAACAGAATCGGGCCCAGGTGGCTTCCTTGAGGAACTCCAGAGGAGACATAAATAACATCGGATTCACAGTTTTTAAACACTACTTTTTGTGTTCTGTCACTAAGGTAAGAAGAGATCCAGCGATTGAGACCCGGCTGGAAACCCAGCTGATCTAGTTTATGAATAAGTAACGAGTGACACACTTTATCGAAAGCTTTGCTGAAATCAGTATAAATAACGTCGGTGTGCAGATTTTTTCTAAAGCCATTTGAGACATGATTTGTAAATTCAAGTAAGTTTGTAACGGTGGACTTTCCCTTACAGAACCCGTGTTGACAGTCAGAAATCAAGGTAGAGATAGGATTCGTAAGCTGATTGGTAACAATAGCTTCAAACACTTTTGGGATGGCAGAAAGCTTTGCTATGCCACGATAGTTCTCTATAGAAGCCTTGCTTCCGCTTTTATGAAGCGGTATAAGAAACGACTCTTTCCATGCTTTTGGAAAAACACCACACTTTATTTATTTGACTAAGGCAGAGATCAGAAATTCCATCCAAAAAGTCATTGAAGCCCAGTTTGGATGGATTTGGAATAATGTTTCCGTCAGATATGTTCCACGATATATGTGGTAGGTTGAAATCACCTAAAACAATCATCGAGTCAGAAGCTTTAGTCAATAAGTTAACAGTTCTGAGCAGAGAGACATGCTGCATGTAGATTGAAAGATCAGATGCTGGAGGGATGTAGCAAACAGATAAGTACATGTACACGTTCTCTAGCTGGATGCGGATGCATATAAACTCAATGGAATCCGTGTTAGGTACATTAACCTCCTCTGAAGGAATAGAGGAATGAACGGCAAGTAGAACACCACCTCCGACTTTGTTCAAGCGATCATGTCTATAAACTTGATATTCGTTACATAACAACTCGGAATTGAAAACATGCGGTTTTAGCCAAGTTTCGGTAAAAGCAATTACGTTATAGTTACAATGGAAAGATTTCAAATACAGGTCATTTAATTTGGTTTTTAAACCTCTGACATTTTGGTAAAAGATATTCACGGACTTAGTACTTAGTTTTTTGACTCAACATTATTACGAGTGATTTTAGCTACGTTTTGAACATTTCTATTCGGTCTGAACTCAAACTCCCGCACAAGAGCGCCGGGAGGCCAAAAAGAACTGTCCAAAAGAGAGTTAAAATCTTTTCCGGATACATCAATTTTAAACGATGACATATTACGTTGGTAAGCGAAATTAAATTTTCTAACGGTTAAGGTTTGATCCTTAACCTTCGAAGAAATATGGTACCTCAAATCATCTTCAGTAGTGTCTGGATGGAACCTAGACACAAAAATCGATTTTTTTTGAGGGACCACAACCAGCTTCCTAGGTATTGGTTCGGGCTCCACCGTTGGAGGTTCCAAAGTTTTTTTATTTGTTGACTTTGGGGGGGCGTTTTTGGACGTTGCCCGAACGGCCGCGTCAGGTATTGGAGATGCCAAGTCAATAAGTTCAATGGCTGGAGGCAGGTTCGGCGCCATTGAAGTAGAAGGCAGATCATCCGTACGTCTGCGCTTGTTTTCGCGATTGTCAGGGCATTCCAAGTTAGGCGAACTTTCTAGAGGTTTTAAGGTTTTGAAAATATTTTCGTACTTTTTAAACTTTTCAGTCAGCAATGAAAAATCTTTGCTGATTTCAGAAAACCCGTTTCTAATGTGCCTAAAAGTTTTACATAAGTGAACTTCCGTCGATCGACATTTAGTACAGGACCAGCGTAGGCCTTTTCCGTCGTTAATTAAGTCCGCTATTCTACCTGTTAACCCGGCGCATTTTGCGTGGATAAGTCCATCGCACAACCAGCATGCTACAAAGCGTTCGGACTCGCTTTTTATTTGACAGTTTTCAAACATACACGACATTTTTAAAAAAGTAATTAAAGCACTATATAAAAATAAGGAGATAAGAAATTTAGTTTTATCAAAAAATAAAGAAAATATTAATTTATCAAATGAAAAGAAATACAACCCTGACAGTTTGAAACGCACAGGATTAAGCGACCAGTTTTAGACACACTGTATTTGACGTTTAACAAACCACGCAAACAGCTGTAACAAAAGAGAGATCAAAAATCAAATCAGCACACAACAACAATTGCAATGTAAAGTACGAGCCTTTCAAATGCAACAAATACAATATGCAAAAAACTCGGCACACACAAATTCAATAGAATGATTTAGATATTTAATCACAATTCAAAGATTTAAGTAATTTTTCACAGCAAGTAGTGAAGCACATTAAGTATTAAACTCTTTTAACTTTAAATGCAACTTTTAATATTAGGATATCAAGAAGTTATTTATTTATTAAAGAAAAACACAGAGCAAATAAAAAACACAACTACACAGCTTGACGTTTGCGATTCGTTTGATACCAATTTTGTGCAAATATTCCAAAGTTTACCCGAAACCACATTTTGACCGATAACTCTGTTATCGATAAATATATCGAAATGAACCAAAGTCCAAATGAAAGCTGTGGTCTTCCCCTTTCGTTTGCTACCAATTTTGTGCGAATATTCCAAAGTTTACCAGAAACCACATTTTCACCGATAACTTAGTTATCGATAAATATATCGAATTGAGCCAAAGTCCAAATGAAAACTGTGGTCTTCCCCTTTCGATTGATACCAATTTTGTGCGAATACTTCAAATTTTACGGAAAACAACATTTTGGCCGATAACTCTATTATCGATAAATTTATCGAAATTTCATGATGCCTGTTACCTATTCTACACTCCTAAGAAGCTGTCTGCCAAATTTCGTAATGATCGCGCCATTTGTACAGACGATAAAGAACCACAAACATCCGCAGTCACTCACAAACTTACGTTTTTATATATTAGTAAGATAAGTCCCCGTATATGTACGTCGCCGAACTACTCATAAACGCGTCGTGCGATTTCAACCAAACTTATACACTACGTGGGCAGTGGTCCATTTATGGTTTATATGAAGTTTCAAGACCCTATGCGACCCCTTTTCCGAGATATCGACCAAAATATGGACCAGGGGTGACCCTAGAAGGTGTTTAGACAATATGGGTACCAAATGAAAGGTGTTAAGGAGGGTTTTAACAGGAAGTGGTTCAAAGTCCCATATGGGGCCCCGTTTCCGAGATATCGACCAAAATGTGGACCAGGCGTGACTCTAAAAAGTGTTTGCACAACATGGTACCAAATGAAAGGTGTTGTTGAGGGTTTTAATAGGAAGTGGTGCAAAGTGCAATATGGGACCCCATTACCGAGATATTCACCAAAATGTCGACTAGGTGTGACTCTAAAAAGTGTTTGCACAACATGGTACCAAATGAAAGGTGTTGATGAGGGTTTTAATAGGAAGTGGTTCAAAGTCCAATATGGGGCCCCGTTTCCTAGATATCGACCAAAATGTGTGACCCTAGAAAGGGTTTTTACAATATGGATACCAAAAGAAAGGTGTTGACTAAGGTTTCAACAGGGAGTGGTTTGGTACGCTGACGGATGTCGTAGCGTATAAAAGTATAATATATAAAGGTGTTGACTAAGGTTTCAACAGGGAGTGGTTTGGTACGCTGACGGATGTCGTAGCGTATAAAAGTATAATATATCCTTTTGATAATATATCATTTTGAAAGAAAATTAAGAACTTTTTATTTATTGTAGCTTTTGTATCATAAACCTTGGTTAGTATTACCGCGAGGTAAGAAAGCTTTCACTACCCCTCTTCCTCTCAATCAAAATATTTTAACATTTGACAAATTTTTATTTCAAATTTGATTGGGGAAAAAACAATTAAATCAAATGAGCATATTTGAATAATTTTTAATTTAAAAAAAAGTTTATGTGCTGGTGTTATATTACCATATTGGCTATTGAATAATTTGTTTTAGAAAAAAATAGTTTATGTGCTGTGGATGTATTATTGGCTAATTAAATCATTTTATATAACCGCTATTTTTTAAAGAAATACAATGAATTGAGAAAATTAGTGGTGTTTATTTTCATAGTTTTCTTTTTAACCGAGGCTCACAATGATCTTAGGTTCATAATGATCCTAGGTATACAATAACAAAAAAACAAAGGCAAAACAACGTTTGCCGGGCTCAGCTAGTTCTCATATAATTTTAACCAACTTTCAGTGCTATACCTCAACTACTTACAGATGTATTTATCCCCAGTTTTCATGGAGGTGTTAGGGTTTATTCTCATATAATTTTAACCAAATTTCAGTGCTATACCTCAAGTACTTCCAGATATAGTGACTGTGAAAAATTCCATTTGTATGGGAGATGCCACGCATCCTTTTTCTTTATCCCCAGTTTTCATGAAGGTGTTATTGTTTATTCTAATATAATTTTAACCAAATTTCAGTGCTATACCTCAAGTAATTCCAGATATAGTGACTGCGAAAAATTCCAGTTGTTTTGGAGATGCCACGCATCGTTTTTCTTTCTCTCCAAATTTTATGAAAGTGTTAGGGTTTCCTCTCATATAATTTTAACCAAATTTCAGTGCTATACCTCAAGTACTTCTAGACATATGGACTGCGAAAAATTCCATTTGTATAGGAGATGCCAAGCATCGTTTTTGTTTCTCTCCAATTGTCATGAAAGTGCTAGGGTTTATTCTCATTTAATTGTAACTACATTTCAGTGCTATACCTCAAGTACTTACAGATATATTAACTACGAAAAATTCCACTTGTATGGGAGATGCCACGCGTCCTTTTCCTTTATCCCCAGTTTTCATGAAGGTGTTAGGGTTTATGCTCATATAATTTTAACCAACTTTCAGTGCTATACCTCAAGTACTTACAGATATATGGACTGCGAAAAAGTCCAGTTGTATGGGAGATGCCACGCGTCCTTTTCCTTTATCTCCAGATTTCATACAGGTGTTAGTGTTTATTCTCATATAATTTTTACCAAATTTCAGTGCTATACCTCAAGTACTTCCAGATTTATGGACTGTGAAAAATGCCAGTTGTATGGGAGATGCCACGCGTCCTTTTCCTTTATCCCCAGTTTTCATGAAGGTGTTATTGTTTATTCTAATATAATTTTAACCAAATTTCAGTGCTATACCTCAAGTAATTCCAGATATAGTGACTGCGAAAAATTCCAGTTGTTTTGGAGATGCCACGCATCGTTTTTCTTTCTCTCCAAATTTTATGAAAGTGTTAGGGTTTCCTCTCATATAATTTTAACCAAATTTCAGTGCTATACCTCAAGTACTTCTAGACATATGGACTGCGAAAAATTCCATTTGTATAGGAGATGCCAAGCATCGTTTTTGTTTCTCTCCAATTGTCATGAAAGTGCTAGGGTTTATTCTCATTTAATTGTAACTAACTACATTTCAGTGCTATACCTCAAGTACTTACAGACATATTAACTACGAAAAATTCTACTTGTATGGGAGATGCCACGCGTCCTTTTCCTTTATCCCCAGTTTTCATGAAGGTGTTAGGGTTTATGCTCATATAATTTTAACCAACTTTCAGTGCTATACCTCAAGTACTTACAGATATATGGACTGCGAAAAAGTCCAGTTGTATGGGAGATGCCACGCGTCCTTTTCCTTTATCTCCAGTTTTAATACAGGTGTTAGGGTTTATTCTCATATAATTTTTACCAAATTTCAGTGCTATACCTCAAGTTCTTCTAGATATAGTGACTGTGAAAAATTTCATTCGTATAGGACAGGGCCGTGCGCAGGAATTGGCCTTGGGGGGGTTTAATTTAGATTTGCATTAGCATACATTTTTCACTATGTTAAACATATTTGCTGAAACAGATACCTAGACCCATATATCACAAATTTAAATGTTCTTTAACTTTCCTGAAACTGCATACTCTGATGCCTAAAACTACTATTTTTTTGGTTGTACACATTTTTCTGTATTTGATAGAGAATTGGTGATATGATGGCATATCCCAGCTAACTAAAAGTGCAAAAAAAGACTCCTTTCGGAGCCATAAAACGCTCATTTCTCAGAACTTTACTCTCCAAAATGAGCTTCTTTCGGAGCCCAAATGGAGCGAAAAATCGTTCTACGCGGGCACTTCAACGAAGTCATAAAACAGAGTCCGAAATGAGTCCGATTTCGATGAATTTGAAGCGTTTTTTGACTCTTTTTAAATGAACTGCGGAGCCTTTTATTGGTGCTTTTCTGAACCTTTTTCGGAGCCTTTTATTCCTCCATTCTGAGGGTTTCTGGAGCCTTCTCAGACGCCTTTCGGAGCCCTTTAATTGGTGCTTTTCTTTCATTCATCTATTCAGAGGGTTTTTGGACACTTTTCGGAGCTTTTATTGGTGTTTTTCTGAAGCTTATTTGGGGTCGTTTTTTATTTCTTTTGGGTCATAATTTCTTTGCGCAATTTTTCACTCCTAACTATTCTGCCGTCACCAACTCTGACTTTCTCAACAATTTAATTTATTGTCCAACTATATGCGCCAATGATGTTCTTATTTATCTGAAAACCTTGAAGGAATCTTTTAAATGCGGACCTGATAGGATTCCTACATGCTTCTTGAAGAAGTGTGCTAACAATATTTACCAACCCTTACCAATTTGTTCAGTCTGTCACTAAAGTGTAGTGTTTTTCCAAAAGCATGGAAAGAGTCGTTTCTTCTACCGCTTCATAAAAGCGGAAGCAAGGCTTCTATAGAGAACTATCGTGGCATAGCAAAGCTTTCTGCCATCCCAAAAGTGTGTGAAGCTATTGTTACCAATCAGCTTACGAATCCTATCTCTACCTTGATTTCCGACTGTCAACACGGGTTCTGTAAGGGAAAGTCCACCGTTACAAACTTACTTGAATTTACTTTGATTTCAGCAAAGCTTTCGATAAAGTGTGTCACTCTTTACTTATTCATAAACTGGATCAGTTGGGTTTCCAGCCGGGTCTCAATCGCTAGATCTCTTCTTACCTTAGCGACAGAGCACAAAAAGTAGTGTTTAAAAAGTGTGAATCCGATGTTATTTATGTCTCCTCAGGAGTTCCTCAAGGAAGCCATCTTGGCCCGATTCTGTTCTTGTTGTTTATAAATGATATTTCTACAGTAATATAATTTTCGAAAATTTTAATGTATGCCGACGATGTAAAGCTTTTTATGTCATTCGAAGAAGCTTCAATCAGATCTAAATACACTTGTTATCATGATCCTACCATAACAGGTCGTAGCAGCTCGACAAACATACAAACACACAAAAAATTTCTATGTATTTTGTTTTTGTAATTTGTGGGTTTATAGTCAAAATCGTACTGAAAAATGGGTTGATTGTCAAAATTCGAGAAAAAAATAAAAATCAGCTGGCCTATCGACACGACCTGTATTATTGGATCATGCTTGTTATTATATGCCGCTTAATCTAAAGAAATGTAAATACATGCGTTTTTCGAGAGGAAAATCACAGCCAGCTTCCTATACAATTAACAGTTATAGTCTTGAGCAAATGTATGATTTTGTTGACCTTGGGGTTACTATGGACTAAAAACTCAGTTTTAACTGCCATATTAACGTAACAGTCAATAAAGCTGGAGGCGTTCTAGCATTTGTTAAACGATGGTCTAAAGAATTTGGCGACCCTTATGTAACTAAAACTCTTTACTACATTAGTCAGACTGATACTTGAATACGGTTCTATAATTTGGAATCCACGTTGCCAGGTCCACGTCGATCGCTTAGAATCAGTTCAAAAACAATTTTTAATATTTGCCTTAAGAGATCTTCACTGGGATCCCTTGTATAATTTGCCATCGTATACGAGTCGCTTAAAACTAATTAATCTTCACGGCCTTTCTAGTCGGAGGGAAATGCGTGGAATTGTTTTCATGATTAAATTGCTAAATGGTTTAATCACAAGCCCGTTTCTTTTGAGCGAAGTGAACTTCAATGTACGTTCTCGTCCATCAAGACATTTTAAACCACTTATCTTGAAACAGTGCCGAACTAATTTGGAATTAAATCCGCCTTTTCGTTGTTTGTGTCAAGATAATAACTCTCATTCTGGTACGTTTGATATTTCAGACTCACTATGCAGAATAAAAATGTCAATTCTTTCTATCCTAAATACATAGCAACAATTTGCTTTCATATCCTTTGATTCTTATCTTTATTCTTTACAATAACTATTCGTTGTCAACTAATTATTTATTACTTGTGTCATCTATTTTGTATTTACCTTACTTGGCTGATGAGGTTTTCTCTGTAGCTGAGCAGTTTCAGATCTCGACGATTAACAAACCAAAGCCTTTGAAAGACGGATTATTGACACTATTCGGAAAATATGAAATATGCTATGTTTATTTTCCACAGACTATTGATAAACGTCCATGAAACATGCGATCTTTATCTTCTGTTAGGTAAAATAAAATAAACCTCAGAAAATGTTTGAAAACATTCAAATATTTGAACGTTGTCGCTCATCTGCTCTCCAACGTTCATTTTCTCACAATTCTCTTTACGCCTACAACAAAAAGGGTCAGAAAACACTCGAAATCTTTCATATAATTGAGCCTTGCAGTTCATTCGCTCAGTTAATTGAAACTGCTCACTGTTTTCATCGGTAAAATTTAAGAACAAAAAATGCCCATACGCTAAACAACTTTGTAATTTCGGAAAGCTCCAAGTGCAATTCAAAGTGCCGGACTTATGTATTGGCCAACCTTATTCTTTGCAACTTTCACCAATTTCTTCTTCGGTAAAATTATTTTAACTAATTTAGTCAAAAATTATTAGTCAAGATTCAATACAAGATTTATAAACTGTATTTTGAAAATTTTTGTAAAATCATTGCAACTTAGATTTGGCCATGGGGGGGGGTTTTAACCCCCAAAACCCCCCCCGTGCGCACGGGCCTGGTATAGGAGATGCCAAGCATCGTTTTTGTTGCTCTCCAATTGTCATGGAAGCGCTAGGGTTTATTCTCATATAATTTTAAACAAATTTCAGTGCTATACCTCAAGTACTTCCAGCTATAGTGACAGTGAAAAATTCCATTTGTATGGGAGATGCCACGCATCCTTTTTCTTTATAGCCCGTTTTCATAAATGTGTTAGGGTTTATTCTCAAATGATTTATAACCAAATTTCGGTGGCTTTACATAAGTACTTCCAGATATATGGACTGTGAAAAATTCCAGTCGTATGGGAGATGCCACGCGTCCTTTTCCTTTATCCCCAGTTTTCATGAAGGTGTTAGGGTTTATCTATATATATAAAAATAAGTCCCCGTATATGTACGTCGCCGAACTACTCATAAACGCGTCGTGCGATTTCAACCAAACTTATACACTACGTGGGCAGTGGTCCATTTATGGTTTATATGAAGTTTCAAGACCCTATGCGACCCCTTTTCCGAGATATCGACCAAAATATGGACCAGGGGTGACCCTAGAAGGTGTTTAGACAATATGGGTATCGAATAAAAGGTGTTGATGAGGGTCTTAACAGGAAGTGGTTCAAAGTCCAATATGGGACCCTGTTTCCGAGATATCGACCAAAATGTGGGCCAGGCGTGACTCTAAAAAGTGTTTGCTCAATATGGGTACCAAATGAAAGGTGTTAATGGGGGTTTTAACAGGAAGTGGTTCAAAGTCCCATATGGGACCCCGTTTCCGAGATATCGACCAAAATGTGGACCAGGCGTGACTCTAAAAAGTGTTTGCTCAATATGCGTACCAAATGAAAGGTGTTAAGGAGGGTTTTAACAGGAAGTGGTTCAAAGTCCCATATGGGGCCCCGTTTCCGAGATATCGACCAAAATGTGGACCAGGCGTGACTCTAAAAAGTGTTTGCACAACATGGTACCAAATGAAAGGTGTTGTTGAGGGTTTTAATAGGAAGTGGTTCAAAGTCCAATATGGGGCCCCGTTTCCTAGATATCGACCAAAATGTGTGACCCTAGAAAGGGTTTTTACAATATGCATACCAAAAGAAAGGTGTTGACTAAGGTTTCAACAGGGAGTGGTGTGGTACGCTGACGGATGTCGTAGCGTATAAAAGTATAATATATCATTTTGATAATATATCATTTTGACAATAAAATTAGGAACTTTTATTTATTGTAGCTTTTGTATCATAAACCTTGGTTAGTATTACCGCGAGGTAAGAAAGCTTTCACTACCCCTCTTCCCCTCAATCAAAATATTTTAACATTTGACAAATTTTTATTTCAAATTTGATTGGGGAAAAAACAATTAAATCAAATGAGCATATTTTCGCTTTTGAATAATTTTTAATTTAAAAAAAAGTTTATGTGCTGGTGTTATATTACCATATTGGCTATTGAATAATTTGTTTTAGAAAAAAATAGTTTATGTGCTGTGGATGTATTATTGGCTAATTAAATCATTTTATATAACCGCTATTTTTTAAAGAAATACAATGAATTGAGAAAATTAGTGGTGTTTATTTTCATAGTTTTCTTTTTAACCGAGGCTCACAATGATCTTAGGTTCATAATGATCCTAGGTATACAATAACAAAAAAACAAAGGCAAAACAACGTTTGCCGGGCTCAGCTAGTTCTCATATAATTTTAAACAACTTTCAGTGCTATACCTCAAGTACTTACAGATGTATGGACTGTGAAAAATTCCAGTTGTATGGGAGATGCCACGCATCCTTTTTCTTTATCCCCAGTTTTCATGGAGGTGTTAGGGTTTATTCTCATATAATTTTAACCAAATTTCAGTGCTATACCTCAAGTACTTCCAGATATAGTGACTGTGAAAAATTCCATTTGTATGGGAGATGTCACGCATCCTTTTTCTTTATCCCCAGTTTTCATGAAGGTGTTATTGTTTATTCTAATATAATTTTAACCAAATTTCAGTGCTATACCTCAAGTAATTCCAGATATAGTGACTGCGAAAAATTCCAGTTGTTTTGGAGATGCCACGCATCGTTTTTCTTTCTCTCCAAATTTTATGAAAGTGTTAGGGTTTCCTCTCATATAATTTTAACCAAATTTCAGTGCTATACCTCAAGTACTTCTAGACATATGGACTGCGAAAAATTCCATTTGTATAGGAGATGCCAAGCATCGTTTTTGTTTCTCTCCAATTGTCATGAAAGAGCTAGGGTTTATTCTCATTTAATTGTAACTACATTTCAGTGCTATACCTCAATTACTTACAGATATATTAACTACGAAAAATTCCACTTGTATGGGAGATGTCACGCATCCTTTTCCTTTATCCCCAGTTTTCATGAAGGTGTTAGGGTTTATGCTCATATAATTTTAACCAACTTTCAGTGCTATACCTCAAGTACTTACAGATATATGGACTGCGAAAAAGTCCAGTTGTATGGGAGATGCCACGCGTCCTTTTCCTTTATCTCCAGATTTCATACAGGTGTTAGTGTTTATTCTCATATAATTTTTACCAAATTTCAGTGCTATACCTCAAGTACTTCCAGATATATGGACTGTGAAAAATTCCAGTTGTATGGGAGATTCCACGCATAATTTTTCTTTATCCCCAGTTTTCATGAAGGTGTTATTGTTTATTCTCATATAATTTTTACCAAATTTTAGTGCTATACCTCAAGTACTTACAGATACAGTGACTGTGAAAAATTCCATTCGTATAGGAGATGCCAAGCAACGTTTTTGTTTCTCTCCAATTGTCATGGAAGCGCTAGGGTTTATTCTCATATAATTTTAACCAACTTTCAGTGCTATACCTTAAGTACTTACAGATATATGGACTGCGAAAAAGTCCACTTGTATGGGAGATGCCACGCGTCCTTTTCCTTTATCCCCAGTTTTCATGAAGGTGTTAGGGTTTATGCTCATATAATTTTAACCAACTTTCAGTGCTATACCTCAAGTACTTACAGATATATGGACTGCGAAAAAGTCCAGGTGTATGGGAGATGCCACGCGTCCTTTTCCTTTATCTCCAGTTTTAATACAGGTGTTAGGGTTTATTCTCATATAATTTTTACCAAATTTCAGTGCTATACCTCAAGTACTTCCAGATATAGTGACTGTGAAAAATTCCATTAGTATAGGAGATGCCACACATCCTCCAATTTTAACCAAATTTCAGTGCTATGCCTCAAGTACTTCCAGATATAGTGACTGTGAAAAATTTCATTCGTATAGGAGATGCCAATCATCGTTTTTGTTTCTCTCCAATTGTCATGGAAGCGCTAGGGTTTATTCTCATATAATTTTAACCAAATTTCAGTGCTATAGCTCAAGTACTTACAGATATATGGACTGCGAAAAATTCCATTTGTATAGGAGATGCCAAGCATCGTTTTTGTTTCTCTCCAATTGTCATGAAAGTGCTAGGGTTTATTCTCATTTAATTTTAACCAAATTTCAGTGGTCTACCTCAAGTACTTCCAGATATAGTGACTGTGAAAAATCCCATTTGTATAGGAGATGCCAAACATCCTTTTTCTTTATCCCCAGTTTTCATGAAGGTTTTAGGGTTTATTCTCATATAATTTTTACCAAATTTCAGTGGTCTACCTAAAGTACTTCCAGATATAGTGACTGTGAGAAATTACATTTGTATAGGAGATGTCAAGCATCCTTTTTCTTTATCCCCAGTTTTCATGAAGGTGTTATAGTTTATTCTCATATAATTTTATCCAAATTTCAGTGCTATACCTCAAGTAATTCCAGATATAGTGACTGCAAAAAATTCCAGTTGTATGGGAGATGCCACGCATCGTTTTTCTTCCTCTCATATAATTTTAACCAAATTGCAGTGCTACACCTCAAGTACTTCTCGACATATGGACTGCGAAAAATTCTAGTTGTATGGGAGATGCCACACATCCTTTTTCTTTATCCCCAGTTTTCATGAAGGTGTTAGGGTTTATTCTCATATATATTTAACCAAATTTCAGTGCTATCGCTCAAGTACTTACAGATATATAGACTGCGAAAAATTCCATTAGTATAGGAGATGCCAAGCATCGTTTTAGTTTCTCTCCAATTGTAATGAAAGTGCTAGGGTTTATTCTCATATAATTTTAACCAAATTTCAGAGCTATACCTCAAGTACTTCCAGATATAGTGACAGTGAAAAATTCCATTTGCATGGGAGATGCCACGCATCCTTTTTCTTTATCCCCAGTTTTCATAAATGTGTTAGGGTTTATTCTCAAATGATTTATAACCAAATTTCGGTGGCTTAACATAAGTACTTCCGGATATATGGACTGTGAAAAATTCCAGTTGTATGGGAGATACCACGCATCCTTTTAATTTATCTCCAATTTTCATGAAGGTGTTAGGGTTTATTCCCATATAATTTTAACCAAATTTCAGTGCTATACCTCAAGTACTTACTGATATATGGGCTGCCAAAAATTCCAGTTGTTTTGGAGATGCCACGCATCGTTTTTCTTCCTCTCATATAATTTTAACCAAATTGCAGTGCTACACCTCAAGTACTTCTCGACATATGGACTGCGAAAAATTCTAGTTGTATGGGAGATGCCACACATCCTTTTTCTTTATCCCCAGTTTTCATGAAGGTGTTAGGGTTTATTCTCAAATGATTTATAACCAAATTTCGGTGGCTTAACATAAGTACTTCCAGATATATGGACTGTGAAAAATTCCATTAGTATAGGAGATGCCAAGCATCGTTTTAGTTTCTCTCCAATTGTAATGAAAGTGCTAGGGTTTATTCTCATATAATTTTAACCAAATTTCAGAGCTATACCTCAAGTACTTCCAGATATAGTGACTGCGAAAAATTCTAGTTGTATGGGAGATGCCACACATCCTTTTTCTTTATCCCCAGTTTTCATGAAGGTGTTAGGGTTTATTCTCATATATATTTAACCAAATTTCAGTGCTATCGCTCAAGTACTTACAGATATATAGACTGCGAAAAATTCCATTAGTATAGGAGATGCCAAGCATCGTTTTAGTTTCTCTCCAATTGTAATGAAAGTGCTAGGGTTTATTCTCATATAATTTTAACCAAATTTCAGAGCTATACCTCAAGTACTTCCAGATATAGTGACTGCGAAAAATTCTAGTTGTATGGGAGATGCCACACATCCTTTTTCTTTATCCCCAGTTTTCATAAATGTGTTAGGGTTTATTCTCAAATGATTTATAACCAAATTTCGGTGGCTTAACATAAGTACTTCCAGATATATGGACTGTGAAAAATTCCAGTTGTATGGGAGATACCACGCATCCTTTTAATTTATCTCCAATTTTCATGAAGGTGTTATTGTTTATTCCCATATAATTTTAACCAAATTTCAGTGCTATACCTCAAGTACTTACTGATATATGGGCTGCCAAAAATTCCAGTTGTTTTGGAGATGCCACGCATCCTTTTTCTTTATCTCCAGTTTTCATACAGGTGTTAGGGTTTATTCTCATATAATTTTTACCAAATTTCAGTGCTATACCTCAAGTACTTCCAGATATAGTGACTGTGAAAAATTCCGGTTGTTTTGGAGATGCCACGTATCGTTTTTCTTTCTCTTCAAATGTCATGATAGTGTTAGGGTTTCCTCTCATATAATTTTAACCAAATTTCAGTGCTATACCTCAAGTACTTCTAGACATATGGACTGCGAAAAATTCCAGTTGTATGGGAGATGCCACGCATTCTTTTTCTTTATCCCCAGTTTTCATGAAGGTGTTATTGTTTATTCTCATATAATTTTTACCAAATTTCAGTGCTATACCTCAAGGACTTACAGATATATGGACTGCGAAAAATTCCAGCTGTATGGGAGATGCCACGCGTCCTTTTCCTTTATCTCCAGTTTTCATGAAGGTGTTATTGTTTATTCTCATATAATTTTTACCAAATTTCAGTGCTATACCTCAAGTACTTAAAGATATAGTGATTGTGAAAAGTTCCAGTTGTTTTGGAGAAGCCACGCACCGTTTTTCTTTCTCTTCAAATGTCATGATAGTGTTAGGGTTTCCTCTCATATAATTTTTACCAAATTTCAGTGCTATACCTCAAGTACTTCCAGATATATGGACTGTGAAAAATTCCAGTTGTATGGGGGATGCCACGCATTCTTTTTCTTTATCCCCAGTTTTCATGAAGGTGTTATTGTTTATTCTCATATAATTTTTACCAAATTTCAGTGCTATACCTCAAGGACTTACAGATATATGGACTGCGAAAAAGTCCAGCTGTATGGGAAATGCCACGCGTCCTTTTCCTTTATCTCCAGTTTTCATACAGGTGTTAGGGTTTATTCTCATATAATTTTTACCAAATTTCAGTGCTATACCTCAAGTACTTCCAGATATAGTGACTGTGAAAAATTCCATTTGTATGGGAGATGCCACGCATCCTTTTTCTTTATCCCCAGTTTTCATGAAGGTGTTATTGTTTATTCTCATATAATTTTTACCAAATTTCAGTGCTATACCTCAAGTACTTCCAGATATATGGACTGTGAAAAATTCTAGTTGTATGGGAGATGCCACTCATCCTTTTTCTTTATCCCCAGTTTTCATGAAGGTGTTATTGTTTATTCTCATATAATTTTAACCAAATTTCAGTGCTACACCTCAAGTACTTCCAGATATAGTGACTGTGAAAAATTCCAGTTGTGTGGGAGATGCCACGCATCCTTTTTCTTTATCCCCAGTTTTCATGAAGGTGTTATTGTTTATTCTCATATAATTTTAACCAAATTTCAGTGCTATACCTAAAGTACTTCCAGATATAGTGACTGTGAAAAATTCCATTAGTATAGGAGATGCCACACATCCTCCAATTTTAACCAAATTTCAGTGCTATACCTCAAGTACTTCCAGATATAGTGACTGTGAAAAATTCCATTCGTATAGGAGATGCCAAGCATCGTTTTTGTTTCTCTCCAATTGTCATGGAAGCGCTAGGGTTTATTCTCATATAATTTTAACCAAATTTCAGTGCTATAGCTCAAGTACTTACAGATATATGGACTGCGAAAAATTCCATTTGTATAGGAGATGCCAAGCATCGTTTTTGTTTCTCTCCAATTGTCATGAAAGTGCTAGGGTTTATTCTCATTTAATTTTAACCAAATTTCAGTGGTCTACCTCAAGTACTTCCAGATATAGTGACTGTGAAAAATCCCATTTGTATAGGAGATGCCAAACATCCTTTTTCTTTATCCCCAGTTTTCATGAAGGTTTTAGGGTGTATTCTCATATAATTTTTACCAAATTTCAGTGGTCTACCTAAAGTACTTCCAGATATAGTGACTGTGAGAAATTACATTTGTATAGGAGATGTCAAGCATCCTTTTTCTTTATCCCCAGTTTTCATGAAGGTGTTATAGTTTATTCTCATATAAATTTATCCAAATTTCAGTGCTATACCTCAAGTTATTCCAGATATAGTGACTGCAAAAAATTCCAGTTGTATGGGAGATGCCACGCATCGTTTTTCTTCCTCTCATATAATTTTAACCAAATTTCAGTGCTACACCTCAAGTACTTCTTGACATATGGACTGCGAAAAATTCTAGTTGTAAGGGAGATGCCACACATCCTTTTTCTTTATCCCCAGTTTTCATGAAGGTGTTAGGGTTTATTCTCATATAATTTTAACCAAATTTCAGTGCTACACCTCAAGTACTTCTTGACATATGGACTGCGAAAAATTCTAGTTGTATGGGAGATGCCACACATCCTTTTTCTTTATCCCCAGTTTTCATGAAGCTGTTAGGGTTTATTCTCATATATATTTAACCAAATTTCAGTGCTATCGCTCAAGTACTTACAGATATATGGACTGCGAAAAATTCCATTAGTATAGGAGATGCCAATCATCGTTTTAGTTTCTCTCCAATTGTAATGAAAGTGCTAGGGTTTATTCTCATATAATTTTAACCAAATTTCAGTGCTATACCTCAAGTACTTCCAGATATAGTGACAGTGAAAAATTCCATTTGTATGGGAGATGCCACGCATCCTTTTTCTTTATCGCCCGTTTTCATAAATGTGTTAGGGTTTATTCTCAAATGATTTATAACCAAATTTCGGTGGCTTAACATAAGTACTTCCAGATATATGGACTGTGAAAAATTCCAGTTGTATGGGAGATGCCACGCGTCCTTTTCCTTTATCTCCAATTTTCATGAAGGTGTTAGGGTTTATTCTCATATAATTTTAACCAAATTTCAGTGCTATACCTCAAGTACTTACTGATATATGGGCTGCCAAAAATTCCAGTTGTTTTGGAGATGCCACGCATCCTTTTTCTTTATCTTCAGTTTTCATACAGGTGTTAGGGTTTATTCTCATATAATTTTTACCAAATTTCAGTGCTATACCTCATGTACTTACTGATATATGGGCTGCCAAAAATTCCAGTTGTTTTGGAGATTCCACGCATCCTTTTTCTTTATCTCCAGTTTTCATACAGGTGTTAGGGTTTATTCTCTTATAATTTTAACCAAATTTCAGTGGGGTACCTCAAGTACTTACAGATATATGGACTGTGAAAAATTCCAGTTGTATGGGAGATGCCACCCATCCTTTTTCTTTATCTCCAATTTTCATGAAGGTGTTAGGGTTTATTCTCATATAATTTTAACCAAATTTCAGTGCTATACCTCAAGTACTTACTGATATATGGACTGCGAAAAATTCCCTGTTGTATGGGAGATGCCACACATCCTTTTTCTTTATCCCCAGTTTTCATGAAGGTGTTAAGGTTTATTCTCATATATATTTAACCAAATTTCAGTGCTATCGCTCAAGTACTTACAGATATATGGACTGCGAAAAATTCCATTAGTATAGGAGATGCTAAGCATCGTTTTAGTTTCTCTCCAATTGTAATGAAAGTGCTAGGGTTTGTTCTCATATAATTTTAACCAAATTTCAGTGCTATACCTCAAGTACTTCCAGATATAGTGACAGTGAAAAATTCCATTTGTATGGGAGATGCCACGCATCCTTTTTCTTTATCGCCCGTTTTCATAAATGTGTTAGGGTTTATTCTCAAATGATTTATAACCAAATTTCGGTGGCTTAACATAAGTACTTCCAGATATATGGACTGTGAAAAATTCCAGTTGTATGGGAGATGCCACGCGTCCTTTTCCTTTATCTCCAATTTTCATGAAGGTGTTAGGGTTTATTCTCATATAATTTTAACCAAATTTCAGTGCTATACCTCAAGTACTTACTGATATATGGGCTGCCAAAAATTCCAGTTGTTTTGGAGATGCCACGCATCCTTTTTCTTTATCTCCAGTTTTCATACAGGTGTTAGGGTTTATTCTCATATAATTTTTACCAAATTTCAGTGCTATACCTCAAGTACTTACTGATATATGGGCTGCCAAAAATTCCAGTTGTTTTGGAGATTCCACGCATCCTTTTTCTTTATCTCCAGTTTTCATACAGGTGTTAGGGTTTATTCTCTTATAATTTTAACCAAATTTCAGTGGGGTACCTCAAGTACTTACTGATATATGGGCTGCCAAAAATTCCAGTTGTTTTGGAGATGCCACGCATCCTTTTTCTTTATCTCCAGTTTTCATACAGGTGTTAGGGTTTATTCTCATATAATTTTTACCAAATTTCAGTGCTATACCTCAAGTACTTCCAGATATAGTGACTGTGAAAAATTCCGGTTGTTTTGGAGATGCCACGCATCGTTTTTCTTTCTCTTCAAATGTCATGATAGTGTTAGGGTTTCCTCTCATATAATTTTAACCAAATTTCAGTGCTATACCTCAAGTACTTCTAGACATATGGACTGCGAAAAATTCCAGTTGTATGGGAGATGCCACGCATTCTTTTTCTTTATCCCCAGTTTTCATGAAGGTGTTATTGTTTATTCTCATATAATTTTTACCAAATTTCAGTGCTATACCTCAAGTACTTCCAGATATATGGACTGTGAAAAATTCTAGTTGTATGGGAGATGCCACTCATCCTTTTTCTTTATCCCCAGTTTTCATGAAGGTGTTATTGTTTATTCTCATATAATTTTTACCAAATTTCAGTGCTATACCTCAAGTACTTCCAGATATAGTGACTGTGAAAAATTCCGGTTGTTTTGGAGATGCCACGCATCGTTTTTCTTTCTCTTCAAATGTCATGATAGTGTTAGGGTTTCCTCTCATATAATTTTAACCAAATTTCAGTGCTATACCTCAAGTACTTACATATATATGGACTGCGAAAAATTCCAGCTGTATGGGAGATGCCACGCGTCCTTTTCCTTTATCTCCAGTTTTCATGAAGGTGTTATTGTTTATTCTCATATAATTTTTACCAAATTTCAGTGCTATACCTCAAGTACTTCCAGATATAGGGACTGTGAAAAATGCCAGTTGTATGGGAGATGCCACGCATCCTTTTTCTTTATCTCCAATTTTCATGAAGGTGTTAGGGTTTATTCTCATATAATTTTAACCAAATTTCAGTGCTATACCTCAAGTACTTCCAGATATAGGGACTGCGAAAAATTCAATTTGTATAGAAGATGCCACGCATCCTTTTTCTTTATCTCCAATTTTCATGAAGGTGTTAGGGTTTATTCTTATATAAATTTATCCAAATTTCAGTGCTATACCTCAAGTAATTCCAGATATAGTGACTGCAAAAAATTCCAGTTGTATGGGAGATGCCACGCATCGTTTTTCTTCCTCTCATATAATTTTAACCAAATTTCAGTGCTACACCTCAAGTACTTCTTGACATATGGACTGCGAAAAATTCTAGTTGTAAGGGAGATGCCACACATCCTTTTTCTTTATCCCCAGTTTTCATGAAGGTGTTAGGGTTTATTCTCATATAATTTTAACCAAATTTCAGTGCTACACCTCAAGTACTTCTTGACATATGGACTGCGAAAAATTCCAGTTGTATGGGAGATGCCACGCATTCTTTTTCTTTATCCCCAGTTTTCATGAAGGTGTTATTGTTTATTCTCATATAATTTTTACCAAATTTCAGTGCTATACCTCAAGGACTTACAGATATATGGACTGCGAAAAATTCCAGCTGTATGGGAGATGCCACCCGTCCTTTTCCTTTATCTCCAGTTTTCATGAAGGTGTTATTGTTTATTCTCATATAATTTTTACCAAATTTCAATGCTATACCTCAAGTACTTAAAGATATAGTGATTGTGAAAAGTTCCAGTTGTTTTGGAGAAGCCACGCACCGTTTTTCTTTCTCTTCAAATGTCATGATAGTGTTAGGGTTTCCTCTCATATAATTTTTACCAAATTTCAGTGCTATACCTCAAGTACTTCCAGATATATGGACTGTGAAAAATTCCAGTTGTATGGGGGATGCCACGCATTCTTTTTCTTTATCCCCAGTTTTCATGAAGGTGTTATTGTTTATTCTCATATAATTTTTACCAAATTTCAGTGCTATACCTCAAGGACTTACAGATATATGGACTGCGAAAAAGTCCAGCTGTATGGGAAATGCCACGCGTCCTTTTCCTTTATCTCCAGTTTTCATACAGGTGTTAGGGTTTATTCTCATATAATTTTTACCAAATTTCAGTGCTATACCTCAAGTACTTCCAGATATAGTGACTGTGAAAAATTCCATTTGTATGGGAGATGCCACGCATCCTTTTTCTTTATCCCCAGTTTTCATGAAGGTGTTATTGTTTATTCTCATATAATTTTTACCAAATTTCAGTGCTATACCTCAAGGACTTACAGATATATGGACTGCGAAAAAGTCCAGCTGTATGGGAAATGCCACGCGTCCTTTTCCTTTATCTCCAGTTTTCATACAGGTGTTAGGGTTTATTCTCATATAATTTTTACCAAATTTCAGTGCTATACCTCAAGTACTTCCAGATATAGTGACTGTGAAAAATTCCATTTGTATGGGAGATGCCACGCATCCTTTTTCTTTATCCCCAGTTTTCATGAAGGTGTTATTGTTTATTCTCATATAATTTTTACCAAATTTCAGTGCTATACCTCAAGTACTTCCAGATATATGGACTGTGAAAAATTCTAGTTGTATGGGAGATGCCACTCATCCTTTTTCTTTATCCCCAGTTTTCATGAAGGTGTTATTGTTTATTCTCATATAATTTTAACCAAATTTCAGTGCTACACCTCAAGTACTTCCAGATATAGTGACTGTGAAAAATTCCAGTTGTGTGGGAGATGCCACGCATCCTTTTTCTTTATCCCCAGTTTTCATGAAGGTGTTATTGTTTATTCTCATATAATTTTAACCAAATTTCAGTGCTATACCTAAAGTACTTCCAGATATAGTGACTGTGAAAAATTCCATTAGTATAGGAGATGCCACACATCCTCCAATTTTAACCAAATTTCAGTGCTATACCTCAAGTACTTCCAGATATAGTGACTGTGAAAAATTCCATTCGTATAGGAGATGCCAAGCATCGTTTTTGTTTCTCTCCAATTGTCATGGAAGCGCTAGGGTTTATTCTCATATAATTTTAACCAAATTTCAGTGCTATAGCTCAAGTACTTACAGATATATGGACTGCGAAAAATTCCATTTGTATAGGAGATGCCAAGCATCGTTTTTGTTTCTCTCCAATTGTCATGAAAGTGCTAGGGTTTATTCTCATTTAATTTTAACCAAATTTCAGTGGTCTACCTCAAGTACTTCCAGATATAGTGACTGTGAAAAATCCCATTTGTATAGGAGATGCCAAACATCCTTTTTCTTTATCCCCAGTTTTCATGAAGGTTTTAGGGTGTATTCTCATATAATTTTTACCAAATTTCAGTGGTCTACCTAAAGTACTTCCAGATATAGTGACTGTGAGAAATTACATTTGTATAGGAGATGTCAAGCATCCTTTTTCTTTATCCCCAGTTTTCATGAAGGTGTTATAGTTTATTCTCATATAAATTTATCCAAATTTCAGTGCTATACCTCAAGTTATTCCAGATATAGTGACTGCAAAAAATTCCAGTTGTATGGGAGATGCCACGCATCGTTTTTCTTCCTCTCATATAATTTTAACCAAATTTCAGTGCTACACCTCAAGTACTTCTTGACATATGGACTGCGAAAAATTCTAGTTGTAAGGGAGATGCCACACATCCTTTTTCTTTATCCCCAGTTTTCATGAAGGTGTTAGGGTTTATTCTCATATAATTTTAACCAAATTTCAGTGCTACACCTCAAGTACTTCTTGACATATGGACTGCGAAAAATTCTAGTTGTATGGGAGATGCCACACATCTTTTTTCTTTATCCCCAGTTTTCATGAAGCTGTTAGGGTTTATTCTCATATATATTTAACCAAATTTCAGTGCTATCGCTCAAGTACTTACAGATATATGGACTGCGAAAAATTCCATTAGTATAGGAGATGCCAATCATCGTTTTAGTTTCTCTCCAATTGTAATGAAAGTGCTAGGGTTTATTCTCATATAATTTTAACCAAATTTCAGTGCTATACCTCAAGTACTTCCAGATATAGTGACAGTGAAAAATTCCATTTGTATGGGAGATGCCACGCATCCTTTTTCTTTATCGCCCGTTTTCATAAATGTGTTAGGGTTTATTCTCAAATGATTTATAACCAAATTTCGGTGGCTTAACATAAGTACTTCCAGATATATGGACTGTGAAAAATTCCAGTTGTATGGGAGATGCCACGCGTCCTTTTCCTTTATCTCCAATTTTCATGAAGGTGTTAGGGTTTATTCTCATATAATTTTAACCAAATTTCAGTGCTATACCTCAAGTACTTACTGATATATGGGCTGCCAAAAATTCCAGTTGTTTTGGAGATGCCACGCATCCTTTTTCTTTATCTCCAGTTTTCATACAGGTGTTAGGGTTTATTCTCATATAATTTTTACCAAATTTCAGTGCTATACCTCATGTACTTACTGATATATGGGCTGCCAAAAATTCCAGTTGTTTTGGAGATTCCACGCATCCTTTTTCTTTATCTCCAGTTTTCATACAGGTGTTAGGGTTTATTCTCTTATAATTTTAACCAAATTTCAGTGGGGTACCTCAAGTACTTACAGATATATGGACTGTGAAAAATTCCAGTTGTATGGGAGATGCCACCCATCCTTTTTCTTTATCTCCAATTTTCATGAAGGTGTTAGGGTTTATTCTCATATAATTTTAACCAAATTTCAGTGCTATACCTCAAGTACTTACTGATATATGGACTGCGAAAAATTCCCTGTTGTATGGGAGATGCCACACATCCTTTTTCTTTATCCCCAGTTTTCATGAAGGTGTTAAGGTTTATTCTCATATATATTTAACCAAATTTCAGTGCTATCGCTCAAGTACTTACAGATATATGGACTGCGAAAAATTCCATTAGTATAGGAGATGCCAAGCATCGTTTTAGTTTCTCTCCAATTGTAATGAAAGTGCTAGGGTTTGTTCTCATATAATTTTAACCAAATTTCAGTGCTATACCTCAAGTACTTCCAGATATAGTGACAGTGAAAAATTCCATTTGTATGGGAGATGCCACGCATCCTTTTTCTTTATCGCCCGTTTTCATAAATGTGTTAGGGTTTATTCTCAAATGATTTATAACCAAATTTCGGTGGCTTAACATAAGTACTTCCAGATATATGGACTGTGAAAAATTCCAGTTGTATGGGAGATGCCACGCGTCCTTTTCCTTTATCTCCAATTTTCATGAAGGTGTTAGGGTTTATTCTCATATAATTTTAACCAAATTTCAGTGCTATACCTCAAGTACTTACTGATATATGGGCTGCCAAAAATTCCAGTTGTTTTGGAGATGCCACGCATCCTTTTTCTTTATCTCCAGTTTTCATACAGGTGTTAGGGTTTATTCTCATATAATTTTTACCAAATTTCAGTGCTATACCTCAAGTACTTACTGATATATGGGCTGCCAAAAATTCCAGTTGTTTTGGAGATTCCACGCATCCTTTTTCTTTATCTCCAGTTTTCATACAGGTGTTAGGGTTTATTCTCTTATAATTTTAACCAAATTTCAGTGGGGTACCTCAAGTACTTACTGATATATGGGCTGCCAAAAATTCCAGTTGTTTTGGAGATGCCACGCATCCTTTTTCTTTATCTCCAGTTTTCATACAGGTGTTAGGGTTTATTCTCATATAATTTTTACCAAATTTCAGTGCTATACCTCAAGTACTTCCAGATATAGTGACTGTGAAAAATTCCGGTTGTTTTGGAGATGCCACGCATCGTTTTTCTTTCTCTTCAAATGTCATGATAGTGTTAGGGTTTCCTCTCATATAATTTTAACCAAATTTCAGTGCTATACCTCAAGTACTTCTAGACATATGGACTGCGAAAAATTCCAGTTGTATGGGAGATGCCACGCATTCTTTTTCTTTATCCCCAGTTTTCATGAAGGTGTTATTGTTTATTCTCATATAATTTTTACCAAATTTCAGTGCTATACCTCAAGTACTTCCAGATATATGGACTGTGAAAAATTCTAGTTGTATGGGAGATGCCACTCATCCTTTTTCTTTATCCCCAGTTTTCATGAAGGTGTTATTGTTTATTCTCATATAATTTTTACCAAATTTCAGTGCTATACCTCAAGTACTTCCAGATATAGTGACTGTGAAAAATTCCGGTTGTTTTGGAGATGCCACGCCTCGTTTTTCTTTCTCTTCAAATGTCATGATAGTGTTAGGGTTTCCTCTCATATAATTTTAACCAAATTTCAGTGCTATACCTCAAGTACTTACATATATATGGACTGCGAAAAATTCCAGCTGTATGGGAGATGCCACGCGTCCTTTTCCTTTATCTCCAGTTTTCATGAAGGTGTTATTGTTTATTCTCATATAATTTTTACCAAATTTCAGTGCTATACCTCAAGTACTTCCAGATATAGGGACTGTGAAAAATGCCAGTTGTATGGGAGATGCCACGCATCCTTTTTCTTTATCTCCAATTTTCATGAAGGTGTTAGGGTTTATTCTCATATAATTTTAACCAAATTTCAGTGCTATACCTCAAGTACTTCCAGATATAGGGACTGCGAAAAATTCAATTTGTATAGAAGATGCCACGCATCCTTTTTCTTTATCTCCAATTTTCATGAAGGTGTTAGGGTTTATTCTTATATAAATTTATCCAAATTTCAGTGCTATACCTCAAGTAATTCCAGATATAGTGACTGCAAAAAATTCCAGTTGTATGGGAGATGCCACGCATCGTTTTTCTTCCTCTCATATAATTTTAACCAAATTTCAGTGCTACACCTCAAGTACTTCTTGACATATGGACTGCGAAAAATTCTAGTTGTAAGGGAGATGCCACACATCCTTTTTCTTTATCCCCAGTTTTCATGAAGGTGTTAGGGTTTATTCTCATATAATTTTAACCAAATTTCAGTGCTACACCTCAAGTACTTCTTGACATATGGACTGCGAAAAATTCTAGTTGTATGGGAGATGCCACACATCCTTTTTCTTTATCCCCAGTTTTCATGAAGCTGTTAGGGTTTATTCTCATATATATTTAACCAAATTTCAGTGCTATCGCTCAAGTACTTACAGATATATGGACTGCGAAAAATTCCATTAGTATAGGAGATGCCAATCATCGTTTTAGTTTCTCTCCAATTGTAATGAAAGTGCTAGGGTTTATTCTCATATAATTTTAACCAAATTTCAGTGCTATACCTCAAGTACTTCCAGATATAGTGACAGTGAAAAATTCCATTTGTATGGGAGATGCCACGCATCCTTTTTCTTTATCGCCCGTTTTCATAAATGTGTTAGGGTTTATTCTCAAATGATTTATAACCAAATTTCGGTGGCTTAACATAAGTACTTCCAGATATATGGACTGTGAAAAATTCCAGTTGTATGGGAGATGCCACGCGTCCTTTTCCTTTATCTCCAATTTTCATGAAGGTGTTAGGGTTTATTCTCATATAATTTTAACCAAATTTCAGTGCTATACCTCAAGTACTTACTGATATATGGGCTGCCAAAAATTCCAGTTGTTTTGGAGTTGCCACGCATCCTTTTTCTTTATCTCCAGTTTTCATACAGGTGTTAGGGTTTATTCTCATATAATTTTTACCAAATTTCAGTGCTATACCTCATGTACTTACTGATATATGGGCTGCCAAAAATTCCAGTTGTTTTGGAGATTCCACGCATCCTTTTTCTTTATCTCCAGTTTTCATACAGGTGTTAGGGTTTATTCTCTTATAATTTTAACCAAATTTCAGTGGGGTACCTCAAGTACTTACAGATATATGGACTGTGAAAAATTCCAGTTGTATGGGAGATGCCACCCATCCTTTTTCTTTATCTCCAATTTTCATGAAGGTGTTAGGGTTTATTCTCATATAATTTTAACCAAATTTCAGTGCTATACCTCAAGTACTTACTGATATATGGACTGCGAAAAAGTCCCTGTTGTATGGGAGATGCCACACATCCTTTTTCTTTATCCCCAGTTTTCATGAAGGTGTTAAGGTTTATTCTCATATATATTTAACCAAATTTCAGTGCTATCGCTCAAGTACTTACAGATATATGGACTGCGAAAAATTCCATTAGTATAGGAGATGCCAAGCATCGTTTTAGTTTCTCTCCAATTGTAATGAAAGTGCTAGGGTTTGTTCTCATATAATTTTAACCAAATTTCAGTGCTATACCTCAAGTACTTCCAGATATAGTGACAGTGAAAAATTCCATTTGTATGGGAGATGCCACGCATCCTTTTTCTTTATCGCCCGTTTTCATAAATGTGTTAGGGTTTATTCTCAAATGATTTATAACCAAATTTCGGTGGCTTAACATAAGTACTTCCAGATATATGGACTGTGAAAAATTCCAGTTGTATGGGAGATGCCACGCGTCCTTTTCCTTTATCTCCAATTTTCATGAAGGTGTTAGGGTTTATTCTCATATAATTTTAACCAAATTTCAGTGCTATACCTCAAGTACTTACTGATATATGGGCTGCCAAAAATTCCAGTTGTTTTGGAGATGCCACGCATCCTTTTTCTTTATCTCCAGTTTTCATACAGGTGTTAGGGTTTATTCTCTTATAATTTTAACCAAATTTCAGTGGGGTACCTCAAGTACTTACTGATATATGGGCTGCCAAAAATTCCAGTTGTTTTGGAGATGCCACGCATCCTTTTTCTTTATCTCCAGTTTTCATACAGGTGTTAGGGTTTATTCTCATATAATTTTTACCAAATTTCAGTGCTATACCTCAAGTACTTCCAGATATAGTGACTGTGAAAAATTCCGGTTGTTTTGGAGATGCCACGCATCGTTTTTCTTTCTCTTCAAATGTCATGATAGTGTTAGGGTTTCCTCTCATATAATTTTAACCAAATTTCAGTGCTATACCTCAAGTACTTCTAGACATATGGACTGCGAAAAATTCCAGTTGTATGGGAGATGCCACGCATTCTTTTTCTTTATCCCCAGTTTTCATGAAGGTGTTATTGTTTATTCTCATATAATTTTTACCAAATTTCAGTGCTATACCTCAAGTACTTCCAGATATATGGACTGTGAAAAATTCTAGTTGTATGGGAGATGCCACTCATCCTTTTTCTTTATCCCCAGTTTTCATGAAGGTGTTATTGTTTATTCTCATATAATTTTTACCAAATTTCAGTGCTATACCTCAAGTACTTCCAGATATAGTGACTGTGAAAAATTCCGGTTGTTTTGGAGATGCCACGCATCGTTTTTCTTTCTCTTCAAATGTCATGATAGTGTTAGGGTTTCCTCTCATATAATTTTAACCAAATTTCAGTGCTATACCTCAAGTACTTACTGATATATGGGCTGCCAAAAATTCCAGTTGTTTTGGAGATTCCACGCATCCTTTTTCTTTATCTCCAGTTTTCATACAGGTGTTAGGGTTTATTCTCTTATAATTTTAACCAAATTTCAGTGCTATACCTCAAGTACTTCCAGATATAGTGACTGTGAAAAGTTCCAGTTGTTTTGGAGAAGCCACGCATCGTTTTTCTTTCTCTTCAAATGTCATAATAGTGTTAGGGTTTCCTCTCATATAATTTTTACCAAATTTCCAGATATAGTGACTGTGAAAAATTCCATTTGTATGGGAGATGCCACGCATCCTTTTTCTTTATCCCCAGTTTTCATGAAGGTGTTATTGTTTATTCTCATATAATTTTTACCAAATTTCAGTGCTATACCTCAAGTACTTCCAGATATAGTGACTGTGAAAAATTCCGGTTGTTTTGGAGATGCCACGCATCGTTTTTCTTTCTCTTCAAATGTCATGATAGTGTTAGGGTTTCCTCTCATATAATTTTAACCAAATTTCAGTGCTATACCTCAAGTACTTACATATATATGGACTGCGAAAAATTCCAGCTGTATGGGAGATGCCACGCGTCCTTTTCCTTTATCTCCAGTTTTCATGAAGGTGTTATTGTTTATTCTCATATAATTTTTACCAAATTTCAGTGCTATACCTCAAGTACTTCCAGATATAGGGACTGTGAAAAATGCCAGTTGTATGGGAGATGCCACGCATCCTTTTTCTTTATCTCCAATTTTCATGAAGGTGTTAGGGTTTATTCTCATATAATTTTAACCAAATTTCAGTGCTATACCTCAAGTACTTCCAGATATAGGGACTGCGAAAAATTCAATTTGTATAGAAGATGCCACGCATCCTTTTTCTTTATCTCCAATTTTCATGAAGGTGTTAGGGTTTATTCTTATATAAATTTATCCAAATTTCAGTGCTATACCTCAAGTAATTCCAGATATAGTGACTGCAAAAAATTCCAGTTGTATGGGAGATGCCACGCATCGTTTTTCTTCCTCTCATATAATTTTAACCAAATTTCAGTGCTACACCTCAAGTACTTCTTGACATATGGACTGCGAAAAATTCTAGTTGTATGGGAGATGCCACACATCCTTTTTCTTTATCCCCAGTTTTCATGAAGCTGTTAGGGTTTATTCTCATATATATTTAACCAAATTTCAGTGCTATCGCTCAAGTACTTACAGATATATGGACTGCGAAAAATTCCATTAGTATAGGAGATGCCAATCATCGTTTTAGTTTCTCTCCAATTGTAATGAAAGTGCTAGGGTTTATTCTCATATAATTTTAACCAAATTTCAGTGCTATACCTCAAGTACTTCCAGATATAGTGACTGCGAAAAATTCCAGTTGTATGGGAGATGCCACGCATTCTTTTTCTTTATCCCCAGTTTTCATGAAGGTGTTATTGTTTATTCTCATATAATTTTTACCAAATTTCAGTGCTATACCTCAAGTACTTCCAGATATATGGACTGTGAAAAATTCTAGTTGTATGGGAGATCCTTTTTCTTTATCCCCAGTTTTCATGAAGGTGTTATTGTTTATTCTCATATAATTTTTACCAAATTTCAGTGCTATACCTCAAGTACTTCCAGATATAGTGACTGTGAAAAATTCCGGTTGTTTTGGAGATGCCACGCATCGTTTTTCTTTCTCTTCAAATGTCATGATAGTGTTAGGGTTTCCTCTCATATAATTTTAACCAAATTTCAGTGCTATACCTCAAGTACTTACATATATATGGACTGCGAAAAATTCCAGCTGTATGGGAGATGCCAAGCATCGTTTTCCTTTATCTCCAATTTTCATGAAGGTGGTAGGGTTTATTCTCATATAATTTTTACCAAATTTCAGTGCTATACCTCAAGTACTTCCAGATATAGTGACTGTGAAAAGTTCCAGTTGTTTTGGAGAAGCCACGCATCGTTTTTCTTTCTCTTCAAATGTCATAATAGTGTTAGGGTTTCCTCTCATATAATTTTTACCAAATTTCCAGATATAGTGACTGTGAAAAATTCCATTTGTATGGGAGATGCCACGCATCCTTTTTCTTTATCCCCAGTTTTCATGAAGGTGTTATTGTTTATTCTCATATAATTTTTACCAAATTTCAGTGCTATACCTCAAGTACTTCCAGATATAGTGACTGTGAAAAATTCCGGTTGTTTTGGAGATGCCACGCATCGTTTTTCTTTCTCTTCAAATGTCATGATAGTGTTAGGGTTTCCTCTCATATAATTTTAACCAAATTTCAGTGCTATACCTCAAGTACTTACATATATATGGACTGCGAAAAATTCCAGCTGTATGGGAGATGCCACGCGTCCTTTTCCTTTATCTCCAGTTTTCATGAAGGTGTTATTGTTTATTCTCATATAATTTTTACCAAATTTCAGTGCTATACCTCAAGTACTTCCAGATATAGGGACTGTGAAAAATGCCAGTTGTATGGGAGATGCCACGCATCCTTTTTCTTTATCTCCAATTTTCATGAAGGTGTTAGGGTTTATTCTCATATAATTTTAACCAAATTTCAGTGCTATACCTCAAGTACTTCCAGATATAGGGACTGCGAAAAATTCAATTTGTATAGAAGATGCCACGCATCCTTTTTCTTTATCTCCAATTTTCATGAAGGTGTTAGGGTTTATTCTTATATAAATTTATCCAAATTTCAGTGCTATACCTCAAGTAATTCCAGATATAGTGACTGCAAAAAATTCCAGTTGTATGGGAGATGCCACGCATCGTTTTTCTTCCTCTCATATAATTTTAACCAAATTTCAGTGCTACACCTCAAGTACTTCTTGACATATGGACTGCGAAAAATTCTAGTTGTAAGGGAGATGCCACACATCCTTTTTCTTTATCCCCAGTTTTCATGAAGGTGTTAGGGTTTATTCTCATATAATTTTAACCAAATTTCAGTGCTACACCTCAAGTACTTCTTGACATATGGACTGCGAAAAATTCTAGTTGTATGGGAGATGCCACACATCCTTTTTCTTTATCCCCAGTTTTCATGAAGCTGTTAGGGTTTATTCTCATATATATTTAACCAAATTTCAGTGCTATCGCTCAAGTACTTACAGATATATGGACTGCGAAAAATTCCATTAGTATAGGAGATGCCAATCATCGTTTTAGTTTCTCTCCAATTGTAATGAAAGTGCTAGGGTTTATTCTCATATAATTTTAACCAAATTTCAGTGCTATACCTCAAGTACTTCCAGATATAGTGACAGTGAAAAATTCCATTTGTATGGGAGATGCCACGCATCCTTTTTCTTTATCGCCCGTTTTCATAAATGTGTTAGGGTTTATTCTCAAATGATTTATAACCAAATTTCGGTGGCTTAACATAAGTACTTCCAGATATATGGACTGTGAAAAATTCCAGTTGTATGGGAGATGCCACGCGTCCTTTTCCTTTATCTCCAATTTTCATGAAGGTGTTAGGGTTTATTCTCATATAATTTTAACCAAATTTCAGTGCTATACCTCAAGTACTTACTGATATATGGGCTGCCAAAAATTCCAGTTGTTTTGGAGATGCCACGCATCCTTTTTCTTTATCTCCAGTTTTCATACAGGTGTTAGGGTTTATTCTCATATAATTTTTACCAAATTTCAGTGCTATACCTCATGTACTTACTGATATATGGGCTGCCAAAAATTCCAGTTGTTTTGGAGATTCCACGCATCCTTTTTCTTTATCTCCAGTTTTCATACAGGTGTTAGGGTTTATTCTCTTATAATTTTAACCAAATTTCAGTGGGGTACCTCAAGTACTTACAGATATATGGACTGTGAAAAATTCCAGTTGTATGGGAGATGCCACCCATCCTTTTTCTTTATCTCCAATTTTCATGAAGGTGTTCGGGTTTATTCTCATATAATTTTAACCAAATTTCAGTGCTATACCTCAAGTACTTACTGATATATGGACTGCGAAAAATTCCCTGTTGTATGGGAGATGCCACACATCCTTTTTCTTTATCCCCAGTTTTCATGAAGGTGTTAAGGTTTATTCTCATATATATTTAACCAAATTTCAGTGCTATCGCTCAAGTACTTACAGATATATGGACTGCGAAAAATTCCATTAGTATAGGAGATGCCAAGCATCGTTTTAGTTTCTCTCCAATTGTAATGAAAGTGCTAGGGTTTGTTCTCATATAATTTTAACCAAATTTCAGTGCTATACCTCAAGTACTTCCAGATATAGTGACAGTGAAAAATTCCATTTGTATGGGAGATGCCACGCATCCTTTTTCTTTATCGCCCGTTTTCATAAATGTGTTAGGGTTTATTCTCAAATGATTTATAACCAAATTTCGGTGGCTTAACATAAGTACTTCCAGATATATGGACTGTGAAAAATTCCAGTTGTATGGGAGATGCCACGCGTCCTTTTCCTTTATCTCCAATTTTCATGAAGGTGTTAGGGTTTATTCTCATATAATTTTAACCAAATTTCAGTGCTATACCTCAAGTACTTACTGATATATGGGCTGCCAAAAATTCCAGTTGTTTTGGAGATGCCACGCATCCTTTTTCTTTATCTCCAGTTTTCATACAGGTGTTAGGGTTTATTCTCATATAATTTTTACCAAATTTCAGTGCTATACCTCAAGTACTTACTGATATATGGGCTGCCAAAAATTCCAGTTGTTTTGGAGATTCCACGCATCCTTTTTCTTTATCTCCAGTTTTCATACAGGTGTTAGGGTTTATTCTCTTATAATTTTAACCAAATTTCAGTGGGGTACCTCAAGTACTTACTGATATATGGGCTGCCAAAAATTCCAGTTGTTTTGGAGATGCCACGCATCCTTTTTCTTTATCTCCAGTTTTCATACAGGTGTTAGGGTTTATTCTCATATAATTTTTACCAAATTTCAGTGCTATACCTCAAGTACTTCCAGATATAGTGACTGTGAAAAATTCCGGTTGTTTTGGAGATGCCACGCATCGTTTTTCTTTCTCTTCAAATGTCATGATAGTGTTAGGGTTTCCTCTCATATAATTTTAACAAAATTTCAGTGCTATACCTCAAGTACTTCTAGACATATGGACTGCGAAAAATTCCAGTTGTATGGGAGATGCCACGCATTCTTTTTCTTTATCCCCAGTTTTCATGAAGGTGTTATTGTTTATTCTCATATAATTTTTACCAAATTTCAGTGCTATACCTCAAGTACTTCCAGATATATGGACTGTGAAAAATTCTAGTTGTATGGGAGATGCCACTCATCCTTTTTCTTTATCCCCAGTTTTCATGAAGGTGTTATTGTTTATTCTCATATAATTTTTACCAAATTTCAGTGCTATACCTCAAGTACTTCCAGATATAGTGACTGTGAAAAATTCCGGTTGTTTTGGAGATGCCACGCATCGTTTTTCTTTCTCTTCAAATGTCATGATAGTGTTAGGGTTTCCTCTCATATAATTTTAACCAAATTTCAGTGCTATACCTCAAGTACTTACATATATATGGACTGCGAAAAATTCCAGCTGTATGGAAGATGCCAAGCATCGTTTTCCTTTATCTCCAATTTTCATGAAGGTCTTAGGGTTTATTCTCATATAATTTTTACCAAATTTCAGTGCTATACCTCAAGTACTTCCAGATATAGTGACTGTGAAAAGTTCCAGTTGTTTTGGAGAAGCCACGCATCGTTTTTCTTTCTCTTCAAATGTCATAATAGTGTTAGGGTTTCCTCTCATATAATTTTTACCAAATTTCCAGATATAGTGACTGTGAAAAATTCCATTTGTATGGGAGATGCCACGCATCCTTTTTCTTTATCCCCAGTTTTCATGAAGGTGTTATTGTTTATTCTCATATAATTTTTACCAAATTTCAGTGCTATACCTCAAGTACTTCCAGATATATGGACTGTGAAAAATTCTAGTTGTATGGGAGATGCCACTCATCCTTTTTCTTTATCCCCAGTTTTCATGAAGGTGTTATTGTTTATTCTCATATAATTTTAACCAAATTTCAGTGCTACACCTCAAGTACTTCCAGATATAGTGACTGTGAAAAATTCCAGTTGTGTGGGAGATGCCACGCATACTTTTTCTTTATCCCCAGTTTTCATGAAGGTGTTATTGTTTATTCTCATATAATTTTAACCAAATTTCAGTGCTATACCTCAAGTGATTCCAGATATAGTGACTGCAAAAAATTCCAGTTGTTTTGGAAATGCCACGCATCGTGTTTCTTTCTCTTCAAATGTCATGATAGTGTTAGGGTTTCCTCTCATATAATTTTAACCAAATTTCAGTGCTATACCTCAAGTACTTCTAGACATATGGACTGCGAAAAATTCCATTTGTATAGGAGATGCCAAGCATCGTTTTTGTTTCTCTCCAATTGTCATGAAAGTGCTAGGGTTTATTCTTATTTAATTTTAACCAAATTTCAGTGCTATATCTCAAGTACTTACAGATATATGGACTGCGAAAATCTAGTTGTATGGGAGATGCCACACATCCTTTTTCTTTATCCCCAGTTTTCATGAAGGTGTTGGGGTTTATTCTCATATAGTTTTAACCAAATTTCAGTGCTATACCTCAAGTATTTCTAGACATATGGAATGCGAAAAATTCTAGTTGTATGGGAGATGCCACACATCCTTTTTCTTTATCCCCAGTTTTCATGAAGGTGTTAGGGTTTATTCTCATATAATTGTAACCAAATTTCAGTGCTATCGCTCAAGTACATACATATATATGGACTGCGAAAAATTCCATTTGTATAGGAGATGCCAAGCACCGTTTTTGTTTCTCTCCAATTGTCATGAAAGTGCTAGGGTTTATTCTCATATAATTTTAACCAAATTTCAGTGCTATACCTCAAGTACTTCCAGATATAGTGACAGTGAAAAATTCCATTTGTATGGGAGATGCCACTCATCCTTTTTCTTTATCTCCAGTTTTCATACAGGTGTTAGGGTTTATTCTCATATAATTTTTACCAAATTTCAGTGCTATACCTCATGTACTTACTGATATATGGGCTGCCAAAAATTCCAGTTGTTTTGGAGATTCCACGCATCCTTTTTCTTTATCTCCAGTTTTCATACAGGTGTTAGGGTTTATTCTCTTATAATTTTAACCAAATTTCAGTGGGGTACCTCAAGTACTTACAGATATATGGACTGTGAAAAATTCCAGTTGTATGGGAGATGCCACCCATCCTTTTTCTTTATCTCCAATTTTCATGAAGGTGTTAGGGTTTATTCTCATATAATTTTAACCAAATTTCAGTGCTATACCTCAAGTACTTACTGATATATGGACTGCGAAAAATTCCCTGTTGTATGGGAGATGCCACACATCCTTTTTCTTTATCCCCAGTTTTCATGAAGGTGTTAAGGTTTATTCTCATATATATTTAACCAAATTTCAGTGCTATCGCTCAAGTACTTACAGATATATGGACTGCGAAAAATTCCATTAGTATAGGAGATGCCAAGCATCGTTTTAGTTTCTCTCCAATTGTAATGAAAGTGCTAGGGTTTGTTCTCATATAATTTTAACCAAATTTCAGTGCTATACCTCAAGTACTTCCAGATATAGTGACAGTGAAAAATTCCATTTGTATGGGAGATGCCACGCATCCTTTTTCTTTATCGCCCGTTTTCATAAATGTGTTAGGGTTTATTCTCAAATGATTTATAACCAAATTTCGGTGGCTTAACATAAGTACTTCCAGATATATGGACTGTGAAAAATTCCAGTTGTATGGGAGATGCCACGCGTCCTTTTCCTTTATCTCCAATTTTCATGAAGGTGTTAGGGTTTATTCTCATATAATTTTAACCAAATTTCAGTGCTATACCTCAAGTACTTACTGATATATGGGCTGCCAAAAATTCCAGTTGTTTTGGAGATGCCACGCATCCTTTTTCTTTATCTCCAGTTTTCATACAGGTGTTAGGGTTTATTCTCATATAATTTTTACCAAATTTCAGTGCTATACCTCAAGTACTTACTGATATATGGGCTGCCAAAAATTCCAGTTGTTTTGGAGATTCCACGCATCCTTTTTCTTTATCTCCAGTTTTCATACAGGTGTTAGGGTTTATTCTCTTATAATTTTAACCAAATTTCAGTGGGGTACCTCAAGTACTTACTGATATATGGGCTGCCAAAAATTCCAGTTGTTTTGGAGATGCCACGCATCCTTTTTCTTTATCTCCAGTTTTCATACAGGTGTTAGGGTTTATTCTCATATAATTTTTACCAAATTTCAGTGCTATACCTCAAGTACTTCCAGATATATGGACTGTGAAAAATTCCGGTTGTTTTGGAGATGCCACGCATCGTTTTTCTTTCTCTTCAAATGTCATGATAGTGTTAGGGTTTCCTCTCATATAATTTTAACCAAATTTCAGTGCTATACCTCAAGTACTTCTAGACATATGGACTGCGAAAAATTCCAGTTGTATGGGAGATGCCACGCATTCTTTTTCTTTATCCCCAGTTTTCATGAAGGTGTTATTGTTTATTCTCATATAATTTTTACCAAATTTCAGTGCTATACCTCAAGTACTTCCAGATATATGGACTGTGAAAAATTCTAGTTGTATGGGAGATGCCACTCATCCTTTTTCTTTATCCCCAGTTTTCATGAAGGTGTTATTGTTTATTCTCATATAATTTTTACCAAATTTCAGTGCTATACCTCAAGTACTTCCAGATATAGTGACTGTGAAAAATTCCGGTTGTTTTGGAGATGCCACGCATCGTTTTTCTTTCTCTTCAAATGTCATGATAGTGTTAGGGTTTCCTCTCATATAATTTTAACCAAATTTCAGTGCTATACCTCAAGTACTTACATATATATGGACTGCGAAAAATTCCAGCTGTATGGGAGATGCCAAGCATCGTTTTCCTTTATCTCCAATTTTCATGAAGGTGTTAGGGTTTATTCTCATATAATTTTTACCAAATTTCAGTGCTATACCTCAAGTACTTCCAGATATAGTGACTGTGAAAAGTTCCAGTTGTTTTGGAGAAGCCACGCATCGTTTTTCTTTCTCTTCAAATGTCATAATAGTGTTAGGGTTTCCTCTCATATAATTTTTACCAAATTTCCAGATATAGTGACTGTGAAAAATTCCATTTGTATGGGAGATGCCACGCATCCTTTTTCTTTATCCCCAGTTTTCATGAAGGTGTTATTGTTTATTCTCATATAATTTTTACCAAATTTCAGTGCTATACCTCAAGTACTTCCAGATATATGGACTGTGAAAAATTCTAGTTGTATGGGAGATGCCACTCATCCTTTTTCTTTATCCCCAGTTTTCATGAAGGTGTTATTGTTTATTCTCATATAATTTTAACCAAATTTCAGTGCTACACCTCAAGTACTTCCAGATATAGTGACTGTGAAAAATTCCAGTTGTGTGGGAGATGCCACGCATACTTTTTCTTTATCCCCAGTTTTCATGAAGGTGTTATTGTTTATTCTCATATAATTTTAACCAAATTTCAGTGCTATACCTCAAGTGATTCCAGATATAGTGACTGCAAAAAATTCCAGTTGTTTTGGAAATGCCACGCATCGTGTTTCTTTCTCTTCAAATGTCATGATAGTGTTAGGGTTTCCTCTCATATAATTTTAACCAAATTTCAGTGCTATACCTCAAGTACTTCTAGACATATGGACTGCGAAAAATTCCATTTGTATAGGAGATGCCAAGCATCGTTTTTGTTTCTCTCCAATTGTCATGAAAGTGCTAGGGTTTATTCTTATTTAATTTTAACCAAATTTCAGTGCTATATCTCAAGTACTTACAGATATATGGACTGCGAAAATCTAGTTGTATGGGAGATGCCACACATCCTTTTTCTTTATCCCCAGTTTTCATGAAGGTGTTGGGGTTTATTCTCATATAGTTTTAACCAAATTTCAGTGCTATACCTCAAGTATTTCTAGACATATGGAATGCGAAAAATTCTAGTTGTATGGGAGATGCCACACATCCTTTTTCTTTATCCCCAGTTTTCATGAAGGTGTTAGGGTTTATTCTCATATAATTGTAACCAAATTTCAGTGCTATCGCTCAAGTACATACATATATATGGACTGCGAAAAATTCCATTTGTATAGGAGATGCCAAGCACCGTTTTTGTTTCTCTCCAATTGTCATGAAAGTGCTAGGGTTTATTCTCATATAATTTTAACCAAATTTCAGTGCTATACCTCAAGTACTTCCAGATATAGTGACAGTGAAAAATTCCATTTGTATGGGAGATGCCACTCATCCTTTTTCTTTATCACCCGTTTTCATAAATGTGTTAGGGTTTATTCTCAAATGATTTATAACCAAATTTCGGTGGCTTAACATAAGTACTTCCAGATATATGGACTGTGAAAAATTCCAGTTGCATGGGAGATGCAACGCGTCCTTTTCCTTTATCTCCAGTTTTCATACAGGTGTTAGGGTATATTCTCAAATAATTTATAACCAAAATTTGGTGGTCTAACTTAAGTACTTCCAGATATATGGACTGTGAAATATTCCAGTTGTATGGGAGATGCCACGCATCCTTTTTCTTTATCCCCAAATGTCATGAAAGTGTTAGGGTTTATTCTCATATAATTTTAACCAAATTTCAGTGCTATACCTCAAGTACTTACAGATATATGGACTGCGAAAAATTCCAGTTGTATGGGAGATGCCACGCGTCCTTTTCCTTTATCCCCAGTTTTCATGAAGATGTTAGGGTTTATTCTCATATAATTTTAACCAACTTTCAGTGCTATACCTCAAGTACTTACAGATATATGGACTGCGAAAAAGTCCAGTTGTATAGGAGATGCCACGCGTCCTTTTCCTTTATCTCCACTTTTCATACAGGTGTTAGGGTTTATTCTCATATAATTTTTACCAAATTTCAGTGCTATACCCCAAGTACTTCCAGATATATGGACTGTGAAAAATTCCAGTTGTATGGGAGATGCCACGCACCCTTTTTCTTTATCCCCAGTTTTCATGAAGGTGTTATTGTTTATTCTCATATAATTTTAACCAAATTTCAGTGCTATATCTCCAGTACTTACAGATATATGGACTGCGAAAATCTAGTTGTATGGGAGATGCCACACATCCTTTTTCTTTATCCCCAGTTTTCATGAAGGTGTTGGGGTTTATTCTCATATAGTTTTAACCAAATTTCAGTGCTATACCTCAAGTATTTCTAGACATATGGAATGCGAAAAATTCTATTTGTATGGGAGATGCCACACATCCTTTTTCTTTATCCCCAGTTTTCATGAAGGTGTTAGGGTTTATTCTCATATAATTGTAACCAAATTTCAGTGCTATAGCTCAAGTACATACATATATATGGACTGCGAAAAATTCCATTTGTATAGGAGATGCCAAGCACCGTTTTTGTTTCTCTCCAATTGTCATGAAAGTGCTAGGGTTTATTCTCATATAATTTTAACCAAATTTCAGTGCTATACCTCAAGTACTTCCAGATATAGTGACAGTGAAAAATTCCATTTGTATGGGAGATGCCACTCATCCTTTTTCTTTATCACCCGTTTTCATAAATGTGTTAGGGTTTATTCTCAAATGATTTATAACCAAATTTCGGTGGCTTAACATAAGTACTTCCAGATATATGGACTGTGAAAAATTCCAGTTGTATGGGAGATGCAACGCGTCCTTTTCCTTTATCTCCAGTTTTCATACAGGTGGTAGGGTATATTCTCAAATAATTTATAACCAAAATTTGGTGGTCTAACTTAAGTACTTCCAGATATATGGACTGTGAAATATTCCAGTTGTATGGGAGATGCCACGCATCCTTTTTCTTTATCCCCAAATGTCATGAAAGTGTTAGGGTTTATTCTCATATAATTTTAACCAAATTTCAGTGCTATACCTCAAGTACTTACAGATATATGGACTGTGAAAAATTCCAGTTGTATGGGAGATTCCACGCATCCTTTTCCTTTATCTCCAATTTTCATGAAAGTGTTAGGGTTTATTCTCTTATAATTTTAACCAAATTTCAGTGCTATACCTCAAGTACTTACAGATATATGGACTGCGAAAAATTCCAGTTGTATGGGAGATGCCACGCGTCCTTTTCCTTTATCCCCAGTTTTCATGAAGATGTTAAGGTTTATTCTCATATAATTTTAACCAACTTTCAGTGCTATACCTCAAGTACTTACAGATATATGGACTGCGAAAAAGTCCAGTTGTATAGGAGATGCCACGCGTCCTTTTCCTTTATCTCCACTTTTCATACAGGTGTTAGGGTTTATTCTCATATAATTTTTACCAAATTTCAGTGCTATACCCCAAGTACTTCCAGATATATGGACTGTGAAAAATTCCAGTTGTATGGGAGATGCCACGCACCCTTTTTCTTTATCCCCAGTTTTCATGAAGGTGTTATTGTTTATTCTCATATAATTTTAACCAAATTTCAGTGCTATACCTCAAGTGATTCCAGATATAGTGACTGCGAAAAATTCCAGTTGTTTTGGAGATGCCACGCATCGTTTTTCTTTCTCTACAAATGTCATGATAGTGTTAGGGTTTCCTCTCATATAATTTTAACCAAATTTCAGTGCTATACGTCAAGTACTTCTAGACATATGGACTGCGAAAAATTCCATTTGTATAGGAGATGCCAAGCATCGTTTTTGTTTCTCTCCAATTGTCATGAAAGTGCTAGGGTTTATTCTCATTTAATTTTAACCAAATTTCAGTGCTATACCTCAAGTACTTCCAGATATATGGACTGTGGAAAATCCAGCTGTATGGGAGATGCCACGCATCCTTTTTCTTTATCTCCAGTTTTCATAAATGTGTTAGGGTTTATTCTCAAATGATTTATAACCAAATTTCGGTGGCTTAACATAAGTACTTCCAGATATATGGACTGTGAAAAATTCCAGTTGTATGGGAGATGCCAAGCGTCCTTTTCCTTTATCCCCAGTTTTCATGAAGGTGTTAGGGTTTATTCTCATATAATTTATAACCAAAATTTGGTGGTCTAACTTAAGTACTTCCAGATATATGGACTGTGAAAAATTCCATTTGTATGGGAGATGCCACGCATCCTTTTTCTTTATCGCCCGTTTTCATAAATGTGTTAGGGTTTATTCTCAAATGATTTATAACCAAATTTCGGTGGCTTAACATAAGTACTTCCCGATATATGGACTGTGAAAATTTCCAGTTGTATGGGAGATGCCAAGCGTCCTTTTCCTTTATCCCCAGTTTTCATGAAGGTGTTAGGGTTTATTCTCATATAATTTTAACCAGCTTTCAGTGCTATACCTCAAGTACTTCCAGATATATGGACTGTGAAAAATTCCACTTGTATGGGAGATGCCACGCATTCTTTTTCTTTATCCCCAGTTTTCATGAAGGTGTTAGGGTTTATTCTCATATAATTTTAACCAAATTTCAGTGCTATACCTCAAGTACTTCCAGATATAGTGACTGTGAAAAATTCCTTTTGTATGGGAGATGCCACGCATCATTTTTCTTTATCCCTAGTTTTCATGAAGGTGTTATTGTTTATTCTCATATAATTTTTACCAAATTTCAGTGCTATACCGCAAGTACTTCCAGATATATGGACTGTGAAAAATTCCAATTGTATGGGAGATGCCACGCATCGTTTTTCTTTCTCTCCAAATGTCATGAAAGTGTTAGTGTTTCCTCTCATATAATTTTAACCAAATTTCAGTGCTATACCTCAAGTACTTCCAGATATAGTGACTGTGAAAAATTCCATTTGTATGGGAGATGACACGCATCCTTTTTCTTTATCCCCAGTTTTCATGAAGGTGTTATTGTTTATTCTCATATAATTTTAACCAAATTTCAGTGCTATACCTCAAGTAATTCCAGATATAGTGACTGCGAAAAGTTCCAGTTGTTTTGGAGATGCCACGCATCGTTTTTCTTTCTCTCCAAATGTCATGAAAGTGTTAGGGTTTCCTCTCATATAATTTTAACCAAATTTTAGTGCTATACCTCAAGTACTTCCAGATATATGGACTGTGAAAAATTCCAGTTGTATGGGAGATGCCACGCATCCTTTTTCTTTCTCTCCAAATGTCATGAAAGTGTTAGGGTTTCCTCTCATATAATTTTAACCAAATTTCAGTGCTATACCTCAAGTACTTCCAGATATAGTGACTGTGAAAAATTCCATTTGTATGGGAGATGACACGCATCCTTTTTCTTTATCCTAGTTTTCATGAAGGTGTTAGGGTTTATTCTCATATAATTTTAACCAAATTTCAGTGCTTCACCTCAAGTACTTCCAGATATAGTGACTGTGAAAAATTCCAGTTGTATGGGAGATGTCACGCATCCTTTTTCTTTAATATCATATAATTTTAACCAAATTTCAGTGCTATACCTCAATTACTTCCAGATATAGTGACTGTGAAAAATTCCATTTGTATAGGAGATGCCACGCATCCTTTTTCTTTATCCCCAGTTTTCATGAAGGTGTTATTGTTTATTCTCATATAATTTTTACCAAATTTCAGTGCTATACCTCAAGTACTTCCAGATATATGGACTGTGAAAAATTCCAGTTGTATGGGAGATGCCACGCATCCTTTTTCTTTATCCCCAGTTTTCATGAAGGTGTTCTTGTTTATTCTCATATAATTTTTACCAAATTTCAATGCTATACCTCAAGTACTTCCAGATATAGTGACTGTGAAAAATTCCAGTTGTATGGGAGATGCCACACATCCTTTTTCTTTATCCCCAGTTTTCATGAAGGGGTTGGGGTTTATTCTCATATAGTTTTAACCAAATTTCAGTGCTATACCTCAAGTATTTCTAGACATATGGAATGCGAAAAATTCTAGTTGTATGGGAGATGCGACACAACCTTTTTCTTTATCCCCAGTTTTCATGAAGGTGTTAGGGTTTATTCTCTTATAATTTTAACCAAATTTCAGTGCTATACCTCAAGTAATTCCAGATATATGGACTGTGAAAAATTCCAGTTGTATGGGAGAGGCACGCATCCTTTTTCTTTATCCCCAGTTTTCATGAAGGTGTTCTTGTTTATTCTCATATAATTTTTACCAAATTTCAGTGCTATACCTCAAGTACTTCCAGATATATGGACTGTGAAAAATTCCAGTTGTATGGGAGATGCCACGCATCCTTTTTCTTTATCCCCAGTTTTCATGCAGGTGTTAGGGTTTATTCTCATATAATTTTAACCAAATTTCAGTGCTACACCTCAAGTACTTCCAGATATAGTGACTGTGAAAAATTCCAGTTGTATGGGAGATGCCACACATCCTTTTTCTTTATCCCCAGTTTTCATGAAGGTGTTGGGGTTTATTCTCATATAGTTTTAACCAAATTTCAGTGCTATACCTCAAGTATTTCTAGACATATGGAATGCGAAAAATTCTAGTTGTATGGGAGATGCCACACATCCTTTTTCTTTATCCCCAGTTTTCATGAAGGTGTTAGGGTTTATTCTCATATAATTTTAACCAAATTTCAGTGCTATACCTCAAGTACTTCCAGATATATGGACTGTGAAAAATTCCAGTTGTATGGGAGATGCCACGCATCCTTTTTCTTTATCCCCAGTTTTCGTGAAGGTGTTCTTGTTTATTCTCATATAATTTTTTCCAAATTTCAGTGCTATACCTTAAGTACTTCCAGATATATGGACTGTGAAAAATTCTAGTTGTATGGGAGATGCCACGCATCGTTTTTCTTTATCCCCAGTTTTCATGCAGGTGTTAGGGTTTATTCTCATATAATTTTAACCAAATTTCAGTGCTACACCTCAAGTACTTCCAGATATAGTGACTGTGAAAAATTCCAGTTGTATGGGAGATGCCACGCATCCTTTTTCTTTATCCCCAGTTTTCATGAAGGTGTTAATGTTTATTCTCATATAATTTTAACTAAATTTCAGTGCTATACCTCAAGTAATTCCAAATATAGTGACTGCGAAAAATTCCAGTTGTTTTGGAGATGCCACGCATCGTTTTTCTTTCTCTACAAATGTCATGATAGTGTCAGGGTTTCCTCTCATATAATTTTAACCAAATTTCAGTGCTATACGTCAAGTACTTCTAGACATATGGACTGCGAAAAATTCCATTTGTATAGGAGATGCCAAGCATCGTTTTTGTTTCTCTCCAATTGTCATGAAAGAGCTAGGGTTTATTCTCATTTAATTTTAACCAAATTTCAGTGCTATACCTCAAGTACTTCCAGATATATGGACTGTGGAAAATCCAGTTGCATGGGAGATGCCACGCATCCTTTTTCTTTATCTCCAGTTTTCATAAATGTGTTAGGGTTTATTCTCAAATGATTTATAACCAAATTTCGGTGGCTTAACATAAGTACTTCCAGATATATGGACTGTGAAAAATTCCAGTTGTATGGGAGATGCCAAGCGTCCTTTTCCTTTATCCCCAGTTTTCATGAAGGTGTTAGGGTTTATTCTCATATAATTTATAACCAAAATTTGGTGGTCTAACTTAAGTACTTCCAGATATATGGACTGTGAAAAATCCAGTTGCATGGGAGATGCCACGCATCCTTTTTCTTTATCTCCAGTTTTCATAAATGTGTTAGGGTTTATTCTCAAATGATTTATAACCAAATTTCGGTGGCTTAACATAAGTACTTCCCGATATATGGACTGTGAAAATTTCCAGTTGTATGGGAGATGCCAAGCGTCCTTTTCCTTTATCCCCAGTTATCATGAAGGTGTTAGGGTTTATTCTCATATAATTTTAACCAGCTTTCAGTGCTATACCTCAAGTACTTCCAGATATATGGACTGTGAAAAATTCCAGTTGTATGGGAGATGCCACGCATTCTTTTTCTTTATCCCCAGTTTTCATGAAGGTGTTAGGGTTTATTCTCATATAATTTTAACCAAATTTCAGTGCTATACCTCAAGTACTTCCAGATATAGTGACTGTGAAAAATTCCTTTTGTATGGGAGATGTCACGCATCATTTTTCTTTATCCCTAGTTTTCATGAAGGTGTTATTGTTTATTCTCATATAATTTTTACCAAATTTCAGTGCTATACCTCAAGTACTTCCAGATATATGGACTGTGAAAAATTCCAGTTGTATGGGAGATGCCACGCATCCTTTTTCTTTCTCTCCAAATGTCATGAAAGTGTTAGGGTTTCCTCTCATATAATTTTAACCAAATTTCAGTGCTATACCTCAAGTACTTCCAGATATAGTGACTGTGAAAAATTCCATTTGTATGGGAGATGACACGCATCCTTTTTCTTTATCCCCAGTTTTCATGAAGGTGTTATTGTTTATTCTCATATAATTTTAACCAAATTTCAGTGCTATACCTCAAGTAATTCCAGATATAGTGACTGCGAAAAGTTCCAGTTGTTTTGGAGATGCCACGCATCGTTTTTCTTTCTCTCCAAATGTCATGAAAGTGTTAGGGTTTCCTCTCATATAATTTTAACCAAATTTCAGTGCTATACCTCAAGTACTTCCAGATATATGGACTGTGAAAAATTCCAGTTGTATGGGAGATGCCACGCATCCTTTTTCTTTCTCTCCAAATGTCATGAAAGTGTTAGGGTTTCCTCTCATATAATTTTAACCAAATTTCAGTGCTATACCTCAAGTACTTCCAGATATAGTGACTGTGAAAAATTCCATTTGTATGGGAGATGACACACATCCTTTTTCTTTATCCCCAGTTTTCATGAAGGTGTTGGGGTTTATTCTCATATAGTTTTAACCAAATTTCAGTGCTATACCTCAAGTATTTCTAGACATATGGAATGCCAAAAATTCTAGTTGTATGGGAGATGCCACACATCCTTTTTCTTTATCCCCAGTTTTCATGAAGGTGTTAGGGTTTATTCTCATATAATTTTATCCAAATTTCAGTCCTATACCTCAAGTAATTCCAGATATATGGACTGTGAAAAATTCTCGTTGTATGGGAGAGGCACGCATCCTTTTTCTTTATCCCCAGTTTTCATGAAGGTGTTCTTGTTTATTCTCATATAATTTTTACCAAATTTCAGTGCTATACCTCAAGTACTTCCAGATATATGGACTGTGAAAACTTCCAGTTGTATGGGAGATGCCACGCATCCTTTTTCTTTATCCCCAGTTTTCATGCAGGTGTTAGGGTTTATTCTCATATAATTTTAACCAAATTTCAGTGCTACACCTCAAGTACTTCCAGATATAGTGACTGTGAAAAATTCCAGTTGTATGGGAGATGCCACACATCCTTTTTCTTTATCCCCAGTTTTCATGAAGGTGTTGGGGTTTATTCTCATATAGTTTTAACCAAATTTCAGTGCTATACCTCAAGTATTTCTAGACATATGGAATGCGAAAAATTCTAGTTGTATGGGAGATGCCACACATCCTTTTTCTTTATCCCCAGTTTTCATGAAGGTGTTAGGGTTTATTCTCATATAATTTTAACCAAATTTCAGTGCTACACCTCAAGTACTTCCAGATATAGTGACTGTGAAAAATTCCAGTTGTATGGGAGATGCCACGCATCCTTTTTCTTTATCCCCAGTTTTCATGAAGGTGTTATTGTTTATTCTCATATAATTTTAACCAAATTTCAGTGCTATACCTCAAGTACTTCCAGATATAGTGACTGTGAAAAATTCCAGTTGTATGGGAGATGCCACGCATCCTTTTTCTTTATCCCCAGTTTTCATGAAGGTGTTATTGTTTATTCTCATATAATTTTAACCAAATTTCAGCGCTATACCTCAAGTAATTCCAAATATAGTGACTGCGAAAAATTCCAGTTGTTTTGGAGATGCCACGCATCGTTTTTCTTTCTCTCCAAATGTCATGAAAGTGTTATAGTTTCCTCTCATATAATTTTAACCAAATTTCAGTGCTACACCTCAAGTACTTCCAGATATAGTGACTGTGAAAAATTCCAGTTGTATGGGAGATGCCACGCATCCTTTTTCTTTATCCCCAGTTTTCATGAAGGTGTTATTGTTTATTCTCATATAATTTTAACCAAATTTCAGTGCTATACCTCAAGTACTTCCAGATATAGTGACTGTGAAAAATTCCAGTTGTATGGGAGATGCCACGCATCCTTTTTCTTTATCCCCAGTTTTCATGAAGGTGTTAGGGTTTATTCTCATATAATTTTAACCAAATTTCAGTGCTATACCTCAAGTACTTCCAGATATAGTGACTGTGAAAAATTCCAGGTGTATGGGAGATGCCACACATCCTTTTTCTTTATCCCCAGTTTTCATGAAGGTGTTAGGGTTTATTCTCATACTAGCAGAGTACCCGGCGTTGCTCGGGATGTAAGTAGTTAGGGGGCCTTTCAAAATCAATAATATACTTTAATATTTCATATTTATATAATATTATTGCCTACTGAAGAATTTACCAAATTCGAATATTTTGAAAATTTTGAAAAAACAGTATTCAAAAATTTTCTTTTGCGGTATTCGTTGGTAACGTTAGGGGGCCTTTCAAGAATTCAATTTTGACAAATGTTGCCAGGATGAATTCAACTTCAAATGTTGATTTGATACAATATTGTAGGGTAATATTAAGGTTTTTCTGCAATCGCATTTTTACCGATAACTCAGTTATAGATAAATTTATCGAAATATATCGAAGACCCAATGAAACCTGGGGCCATCCTATACCTACATAGTTATATGCGAAATATCATAAGTATCGGTCAAGTATACTCAGAATTGTATGGGGGAAAAAAATATCAAAACGTAACGGTCCCTAGAAGCGTCCGAACCCCTAAAATTAATAAAAAAAAAATAGCCTATAACTCCTTCCAGACTATAACCTGTATGCGTTCCTAACTTCATCAAAATCCGTCTTGCCATTCTCACGTGATTGAGTAACAGAAGCAAACGTCTGGACATCCAAACATCGCTACATTCACATTTATAATATTAGTATGATTATTGCCTACTGAAGAATTTACCAAATTTTGCAAAAGAATATTGAAAACTGGTTTTCAAAAATGTTCTTTTGAGGTACTCGTAGGTAACGTTAGGGGGCCTTTCAAGAATTCAATTTTGACAAATTGTGCCAGGATGAATTCAACTTCAAATGTTGATTTGATACAATATTGTAGAGTAATATTAAGGTTTTTCTGCAATCGCATTTTTACCGATAACTTAGTTATAGATAAATTTATCGAAATATGTCGAAGTACAAATGAAACCTGGGGCCTTCCCCTTTCGTTTGATACCCATATTGTAGGGCAAGTTTAAGTTTTTTGGGCAATCACATTTTCACCGATAACTCAGATATCGATCAATTTACCGAAACCTATCGAAGTCCAAATGAAACCTGGAGCTATCCCCTTGCGTTTGATACCCATATTGCGGGGTAATATTAAGGTTTTCGGGCAATCCAATTTTGACCGATAACTTAGGTATCGATAAATTTATCGAAATATATCGAAGTCCAAATGAAACCTGGAGCTATCTCCTTTCGTTTGATAGCCATATTGTAGGGTAATATAGAGGTTTTCGGGCAATCGCATTTTGACCGATGACTCAGTTATCGATCAATTTACCGAAACCTATCGAATTCCAAATTAAACCTGCGGCCTTCTCCTTTCGTTTTATACCCATATTATAAAGTAATGTTAAGTTTTTTGGGCAATCACCGATAACTAAGTTATCGATAAATTTATCGAAATATATCGAAGTCCAAATGAAACCTGGAGCTATCTCCTTTCGTTTGATACCCATATTGTAAGGTAATATAGAGGTTTTCGGGCAATCGCATTTTGACCGATAACTCAGTTATCGATCAATTTATCGAAATATATTCAAGTACAAAGGAGACCTGGGCCCTTCCCCTTTCGTTTGATACCCATATTGTAGGTCAAGTTTAAGGTTTTTGGGCAATCACATTTTCACCGATAACTCAGTTATCGATCAATTTATCGAAACCTATCGTAGTCCAAATGAAACCTGCTGCCTTCTCCTTTCGTTTTATACCCATATTATAGAGTAATGTTAAGTTTTTTGGGCAATCACCGATAACTCAGTTATCGATGAATTTATCGAAATATATCGAAGTCCAAATGAAACCTGGAGCTATCCCCTTGCGTTTGATACCCATATTGCGGGGTAATATTAAGGTTTTCGGGCAATCCAATTTTGACCGATAACTTAGGTATCGATAAATTTATCGAAATATATCGAAGTCCAAATGAAACCTGGAGCTATCTCCTTTCGTTTGATAGCCATATTGTAGGTCAAGTTTAAGGTTTTTGGGCAATCACATTTTCACCGATAACTCAGTTATCGATCAATTTATCGAAACCTATCGTAGTCCAAATGAAACCTGCTGCCTTCTCCTTTCGTTTTATACCCATATTATAGAGTAATGTTAAGTTTTTTGGGCAATCACCGATAACTCAGTTATCGATGAATTTATCGAAATATATCGAAGTCCAAATGAAACCTGGAGCTATCTCCTTTCGTTTGATACCCATATTGTAAGGTAATATAGAGGTTTTCGGGCAGTCGCATTTTGACCGATAACTCAGTTATCGATCAATTTATCGAAATATATTCAAGTACAAAGGAGACCTGGGCCCTTCCCCTTTCGTTTGATACCCATATTGTAGGTCAAGTTTAAGGTTTTTGGGCAATCACATTTTCACCGATAACTCAGTTATCGATCAATTTATCGAAACCTATCGTAGTCCAAATGAAACCTGCTGCCTTCTCCTTTCGTTTTATACCCATATTATAGAGTAATGTTAAGTTTTTTGGGCAATCACCGATAACTCAGTTATCGATAAATTGATCGAAATATATCGAAGTCCAAATGAAACCTGGAGCTATCTCCTTTCGTTTAATAGCCATATTGTAGGGTAATATAGAGGTTTTCGGGCAATCGCATTTTGACCGATGACTCAGTTATCGATCAATTTATAGAAATATATTGAAGTGCAAATGAAACCTGGGGCCTTCCCCTTTCGTTTGATACCCATATTGTAGGGCAATTTTAAGGTTTTTGTGCAATAACATTTTCACCGATAACTCAGTTATCGATAAATTTATCGAAATATATCGAAGTCCAAATGAGACCTGGAGCTATCTTCTTTCGTCTGATACCCATATTGTAGGGTAATATAGAAGTTTTCGGGCAATCGCATTTTGACCGATAACTCAGTTATCGATCAATTTATCGAAACCTATCGAAGTCCAAATGAAACCTGGAGATATCCCCTTTCGTTTGGTACCCATATTGCCGGGTAATATTAAGGTTTTCGGGCAATCGAATTTTGACCGATAACTTCGGTATCGATCAATTTATCGAAATATATCAAAGCTAAATTTAAACCTGGGGCCTTCCCCTTTCGTTTGATACCCATACTGTAGGTCAAGTTTAAGGTTTTTGGGCAATCACATTTTCACCGATAACTCAGTTATCGATCAATTTATCGAAACCTATCGTAGTCCAAATGAAACCTGCTGCCTTCTCCTTTCGTTTTATACCCATATTATAGGGTAATGTTAAGTTTTTTGGGCAATCACCGATAACTCAGTTATCGATAAACTTATCGAAATATATCGAAGTCCAAATGAAACCTGGAGCTATCTCCTTTCGTTTGATACCCATATTGTAGGGTAATATAGAGGTTTTCGGGCAATCGCATTTTGACCGATGACTCAGTTATCGATCAATTTATCGAAACCTATCGAAGTCCAAATGAAACCTGGAGATATCCCCTTTCGTTTGGTACCCATATTGCCGGGTAATATTAAGGTTTTCGGGCAATCGCATTTTGACCGATAACTCAGTTATCGATCAATTTATCGAAACCTATCGAAGTCCAAATGAAACCTGGAGATATCCCCTTTCGTTTGGTACCCATATTGCCGGGTAATATTAAGGTTTTCGGGCAATCGAATTTTGACCGATAACTTAGGTATCGATCAATTTATCGAAATATATCGAAGCTAAAATGAAACCTGGGGCCTTCCCCTTTCGTTTGATACCCATATTGTACGATCTTTCTATACCTTTATGCGAAATATCATAAGTATAGGTTCAATATACTTAGAGTTATATGGAATAAAAAAAATTTCGAAAAGAAACGGTCCCTAGCAGGGTCGGAACCTCCAAAATTAAAAAAACAAATAGCCTATAGCTCCTTCCAGACCTGTAGGCGTGCCAAATTTCAACAAAATCCGTCCAGCCATTCTCACGTTTTTAGGGAACAAAAGCAAACGTCTGGACATCCAAACATCCAAACATCGCTACATTCACATTTATAATATTAGTATAGTCTCATATAATTTTAACCAAATTTCAGTGCTATTCCTCAAGTACTTCCAGATATATGGACTGTGAAAAATTCCAGTTGTATGGGAGATGCCACGCATCCTTTTTCTTTATCCCCAGTTTTCATGAAGGTGTTCTTGTTTATTCTCATATAATTTTTACCAAATTTCAGTGCTATACCTCAAGTACTTCCAGATATATGGACTGTGAAAAATTCCAGTTGTATGGGAGATGCCACGCATCCTTTTTCTTTATCCCCAGTTTTCATGCAGGTGTTAGGGTTTATTCTCATATAATTTTAACCAAATTTCAGTGCTACACCTCAAGTACTTCCAGATATAGTGACTGTGAAAAATTCCAGTTGTATGGGAGATGCCACGCATCCTTTTCTTTATCCCCAGTTTTCATGAAGGTGTTATTGTTTATTCTCATATAATTTTAACTAAATTTCAGTGCTATACCTCAAGTACTTCCAGATATATGGACTGTGAAAAATTCCAGTTGTATGGGAGATGCCACGCATCCTTTTTCTTTATCCCCAGTTTTCATGCAGGTGTTATTGTTTATTCTCATATAATTTTAACCAAATTTCAGCGCTATACCTCAAGTAATTCCAAATATAGTGACTGCGAAAAATTCCAGGTGTTTTGGAGATGCCACGCATCCTTTTTCTTTATCCCCAGTTTTCATGCAGGTGTTAGGGTTTATTCTCATATAATTTTAACCAAATTTCAGTGCTACACCTCAAGTAATTCCAGATATAGTGACTGCGAAAAATTCCAGTTGTATGGGAGATGCCACGCATCCTTTTTCTTTATCCCCAGTTTTCATGAAGGTGTTATTGTTTATTCTCATATAATTTTAACCAAATTTCAGCGCTATACCTCAAGTAATTCCAAATATAGTGACTGCGAAAAATTCCAGTTGTTTTGGAGATGCCACGCATCGTTTTTCTTTCTCTCCAAATGTCATGAAAGTGTTATAGTTTCCTCTCATATAATTTTAACCAAATTTCAGTGCTACACCTCAAGTACTTCCAGATATAGTGACTGTGAAAAATTCCAGTTGTATGGGAGATGCCACGCATCCTTTTTCTTTATCCCCAGTTTTCATGAAGGTGTTATTGTTTATTCTCATATAATTTTAACCAAATTTCAGTGCTATACCTCAAGTACTTCCAGATATAGTGCCTGTGAAAAATTCCAGTTGTATGGGAGATGCCACACATCCTTTTTCTTTATCCCCAGTTTTCATGAAGGTGTTGGGGTTTATTCTCATATAGTTTTAACCAAATTTCAGTGCTATACCTCAAGTATTTCTAGACATATGGAATGCGAAAAATTCCAGTTGTATGGGAGATGCCAAGCATCGTTTTTGTTTCTCCCCAATTGTCATGAAAGTGCTAGGGTTTATTCTTATTTAATTTTAACCAAATTTCAGTGCTATATCTCAAGTACTTACAGATATATGGACTGCGAAAATCTAGTTGTATGGGAGATGCCACACATCCTTTTTCTTTATCCCCAGTTTTCATGAAGGTGTTGGGGTTTATTCTCATATAGTTTTAACCAAATTTCAGTGCTATACCTCAAGTACTTCCAGATATAGCGACTGTGAAAAATTTCAGTTGTATGGGAGATGCCACGCATCCTTTTTCTTTATCCCCAGTTTTCATGAAGGTGTTATTGTTTATTCTCATATAATTTTTACCAAATTTCAGTGCTATACCTCAAGTACTTCCAGATATATGGACTGTGAAAAATTCCAGTTGTATGGGAGATGCCACGCACCCTTTTTCTTTATCCCCAGTTTTCATGAAGGTGTTCTTGTTTCCTCTCATATAATTTTAACCAAATTTCAGTGCTATACCTCAAGTACTTCTAGACATATGGACTGCGAAAAATTCCATTTGTATAGGAGATGCCAAGCATCGTTTTTGTTTCTCCCCAATTGTCATGAAAGTGCTAGGGTTTATTCTTATTTAATTTTAACCAAATTTCAGTGCTATATCTCAAGTACTTACAGATATATGGACTGCGAAAATCTAGTTGTATGGGAGATGCCACACATCCTTTTTCTTTATCCCCAGTTTTCATGAAGGTGTTGGGGTTTATTCTCATATAGTTTTAACCAAATTTCAGTGCTATACCTCAAGTATTTCCAGATATATGGACTGTGAAAAATTCCAGTTGTATGGGAGATGCCACGCACCCTTTTTCTTTATCCCCAGTTTTCATGAAGGTGTTCTTGTTTCCTCTCATATAATTTTAACCAAATTTCAGTGCTATACCTCAAGTACTTCTAGACATATGGACTGCGAAAAATTCCATTTGTATAGGAGATGCCAAGCATCGTTTTTGTTTCTCCCCAATTGTCATGAAAGTGCTAGGGTTTATTCTTATTTAATTTTAACCAAATTTCAGTGCTATATCTCAAGTACTTACAGATATATGGACTGCGAAAATCTAGTTGTATGGGAGATGCCACACATCCTTTTTCTTTATCCCCAGTTTTCATGAAGGTGTTAGGGTTTATTCTCATATAATTGTAACCAAATTTCAGTGCTATAGCTCAAGTACATACATATATATGGACTGCGAAAAATTCCATTTGTATAGGAGATGCCAAGCATCGTTTTTGTTTCTCTCCAATTGTCATAAAAGTGCTAGGGTTTATTCTCATATAATTTTAACCAAATTTCAGTGCTATACCTCAAGTACTTCCAGATATAGTGACAGTGAAAAATTCCATTTGTATGGGAGATGCCACTCATCCTTTTTCTTTATCACCCGTTTTCATAAATGTGTTAGGGTTTATTCTCAAATGATTTATAACCAAATTTCGGTGGCTTAATATAAGTACTTCCAGATATATGGACTGTGAAAAATTCCAGTTGTATGGGAGATGCAACGCGTCCTTTTCCTTTATCTCCAGTTTTCATACAGGTGTTAGGGTATATTCTCAAATAATTTATAACCAAAATTTGGTGGTCTAACTTAAGTACTTCCAGATATATGGACTGTGAAAAATTCCAGTTGTATGGGAGATGCCACGCATCCTTTTTCTTTATCCCCAAATGTCATGAAAGTGTTAGGGTTTATTCTCATATAATTTTAACCAAATTTCAGTGCTATACCTCAAGTACTTACAGATATATGGACTGTGAAAAATTCCAGTTGTATGGGAGATTCCACGCATCCTTTTCCTTTATCTCCAATTTTCATGAAAGTGTTAGGGTTTATTCTCTTATAATTTTAGCCAAATTTCAGTGCTATACCTCAAGTACTTACAGATATATGGACTGCGAAAAATTCCAGTTGTATGGGAGATGCCACGCGTCCTTTTCCTTTATCCCCAGTTTTCATGAAGATGTTAGGGTTTATTCTCATATAATTTTAACCAACTTTCAGTGCTATACCTCAAGTACTAACAAATATATGGACTGCGAAAAATTCCAGTTATATGGGAGATGCCACGCATCCTTTTTCTTTATCCCCAGTTTTCATGAAGGTGTTAGGGTTTATTCTCATATAATTTTAACCAAATTTCAGTGCTATACCTCAAGTACTTCCAGATATAGTGCCTGTGAAAAATTCCAGTTGTATGGGAGATGCCACACATCCTTTTTCTTTATCCCCAGTTTTCATGAAGGTGTTGGGGTTTATTCTCATATAGTTTTAACCAAATTTCAGTGCTATACCTCAAGTATTTCTAGACATATGGAATGCGAAAAATTCCAGTTGTATGGGAGATGCCAAGCATCGTTTTTGTTTCTCCCCAATTGTCATGAAAGTGCTAGGGTTTATTCTTATTTAATTTTAACCAAATTTCAGTGCTATATCTCAAGTACTTACAGATATATGGACTGCGAAAATCTAGTTGTATGGGAGATGCCACACATCCTTTTTCTTTATCCCCAGTTTTCATGAAGGTGTTGGGGTTTATTCTCATATAGTTTTAACCAAATTTCAGTGCTATACCTCAAGTACTTCCAGATATAGCGACTGTGAAAAATTCCAGTTGTATGGGAGATGCCACGCATCCTTTTTCTTTATCCCCAGTTTTCATGAAGGTGTTATTGTTTATTCTCATATAATTTTTACCAAATTTCAGTGCTATACCTCAAGTACTTCCAGATATATGGACTGTGAAAAATTCCAGTTGTATGGGAGATGCCACGCATCCTTTTTCTTTATCCCCAGTTTTCATGAAGGTGTTCTTGTTTCCTCTCATATAATTTTAACCAAATTTCAGTGCTATACCTCAAGTACTTCTAGACATATGGACTGCGAAAAATTCCATTTGTATAGGAGATGCCAAGCATCGTTTTTGTTTCTCCCCAATTGTCATGAAAGTGCTAGGGTTTATTCTTATTTAATTTTAACCAAATTTCAGTGCTATATCTCAAGTACTTACAGATATATGGACTGCGAAAATCTAGTTGTATGGGAGATGCCACACATCCTTTTTCTTTATCCCCAGTTTTCATGAAGGTGTTGGGGTTTATTCTCATATAGTTTTAACCAAATTTCAGTGCTATACCTCAAGTATTTCTAGACATATGGAATGCGAAAAATTCTAGTTGTATGGGAGATGCCACACATCCTTTTTCTTTATCCCCAGTTTTCATGAAGGTGTTAGGGTTTATTCTCATATAATTGTAACCAAATTTCAGTGCTATAGCTCAAGTACATACATATATATGGACTGCGAAAAATTCCATTTGTATAGGAGATGCCAAGCATCGTTTTTGTTTCTCTCCAATTGTCATAAAAGTGCTAGGGTTTATTCTCATATAATTTTAACCAAATTTCAGTGCTATACCTCAAGTACTTCCAGATATAGTGACAGTGAAAAATTCCATTTGTATGGGAGATGCCACTCATCCTTTTTCTTTATCACCCGTTTTCATAAATGTGTTAGGGTTTATTCTCAAATGATTTATAACCAAATTTCGGTGGCTTAATATAAGTACTTCCAGATATATGGACTGTGAAAAATTCCAGTTGTATGGGAGATGCAACGCGTCCCTTTCCTTTATCTCCAGTTTTCATACAGGTGTTAGGGTATATTCTCAAATAATTTATAACCAAAATTTGGTGGTCTAACTTAAGTACTTCCAGATATATGGACTGTGAAAAATTCCAGTTGTATGGGAGATGCCACGCATCCTTTTTCTTTATCCCCAAATGTCATGAAAGTGTTAGGGTTTATTCTCATATAATTTTAACCAAATTTCAGTGCTATACCTCAAGTACTTACAGATATATGGACTGTGAAAAATTCCAGTTGTATGGGAGATTCCACGCATCCTTTTCCTTTATCTCCAATTTTCATGAAAGTGTTAGGGTTTATTCTCTTATAATTTTAACCAAATTTCAGTGCTATACCTCAAGTACTTACAGATATATGGACTGCGAAAAATTCCAGTTGTATGGGAGATGCCACGCGTCCTTTTCCTTTATCCCCAGTTTTCATGAAGATGTTAGGGTTTATTCTCATATAATTTTAACCAACTTTCAGTGCTATACCTCAAGTACTAACAAATATATGGACTGCGAAAAAGTCCAGTTGTACAGGAGATGCCACGCGTCCTTTTCCTTTATCTCCAGTTTTCATACAGGTGTTAGGGTTTATTCTCATATAATTTTTACCAAATTTCAGTGCTATACCTCAAGTACTTCCAGATATATGGACTGTGAAAAATTCCAGTTATATTGGAGATGCCACGCATCCTTTTTCTTTATCCCCAGTTTTCATGAAGGTGTTATTGTTTATTCTCATATAATTTTAACCAAATTTCAGTGCTATACCTCAAGTGATTCCAGATATAGTGACTGCGAAAAATTCCAGTTGTTTTGGAGATGCCACGCATCGTTTTTCTTTCTCTCCAAATGTCATGATAGTGTTAGGGTTTCCTCGCATATAATTTTTACCAAATTTCAGTGCTATACGTCAAGTACTTCTAGACATATGGACTGCGAAAAATTCCATTTGTATAGGAGATGCCAAGCATCGTTTTTGTTTCTCTCCAATTGTCATGAAAGTGCTAGGGTTTATTCTCATTTAATTTTAACCAAATTTCAGTGCTATACCTCAAGTACTTCCAGATATAGTGACTGCGAAAAGTTCCAGTTGTTTTGGAGATGCCACGCATCGTTTTTCTTTCTCTCCAAATGTCATGAAAGTGTTAGGGTTTCCTCTCATATAATTTTAACCAAATTTCAGTGCTATACCTCAAGTACTTCCAGATATAGTGACTGCGAAAAGTTCCAGTTGTTTTGGAGATGCCACGCATCGTTTTTCTATCTCTCCAAATGTCATGAAAGTGTTAGGGTTTCCTCTCATATAATTTTAACCAAATTTCAGTGCTATACCTCAAGTACTTCCAGATATATGGACTGTGAAAAATTCCAGTTGTATGGGAGATGCCACGCATCGTTTTTCTTTATCGCCCGTTTTCATAAATGTGCTAGGGTTTATTCTCAAATGATTTATAACCAAATTTCGGTGGCTTAACATAAGTACTTCCAGATATATGGACTGTGAAAAATTCCAGTTGTGTGGGAGATGCCACGCATCGTTTTTCTTTATCGCCCGTTTTCATAAATGTGTTAGGGTTTATTCTCAAATGATTTATAACCAAATTTCGGTGGCTTAACAGAAGTACTTCCAGATATATGGACTGTGAAAAATTCGAGTTGTATGGGAGATGTCAAGCGTCCTTTTCCTTTATCCCCAGTTTTCATGAAGGTGTTAAGGTTTATTCTCATATAATTTATAACCAAAATTTGGTGGTCTAACTTAAGTACTTCCAGATATATGGACTGTGAAAAATTCCATTTGTATGGGAGATGCCACGCATCGTTTTTCTTTATCGCCCGTTTTCATAAATGTGCTAGGGTTTATTCTCAAATGATTTATAACCAAATTTCGGTGGCTTAACATAAGTACTTCCAGATATATGGACTGTGAAAAATTCCAGTTGTATGGGAGATGCCAAGCGTCCTTTTTCTTTCTCTCCAAATGTCATGAAAGTGTTAGGGTTTCCTCTCATATAATTTTAACCAAATTTCAGTGCTATACCTCAAGTACTTCCAGATATAGTGACTGCGAAAAGTTCCAGTTGTTTTGGAGATGCCACGCATCGTTTTTCTTTCTGTCCAAATGTCATGAAAGTGTTAGGGTTTCCTCTCATATAATTTTAACCAAATTTCAGTGCTATACCTCAAGTACTTCCAGATATATGGACTGTGAAAAATTCCAGTTGTATGGGAGATGCCACGCATCGTTTTTCTTTCTCTCCAAATGTCATGAAAGTGTTAGGGTTTCCTCTCATATAATTTTAACCAAATTTCAGTGCTATACCTCAAGTACTTCCAGATATAGTGACTGTGAAAAGTTCCAGTTGTATGGGAGATGCCACGCATCGTTTTTCTTTCTCTCCAAATGTCATGAAAGTGTTAGGGTTTCCTCTCATATAATTTTAACCAAATTTCAGTGCTATACCTCAAGTACTTCCAGATATAGTGACTGTGAAAAATTCCATTTGTATGGGAGATGACACGCATCCTTTTTCTTTATCCTAGTTTTCATGAAGGTGTTAGGGTTTATTCTCATATAATCTTAACCAAATTTCAGTGCTTCACCTCAAGTACTTCCAGATATAGTGACTGTGAAAAATTCCAGTTGTATGGGAGATGTCACGCATCCTTTTTCTTTATCCCCAGTTTTCATGAACGTGTTAGGGTTTATTCTCATATAATTTTAACCAAATTTCAGTGCTATACCTCAAGTACTTCCAGATATAGTGACTGTGAAAAATTCCATTTGTATGGGAGATGTCACGCATCCTTTTTCTTTATCCCCAGTTTTCATGAAGGTGTTATTGTTTATTCTCATATAATTTTTACCAAATTTCAGTGCTATACCTCAAGTACTTCCAGATATATGGACTGTGAAAAATTCCAGTTGTATGGGAGATGCCACACATCCTTTTTCTTTCTCTCCAAATGTCATGAAAGTGTTAGGGTTTCCTCTCATATAATTTTAACCAAATTTCAGTGCTATACCTCAAGTACTTCCAGATATAGTGACTGCGAAAAGTTCCAGTTGTTTTGGAGATGCCACGCATCGTTTTTCTTTCTCTCCAAATGTCATGAAAGTGTTAGGGTTTCCTCTCATATAATTTTAACCAAATTTCAGTGCTATACCTCAAGTACTTCCAGATATATGGACTGTGAAAAATTCCAGTTGTATGGGAGATGCCACGCATCGTTTTTCTTTCTCTCCAAATGTCATGAAAGTGTTAGGGTTTCCTCTCATATAATTTTAACCAAATTTCAGTGCTATACCTCAAGTACTTCCAGATATAGTGACTGTGAAAAATTCCATTTGTATGGGAGATGACACGCATCCTTTTTCTTTATCCCCAGTTTTCATGAAGGTGTTATTGTTTATTCTCATATAATTTTAACCAAATTTCAGTGCTATACCTCAAGTAATTCCAGATATAGTGACTGCGAAAAGTTCCAGTTGTTTTGGAGATGCCACGCATCGTTTTTCTTTCTCTCCAAATGTCATGAAAGTGTTAGGGTTTCCTCTCATATAATTTTAACCAAATTTCAGTGCTATACCTCAAGTACTTCCAGATATATGGACTGTGAAAAATTCCAGTTGTATGGGAGATGCCACGCATCGTTTTTCTTTATCCTAGTTTTCATGAAGGTGTTAGGGTTTATTCTCATATAATCTTAACCAAATTTCAGTGCTTCACCTCAAGTACTTCCAGATATAGTGACTGTGAAAAATTCCAGTTGTATGGGAGATGCCACGCATCGTTTTTCTTTCTCTCCAAATGTCATGAAAGTGTTAGGGTTTCCTCTCATATAATTTTAACCAAATTTCAGTGCTATACCTCAAGTACTTCCAGATATAGTGACTGTGAAAAATTCCATTTGTATGGGAGATGACACGCATCCTTTTTCTTTATCCCCAGTTTTCATGAAGGTGTTATTGTTTATTCTCATATAATTTTAACCAAATTTCAGTGCTATACCTCAAGTACTTCCAGATATATGGACTGTGAAAAATTCCAGTTGTATGGGAGATGCCACGCATCGTTTTTCTTTATCCTAGTTTTCATGAAGGTGTTAGGGTTTATTCTCATATAATCTTAACCAAATTTCAGTGCTTCACCTCAAGTACTTCCAGATATAGTGACTGTGAAAAATTCCATTTGTATGGGAGATGACACGCATCCTTTTTCTTTATCCCCAGTTTTCATGAAGGTGTTATTGTTTATTCTCATATAATTTTAACCAAATTTCAGTGCTATACCTCAAGTAATTCCAGATATAGTGACTGCGAAAAGTTCCAGTTGTTTTGGAGATGCCACGCATCGTTTTTCTTTCTCTCCAAATGTCATGAAAGTGTTAGGGTTTCCTCTCATATAATTTTAACCAAATTTCAGTGCTATACCTCAAGTACTTCCAGATATATGGACTGTGAAAAATTCCAGTTGTATGGGAGATGCCACGCATCGTTTTTCTTTCTCTCCAAATGTCATGAAAGTGTTAGGGTTTCCTCTCATATAATTTTAACCAAATTTCAGTGCTATACCTCAAGTACTTCCAGATATAGTGACTGTGAAAATCTCCATTTGTATGGGAGATGACACGCATCCTTTTTCTTTATCCCCAGTTTTCATGAAGGTGTTATTGTTTATTCTCATATAATTTTAACCAAATTTCAGTGCTATACCTCAAGTAATTCCAGATATAAATAGTGACTGCGAAAAGTTCCAGTTGTTTTGGAGATGCCACGCATCGTTTTTCTTTCTCTCCAAATGTCATGAAAGTGTTAGGGTTTCCTCTCATATAATTTTAACCAAATTTCAGTGCTATACCTCAAGTACTTCCAGATATATGGACTGTGAAGAATTCCAGTTGTATGGGAGATGCCACGCATCGTTTTTCTTTATCCTAGTTTTCATGAAGGTGTTAGGGTTTATTCTCATACAATCTTAACCAAATTTCAGTGCTTCACCTCAAGTACTTCCAGATATAGTGACTGTGAAAAATTCCAGTTGTATGGGAGATGCCACGCATTCTTTTTCTTTGTCCCCAGTTTTCATGAAGGTGTTAGGGTTTATTCTCATATAATTTTAACCAAATTTCAGTGCTATACCTCAAGTACTTCCAGATATAGTGACTGTGAAAAATTCCATTTGTATGGGAGATGTCACGCATCCTTTTTCTTTATCCCCAGTTTTCATGAAGGTGTTATTGTTTATTCTCATATAATTTTTACCAAATTTCAGTGCTATACCTCAAGTACTTCCAGATATATGGACTGTGAAAAATTCCAGTTGTATGGGAGATGCCACACATCCTTTTTCTTTCTCTCCAAATGTCATGAAAGTGTTAGGGTTTCCTCTCATATAATTTTAACCAAATTTCAGTGCTATACCTCAAGTACTTCCAGATATAGTGACTGCGAAAAGTTCCAGTTGTTTTGGAGATGCCACGCATCGTTTTTCTTTCTCTCCAAATGTCATGAAAGTGTTAGGGTTTCCTCTCATATAATTTTAACCAAATTTCAGTGCTATACCTCAAGTACTTCCAGATATAGTGACTGTGAAAAATTCCATTTGTATGGGAGATGTCACGCATCCTTTTTCTTTATCCCCAGTTTTCATGAAGGTGTTATTGTTTATTCTCATATAATTTTTACCAAATTTCAGTGCTATACCTCAAGTACTTCCTGATATATGGACTGTGAAAAATTCCAGTTGTATGGGAGATGCCACGCATCCTTTTTCTTTCTCTCCAAATGTCATGAAAGTGTTAGGGTTTCCTCTCATATAATTTTAACAAAATTTCAGTGCTATACCTCAAGTACTTCCAGATATAGTGACTGCGAAAAGTTCCAGTTGTTTTGGAGATGCCACGCATCGTTTTTCTTTCTCTCCAAATGTCATGAAAGTGTTAGGGTTTCCTCTCATATAATTTTAACCAAATTTCAGTGCTATACCTCAAGTACTTCCAGATATATGGACTGTGAAAAATTCCAGTTGTATGGGAGATGCCACGCATCGTTTTTCTTTCTCTCCAAATGTCATGAAAGTGTTAGGGTTTCCTCTCATATAATTTTAACCAAATTTCAGTGCTATACCTCAAGTACTTCCAGATATAGTGACTGTGAAAAATTCCATTTGTATGGGAGATGACACGCATCCTTTTTCTTTATCCCCAGTTTTCATGAAGGTGTTATTGTTTATTCTCATATAATTTTAACCAAATTTCAGTGCTATACCTCAAGTAATTCCAGATATAGTGACTGCGAAAAGTTCCAGTTGTTTTGGAGATGCCACGCATCGTTTTTCTTTCTCTCCAAATGTCATGAAAGTGTTAGGGTTTCCTCTCATATAATTTTAACCAAATTTCAGTGCTATACCTCAAGTACTTCCAGATATAGTGACTGTGAAAATCTCCATTTGTATGGGAGATGACACGCATCCTTTTTCTTTATCCCCAGTTTTCATGAAGGTGTTATTGTTTATTCTCATATAATTTTAACCAAATTTCAGTGCTATACCTCAAGTACTTCCAGATATAGTGACTGTGAAAATCTCCATTTGTATGGGAGATGACACGCATCCTTTTTCTTTATCCCCAGTTTTCATGAAGGTGTTATTGTTTATTCTCATATAATTTTAACCAAATTTCAGTGCTATACCTCAAGTAATTCCAGATATAAATAGTGACTGCGAAAAGTTCCAGTTGTTTTGGAGATGCCACGCATCGTTTTTCTTTCTCTCCAAATGTCATGAAAGTGTTAGGGTTTCCTCTCATATAATTTTAACCAAATTTCAGTGCTATACCTCAAGTACTTCCAGATATCTGGACTGTGAAGAATTCCAGTTGTATGGAAGATGCCACGCATCGTTTTTCTTTATCCTAGTTTTCATGAAGGTGTTAGGGTTTATTCTCATACAATCTTAACCAAATTTCAGTGCTTCACCTCAAGTACTTCCAGATATATGGACTGTGAAAAATTCCAGTTGTATGGGAGATGCCACGCATCGTTTTTCTTTCTCTCCAAATGTCATGAAAGTGTTAGGGTTTCCTCTCATATAATTTTAACCAAATTTCAGTGCTATACCTCAAGTACTTCCAGATATAGTGACTGTGAAAAATTCCATTTGTATGGGAGATGACACGCATCCTTTTTCTTTATCCCCAGTTTTCATGAAGGTGTTATTGTTTATTCTCATATAATTTTAACCAAATTTCAGTGCTATACCTCAAGTAATTCCAGATATAGTGACTGCGAAAAGTTCCAGTTGTTTTGGAGATGCCACGCATCGTTTTTCTTTCTCTCCAAATGTCATGAAAGTGTTAGGGTTTCCTCTCATATAATTTTAACCAAATTTCAGTGCTATACCTCAAGTACTTCCAGATATATGGACTGTGAAAAATTCCAGTTGTATGGGAGATGCCACGCATCGTTTTTCTTTCTCTCCAAATGTCATGAAAGTGTTAGGGTTTCCTCTCATATAATTTTAACCAAATTTCAGTGCTATACCTCAAGTACTTCCAGATATAGTGACTGTGAAAAATTCCATTTGTATGGGAGATGACACGCATCCTTTTTCTTTATCCCCAGTTTTCATGAAGGTGTTATTGTTTATTCTCATATAATTTTAACCAAATTTCAGTGCTATACCTCAAGTAATTCCAGATATAGTGACTGCGAAAAGTTCCAGTTGTTTTGGAGATGCCACGCATCGTTTTTCTTTCTCTCCAAATGTCATGAAAGTGTTAGGGTTTCCTCTCATATAATTTTAACCAAATTTCAGTGCTATACCTCAAGTACTTCCAGATATAGTGACTGTGAAAATCTCCATTTGTATGGGAGATGACACGCATCCTTTTTCTTTATCCCCAGTTTTCATGAAGGTGTTATTGTTTATTCTCATATAATTTTAACCAAATTTCAGTGCTATACCTCAAGTACTTCCAGATATAGTGACTGTGAAAATCTCCATTTGTATGGGAGATGACACGCATCCTTTTTCTTTATCCCCAGTTTTCATGAAGGTGTTATTGTTTATTCTCATATAATTTTAACCAAATTTCAGTGCTATACCTCAAGTAATTCCAGATATAAATAGTGACTGCGAAAAGTTCCAGTTGTTTTGGAGATGCCACGCATCGTTTTTCTTTCTCTCCAAATGTCATGAAAGTGTTAGGGTTTCCTCTCATATAATTTTAACCAAATTTCAGTGCTATACCTCAAGTACTTCCAGATATCTGGACTGTGAAGAATTCCAGTTGTATGGGAGATGCCACGCATCGTTTTTCTTTATCCTAGTTTTCATGAAGGTGTTAGGGTTTATTCTCATACAATCTTAACCAAATTTCAGTGCTTCACCTCAAGTACTTCCAGATATAGTGACTGTGAAAAATTCCAGTTGTATGGGAGATGCCACGCATTCTTTTTCTTTATCCCCAGTTTTCATGAAGGTGTTAGGGTTTATTCTCATATAATTTTAACCAAATTTCAGTGCTATACCTCAAGTACTTCCAGATATAGTGACTGTGAAAAATTCCATTTGTATGGGAGATGTCACGCATCCTTTTTCTTTATCCCCAGTTTTCATGAAGGTGTTATTGTTTATTCTCATATAATTTTTACCAAATTTCAGTGCTATACCTCAAGTACTTCCAGATATATGGACTGTGAAAAATTCCAGTTGTATGGGAGATGCCACACATCCTTTTTCTTTCTCTCCAAATGTCATGAAAGTGTTAGGGTTTCCTCTCATATAATTTTAACCAAATTTCAGTGCTATACCTCAAGTACTTCCAGATATAGTGACTGCGAAAAGTTCCAGTTGTTTTGGAGATGCCACGCATCGTTTTTCTTTCTCTCCAAATGTCATGAAAGTGTTAGGGTTTCCTCTCATATAATTTTAACCAAATTTCAGTGCTATACCTCAAGTACTTCCAGATATATGGACTGTGAAAAATTCCAGTTGTATGGGAGATGCCACGCATCGTTTTTCTTTCTCTCCAAATGTCATGAAAGTGTTAGGGTTTCCTCTCATATAATTTTAACCAAATTTCAGTGCTATACCTCAAGTACTTCCAGATATAGTGACTGTGAAAAATTCCATTTGTATGGGAGATGACACGCATCCTTTTTCTTTATCCCCAGTTTTCATGAAGGTGTTATTGTTTATTCTCATATAATTTTAACCAAATTTCAGTGCTATACCTCAAGTAATTCCAGATATAGTGACTGCGAAAAGTTCCAGTTGTTTTGGAGATGCCACGCATCGTTTTTCTTTCTCTCCAAATGTCATGAAAGTGTTAGGGTTTCCTCTCATATAATTTTAACCAAATTTCAGTGCTATACCTCAAGTACTTCCAGATATATGGACTGTGAAAAATTCCAGTTGTATGGGAGATGCCACGCATCGTTTTTCTTTATCCTAGTTTTCATGAAGGTGTTAGGGTTTATTCTCATATAATCTTAACCAAATTTCAGTGCTTCACCTCAAGTACTTCGAGATATAGTGACTGTGAAAAATTCCAGTTGTATGGGAGATGCCACGCATCGTTTTTCTTTCTCTCCAAATGTCATGAAAGTGTTAGGGTTTCCTCTCATATAATTTTAACCAAATTTCAGTGCTATACCTCAAGTACTTCCAGATATAGTGACTGTGAAAAATTCCATTTGTATGGGAGATGACACGCATCCTTTTTCTTTATCCCCAGTTTTCATGAAGGTGTTATTGTTTATTCTCATATAATTTTAACCAAATTTCAGTGCTATACCTCAAGTACTTCCAGATATATGGACTGTGAAAAATTCCAGTTGTATGGGAGATGCCACGCATCGTTTTTCTTTATCCTAGTTTTCATGAAGGTGTTAGGGTTTATTCTCATATAATCTTAACCAAATTTCAGTGCTTCACCTCAAGTACTTCCAGATATAGTGACTGTGAAAAATTCCATTTGTATGGGAGATGACACGCATCCTTTTTCTTTATCCCCAGTTTTCATGAAGGTGTTATTGTTTATTCTCATATAATTTTAACCAAATTTCAGTGCTATACCTCAAGTAATTCCAGATATAGTGACTGCGAAAAGTTCCAGTTGTTTTGGAGATGCCACGCATCGTTTTTCTTTCTCTCCAAATGTCATGAAAGTGTTAGGGTTTCCTCTCATATAATTTTAACCAAATTTCAGTGCTATACCTCAAGTACTTCCAGATATATGGACTGTGAAAAATTCCAGTTGTATGGGAGATGCCACGCATCGTTTTTCTTTCTCTCCAAATGTCATGAAAGTGTTAGGGTTTCCTCTCATATAATTTTAACCAAATTTCAGTGCTATACCTCAAGTACTTCCAGATATAGTGACTGTGAAAATCTCCATTTGTATGGGAGATGACACGCATCCTTTTTCTTTATCCCCAGTTTTCATGAAGGTGTTATTGTTTATTCTCATATAATTTTAACCAAATTTCAGTGCTATACCTCAAGTAATTCCAGATATAAATAGTGACTGCGAAAAGTTCCAGTTGTTTTGGAGATGCCACGCATCGTTTTTCTTTCTCTCCAAATGTCATGAAAGTGTTAGGGTTTCCTCTCATATAATTTTAACCAAATTTCAGTGCTATACCTCAAGTACTTCCAGATATATGGACTGTGAAGAATTCCAGTTGTATGGGAGATGCCACGCATCGTTTTTCTTTATCCTAGTTTTCATGAAGGTGTTAGGGTTTATTCTCATACAATCTTAACCAAATTTCAGTGCTTCACCTCAAGTACTTCCAGATATAGTGACTGTGAAAAATTCCAGTTGTATGGGAGATGCCACGCATTCTTTTTCTTTATCCCCAGTTTTCATGAAGGTGTTAGGGTTTATTCTCATATAATTTTAACCAAATTTCAGTGCTATACCTCAAGTACTTCCAGATATAGTGACTGTGAAAAATTCCATTTGTATGGGAGATGTCACGCATCCTTTTTCTTTATCCCCAGTTTTCATGAAGGTGTTATTGTTTATTCTCATATAATTTTTACCAAATTTCAGTGCTATACCTCAAGTACTTCCAGATATATGGACTGTGAAAAATTCCAGTTGTATGGGAGATGCCACACATCCTTTTTCTTTCTCTCCAAATGTCATGAAAGTGTTAGGGTTTCCTCTCATATAAGTTTAACCAAATTTCAGTGCTATACCTCAAGTACTTCCAGATATAGTGACTGCGAAAAGTTCCAGTTGTTTTGGAGATGCCACGCATCGTTTTTCTTTCTCTCCAAATGTCATGAAAGTGTTAGGGTTTCCTCTCATATAATTTTAACCAAATTTCAGTGCTATACCTCAAGTACTTCCAGATATATGGACTGTGAAAAATTCCAGTTGTATGGGAGATGCCACGCATCGTTTTTCTTTCTCTCCAAATGTCATGAAAGTGTTAGGGTTTCCTCTCATATAATTTTAACCAAATTTCAGTGCTATACCTCAAGTACTTCCAGATATAGTGACTGTGAAAAATTCCATTTGTATGGGAGATGACACGCATCCTTTTTCTTTATCCCCAGTTTTCATGAAGGTGTTATTGTTTATTCTCATATAATTTTAACCAAATTTCAGTGCTATACCTCAAGTAATTCCAGATATAGTGACTGCGAAAAGTTCCAGTTGTTTTGGAGATGGTTAGGTTAGGTTAGGTTAATGTGGCCGCCTCTCAGCGGTGCCGAGAGGCGCACTTAGGCCGACTGGCCCATTGTGATACCACTGAGCGGGTTTAAGTCCCTTTTACCTTTAAGAGAACTGTTCATTGAAAGAACCACCCTGTACGCTTAATGAAGCGCAGGATGTCTCCAATTTCGGCAGAGCCTAACTCCGCTAGGCCGAGGAATAGGCACCTGCTTAGGCACTCCAGCCGGGTTCTGGCTAGTGCGGGGCAGCTGCAGAGGAAGTGCTCTACACTCTCGATTTCCTCCTCGTCCCTGCAGCTGCGACAGAAATCATTTGAAGAAACCCCCATGCGCTTGGCATGTACGCCCATGAGACAGTGTCCCGTGAGCACCCCGATCAACAGACCAAGGGAGGGTCGGTCAAGTTTGAGTATGGACTCGGTTCGTTTGTGGCAGATGCGGGGCCAAGTTTGCCTGGACACCTCGCATGTCGTTTCCGTAGCCCACCTAGAGTTTGCCTTTTTCTCGAATTCACGTAGGAGCCAGAGCTTAGTCGTGGCAAGAGGCGGGGAGATACTCCCAATGTGATTCTCCCCTGTATGCTCCGTGGCCTTCCTTGCCAGCTCGTCAGCAGCACAGTTTCCAGGAATATCGCTATGGCCTGGAACCCATACTACCGCTGTGGAGCATTTCGAAGACAATTCATTGAGCAATTGCCTACAGTCTTGAGCTACTTTCGAGGTAGAGTTACTACTCTGAAGAGCTTTGATCGCTGCCTGGCTATCGCTGTATATTGACACAGATGTGCGGTTTTCAGATAGAAGCCAGCGAGCAGCCTCCTCTATGGCCGTAAGTTCAGCCTGGAATACGCTGCAGTGGCTGGGAAGTCTAATGCTTAAGCAAAGTGAAAGATCCTCCGAATAGACGCCGCTGCCCACTTTGCCGTTGAGCTTCGAGCCGTCTGTAAATATGGATTCTGAATCCGGGTTTAGAAAGTGCCTGTCCTTCCATTCCTCCCTCTTAGGGATTTTGGTGGAGAACTTGGTATTTGGGCCGTGGCCTATAGGTAGGGTGTAGTCCACGGTTTTCAGATTTTGGGGTATGGTCTCCAAGATTCTCGCGTGTCCAAATCTGGTGTCGCTCCATCGTTGAACAGCGCTCAGTCTTACTGCGCTGCAGCTTGCTTGGAGTTTACCGTATAAGTCAACCGGGAGTAGGTCGAGCATGACCTCCAAAGCTTTGGTAGGCGTGGATGGGAGTGACCCCGTGATGAGCACCGCCGCAGACCGCTGTACCCTGCCCATCCTTCCTATGATGCTGTTACGTTCTAGTGCAGGCCACCATACAACAACACCATAGAAGAGGATGGGTCTTACCACAGCGGTGTACAGCCAATGCATCACACGGGGGTTCAGGCCCCATTTCTTCCCTACGGCTGCTTTGGATGCGTATAGGGCAGTGATAGCTTTCCGGGATCTGTCCTCAACATGTTTGTTCCAGTTGAGTTTGCTATCTAAGATAACGCCGAGGTACCTGACCTCTTGGGAGAGGTTGAGCCTTACCCCGTTCAGACGGGGTGGTGTAAAAGCTGGTACTTTGTATTTTCTTGTGAAAAGGACCATTTCCGTTTTAGAGGGATTTACGCTAAGGCCGCTTGCCATAGCCCAGTCCTCCACGAGGTTCAGGGCCGATTGGAGCAGTTCACTTAGGGTCTGAAGATGCCTGCCTGTGGCCGTAAGAGCGATGTCGTCGGCGTAGGCAATGATTTGGCAACCGGTGTTTTCCAGTTCCAGAAGCAGGGTGTTAACGGTTAGGTTCCACAGTAGAGGAGATAGAACTCCCCCTTGAGGGGTGCCTCGAGATGCGTATCGCACTATTGAGGCCTCACCCAGATCAGCCTGGATAGTTCTCTTTGCCAGGAGCTGACTAACGAAACCCACAAGCGGGGGTTCCAGTCCCGTTCCCCGAAGGGACTGGATGACGGCCCGTGGGAGTACGTTATTGAAGGCTCCTTCAATGTCGAGAAAGATACCCAGCGTGTACTCCTTGAAGGCAAGCCCTTTTTCTATCTTTGAGGTGATAGCATGGAGTGCCGTTTCCACGGACTTGCCCTTAGAGTATGCGTGTTGAGCCTTCGAGAGGTCAAGAGGGCGCAGATTATCTCTAATGTGCGCGTCTAGTATTCTTTCCAATACTTTAAGAAGAAAGGATGTAAGGCTTATAGGCCTAAAGTCCTTAGGTTTTGAGTGCGAGACTCGTCCTCCTTTCGGTATGAAGACTATCTTCGCCTCGGTCCATTTGTGCGGAACGTGGCATAGCCTAAGACATGATGTGTAGATTTCAGACAGAATGGGACATAGAATGCCTCTGGCCATTTGAAGTTCGGCGGGAAATATGTTATCGGGTCCCGGAGATTTAAAAGGGTCGAAGGTTCCGATTGCCCATTCGACTTTTTGGGGGGTGATTATTCCCTCTATAGAGTCGTAAATTGTCCCGCTGTTGGTGGCTGTTGGTGGCTCCGTGGAACAGCCGGGGAAGTGCGTTTCCATTAGGAGGTCGACCATTTCGCCGCTGGACGATGTCCAGTCTCCATCGGGTTTCTGGATGAAGGTCGGAACAGTGGGACTTTTAGATAGAACTTTACGCAGTCTATTTGCCTCTGAGTTGGTTTCAATGTTGGTACAAAAGTCCCTCCATGAATTCTTCTGGGCTTTGTTGACTGCTTTTTTGAAAGTTTTTAAGGCCTGTTTATATTCGTGCCAAGAACCAGTCCGCTTAGCTTCATTAAACATTCTCCTGCTATTTTTCCTGAGTCGAGAAATTTCGGAGCTCCACCAAGGTGGTCTCGTCTTGTTCCTCGGTCTGGTAACCGGACAGGAGACGTTAAAGGCAGCGTTACAGGACTCTGTGATCAGGTCTACCGCTTCGTCAATTTTAGACGATGAGTCGAGCTCACCGATCGAAGCCGACCCGCTTTCCAGATGGATGTGCGCTTCATCAGATCTTTGCGGTAGACCGAGTCTACCGTGAGAAGCGTGTTTACAAAGCGAATGTGATAGAATGTTCCTGAAAACATTCCAATCCGTTCTCTTCCTATTTCTGTAAGCTGCAAGAGTGGGTGGTCTCACAAGGAGACAGAAACAAATGTATTTATGATCAGAGAAGGAGTTGTCCTTTGAGACGTGCCAGTTCTCAATTTGACCCAGTGCCGGGTCAGAGATTAGCGTAATGTCCAGGACTTCCTTTCTATTTGCGGTTACGAACGTAGGTTCGCTTCCAGAATTGCTTATATACAGGTTATGTAATAAAATAAAATCAAGAAGGCACTCACCTCTAGGGTTGGTATCCGTAGAACCCCACACTGTATTGTGCGCATTGGCGTCAGCTCCTATTAATATCGGCAGCTTCCGTCGGTTTGCCTCCTTTACCGCGTTTACCAGGCAGCTGGAAGGTAATTGGGGGGCATCGTGCGCCATATAGGCTGCAGTTAGCCAGATTTGTCTGCCTTCTACTTCAAGGCTGATGCTCACTGTGTCTGCGTCGCTGAAATTGGATAACAGAAAGTAAGAGAGGGTCTTTTTAACAAGGATGCAGGCTCTGGTCCTACCTATAGTTGGGGTCTTAACCACCTGGTAGACATCAGAAGTTAGTCCGCACACCTTGTTGCCGACGATCCAAGGTTCTTGGATTAATACGAGCTCCTCTGCTGTTTCGCCGAGTCGCAAGAGGAGGGCAGCCGAAGCTGCCTTAGAGTGATGCAGGTTAATTTGTAGAACCCGCATCATCAAAAATTTACAGGTCAGTGTCAGAGCCCTCGTCCATCGCCACCGTCTCTACGCGTTCGGGAGCGGCAATGACTGTAATGTCAAGTGCCGCGTCCTCCGCATCAGAGTCCAGTAGCTGGCTCTCGGACTGGTGCACCCACCGGCCGAAGGTAGACCCGACGAAGCCCGACACCGAAGCCGTGTCGCTCTCGGAGTCTTCGTTCGCGGTATCATACCCGACCAATGAGTGCGCCTTCCCAGCAGGTTCACTCAAGGTGCTTCCCGAGGGACCTTCACCGCCTGAGACGGTCTCAGAGGCGATGGAGGCATCAACCGCTCCGCTCAGGGCGTTAACGTCTGAAGTACCCCCATCGCTGGCTATAGTGGAGGGAACAGGTCCACTCGCGGTGTTTCCTGGTTGCTCTTCCGCTCCAAGTTCATCCGTTGCGGGTTCACCCTTCTTTTGGATGCGCAGGGTGATGGAGTAAAAGCAGTAGCTAATGACTCCACCACAGGCTTCCAGAGCAGGGAGAGAGTCTTCGCTAATGACTAGAGTCACATAGCGTTGCTTCTCCCTGACCTCACTAACCCTAACTACCCTCCATTCACTGGTGGGTAGTCCTGCGTTACCATCCCGGATGATCTTCAAAATGGCCTCTGGCGTCGACGGCTCGGCTGCTGGAATCCAGGCCCAGGCCCGTAGCCTGCAAGGAATCTCGTTCCTATGCACGGCTACCAGGTCTGCCCCGGACCACAGCTCGCCTAACGCGGAGATTGCCTCCTTGTAAAGCAATACCGAGCGCTCATCGGCGCAAGAGACCAACTTGATCCTCCGCTGATGCCAACCGGCATCACGGATGCTAGGTGCAGGGCCCGGAAACTTCTCGAGGACTTTTCCGTAGACCCCGCACAAACCAATTAACACCGACTTCCAGTTGTCTGGTGTTATGTTTGTTTTGGAGATGCCACGCATCGTTTTTCTTTCTCTCCAAATGTCATGAAAGTGTTAGGGTTTCCTCTCATATAATTTTAACCAAATTTCAGTGCTATACCTCAAGTACTTCCAGATATATGGACTGTGAAAAATTCCAGTTGTATGGGAGATGCCACGCATCGTTTTTCTTTATCCTAGTTTTCATGAAGGTGTTAGGGTTTATTCTCATATAATCTTAACCAAATTTCAGTGCTTCACCTCAAGTACTTCCAGATATAGTGACTGTGAAAAATTCCAGTTGTATGGGAGATGCCACGCATCGTTTTTCTTTCTCTCCAAATGTCATGAAAGTGTTAGGGTTTCCTCTCATATAATTTTAACCAAATTTCAGTGCTATACCTCAAGTACTTCCAGATATATGGACTGTGAAAAATTCCAGTTGTATGGGAGATGCCACGCATCGTTTTTCTTTCTCTCCAAATGTCATGAAAGTGTTAGGGTTTCCTCTCATATAATTTTAACCAAATTTCAGTGCTATACCTCAAGTACTTCCAGATATAGTGACTGTGAAAAATTCCATTTGTATGGGAGATGACACGCATCCTTTTTCTTTATCCCCAGTTTTCATGAAGGTGTTATTGTTTATTCTCATATAATTTTAACCAAATTTCAGTGCTATACCTCAAGTACTTCCAGATATATGGACTGTGAAAAATTCCAGTTGTATGGGAGATGCCACGCATCGTTTTTCTTTATCCTAGTTTTCATGAAGGTGTTAGGGTTTATTCTCATATAATCTTAACCACATTTCAGTGCTTCACCTCAAGTACTTCCAGATATAGTGACTGTGAAAAATTCCAGTTGTATGGGAGATGCCACGCATTCTTTTTCTTTATCCCCAGTTTTCATGAAGGTGTTAGGGTTTATTCTCATATAATTTTAACCAAATTTCAGTGCTAAACCTCAAGTACTTCCAGATATAGTGACTGTGAAAAATTCCATTTGTATGGGAGATGTCACGCATCCTTTTTCTTTATCCCCAGTTTTCATGAAGGTGTTATTGTTTATTCTCATATAATTTTTACCAAATTTCAGTGCTATACCTCAAGTACTTCCAGATATATGGACTGTGAAAAATTCCAGTTGTATGGGAGATGCCACGCATCCTTTTTCTTTCTCTCCAAATGTCATGAAAGTGTTAGGGTTTCCTCTCATATAATTTTAACCAAATTTCAGTGCTATACCTCAAGTACTTCCAGATATAGTGACTGCGAAAAGTTCCAGTTGTTTTGGAGATGCCACGCATCGTTTTTCTTTCTCTCCAAATGTCATGAAAGTGTTAGGGTTTCCTCTCATATAATTTTAACCAAATTTCAGTGCTATACCTCAAGTACTTCCAGATATATGGACTGTGAAAAATTCCAGTTGTATGGGAGATGCCACGCATCGTTTTTCTTTCTCTCCAAATGTCATGAAAGTGTTAGGGTTTCCTCTCATATAATTTTAACCAAATTTCAGTGCTATACCTCAAGTACTTCCAGATATAGTGACTGTGAAAAATTCCATTTGTATGGGAGATGACACGCATCCTTTTTCTTTATCCCCAGTTTTCATGAAGGTGTTATTGTTTATTCTCATATAATTTTAACCAAATTTCAGTGCTATACCTCAAGTAATTCCAGATATAGTGACTGCGAAAAGTTCCAGTTGTTTTGGAGATGCCACGCATCGTTTTTCTTTCTCTCCAAATGTCATGAAAGTGTTAGGGTTTCCTCTCATATAATTTTAACCAAATTTCAGTGCTATACCTCAAGTACTTCCAGATATAGTGACTGCGAAAAGTTCCAGTTGTTTTGGAGATGCCACGCATCGTTTTTCTTTCTCTCCAAATGTCATGAAAGTGTTAGGGTTTCCTCTCATATAATTTTAACCAAATTTCAGTGCTATACCTCAAGTACTTCCAGATATATGGACTGTGAAAAATTCCAGTTGTATGGGAGATGCCACGCATCGTTTTTCTTTCTCTCCAAATGTCATGAAAGTGTTAGGGTTTCCTCTCATATAATTTTAACCAAATTTCAGTGCTATACCTCAAGTACTTCCAGATATAGTGACTGTGAAAAATTCCATTTGTATGGGAGATGACACGCATCCTTTTTCTTTATCCCCAGTTTTCATGAAGGTGTTATTGTTTATTCTCATATAATTTTAACCAAATTTCAGTGCTATACCTCAAGTAATTCCAGATATAGTGACTGCGAAAAGTTCCAGTTGTTTTGGAGATGCCACGCATCGTTTTTCTTTCTCTCCAAATGTCATGAAAGTGTTAGGGTTTCCTCTCATATAATTTTAACCAAATTTCAGTGCTATACCTCAAGTACTTCCAGATATATGGACTGTGAAAAATTCCAGTTGAATGGGAGATGCCACGCATCGTTTTTCTTTATCCTAGTTTTCATGAAGGTGTTAGGGTTTATTCTCATATAATCTTAACCAAATTTCAGTGCTTCACCTCAAGTACTTCCAGATATAGTGACTGTGAAAAATTCCAGTTGTATGGGAGATGCCACGCATCGTTTTTCTTTCTCTCCAAATGTCATGAAAGTGTTAGGGTTTCCTCTCATATAATTTTAACCAAATTTCAGTGCTATACCTCAAGTACTTCCAGATATATGGACTGTGAAAAATTCCAGTTGTATGGGAGATGCCACGCATCGTTTTTCTTTCTCTCCAAATGTCATGAAAGTGTTAGGGTTTCCTCTCATATAATTTTAACCAAATTTCAGTGCTATACCTCAAGTACTTCCAGATATAGTGACTGTGAAAAATTCCATTTGTATGGGAGATGACACGCATCCTTTTTCTTTATCCCCAGTTTTCATGAAGGTGTTATTGTTTATTCTCATATAATTTTAACCAAATTTCAGTGCTATACCTCAAGTACTTCCAGATATATGGACTGTGAAAAATTCCAGTTGTATGGGAGATGCCACGCATCGTTTTTCTTTATCCTAGTTTTCATGAAGGTGTTAGGGTTTATTCTCATATAATCTTAACCAAATTTCAGTGCTTCACCTCAAGTACTTCCAGATATAGTGACTGTGAAAAATTCCAGTTGTATGGGAGATGCCACGCATTCTTTTTCTTTATCCCCAGTTTTCATGAAGGTGTTAGGGTTTATTCTCATATAATTTTAACCAAATTTCAGTGCTATACCTCAAGTACTTCCAGATATAGTGACTGTGAAAAATTCCATTTGTATGGGAGATGTCACGCATCCTTTTTCTTTATCCCCAGTTTTCATGAAGGTGTTATTGTTTATTCTCATATAATTTTTACCAAATTTCAGTGCTATACCTCAAGTACTTCCAGATATATGGACTGTGAAAAATTCCAGTTGTATGGGAGATGCCACGCATCCTTTTTCTTTCTCTCCAAATGTCATGAAAGTGTTAGGGTTTCCTCTCATATAATTTTAACCAAATTTCAGTGCTATACCTCAAGTACTTCCAGATATAGTGACTGCGAAAAGTTCCAGTTGTTTTGGAGATGACACGCATCGTTTTTCTTTCTCTCCAAATGTCATGAAAGTGTTAGGGTTTCCTCTCATATAATTTTAACCAAATTTCAGTGCTATACCTCAAGTACTTCCAGATATATGGACTGTGAAAAATTCCAGTTGTATGGGAGATGCCACGCATCGTTTTTCTTTCTCTCCAAATGTCATGAAAGTGTTAGGGTTTCCTCTCATATAATTTTAACCAAATTTCAGTGCTATACCTCAAGTACTTCCAGATATAGTGACTGTGAAAAATTCCATTTGTATGGGAGATGACACGCATCCTTTTTCTTTATCCCCAGTTTTCATGAAGGTGTTATTGTTTATTCTCATATAATTTTAACCAAATTTCAGTGCTATACCTCAAGTAATTCCAGATATAGTGACTGCGAAAAGTTCCAGTTGTTTTGGAGATGCCACGCATCGTTTTTCTTTCTCTCCAAATGTCATGAAAGTGTTAGGGTTTCCTCTCATATAATTTTAACCAAATTTCAGTGCTATACCTCAAGTACTTCCAGATATATGGACTGTGAAAAATTCCAGTTGTATGGGAGATGCCACGCATCGTTTTTCTTTATCCTAGTTTTCATGAAGGTGTTAGGGTTTATTCTCATATAATCTTAACCAAATTTCAGTGCTTCACCTCAAGTACTTCCAGATATAGTGACTGTGAAAAATTCCAGTTGTATGGGAGATGCCACGCATCGTTTTTCTTTCTCTCCAAATGTCATGAAAGTGTTAGGGTTTCCTCTCATATAATTTTAACCAAATTTCAGTGCTATACCTCAAGTACTTCCAGATATAGTGACTGTGAAAAGTTCCAGTTGTTTTGGAGATGACACGCATCCTTTTTCTTTATCCCCAGTTTTCATGAAGGTGTTATTGTTTATTCTCATATAATTTTAACCAAATTTCAGTGCTATACCTCAAGTAATTCCAGATATAGTGACTGCGAAAAGTTTCAGTTGTTTTGGAGATGCCACGCATCGTTTTTCTTTCTCTCCAAATGTCATGAAAGTGTTAGGGTTTCCTCTCATATAATTTTAACCAAATTTCAGTGCTATACCTCAAGTACTTCCAGATATATGGACTGTGAAAAATTCCAGTTGTATGGGAGATGCCACGCATCGTTTTTCTTTCTCTCCAAATGTCATGAAAGTGTTAGGGTTTCCTCTCATATAATTTTAACCAAATTTCAGTGCTATACCTCAAGTACTTCCAGATATATGGACTGTGAAAAATTCCAGTTGTATGGGAGATGCCACGCATCCTTTTTCTTTCTCTCCAAATGTCATGAAAGTGTTAGGGTTTCCTCTCATATAATTTTAACCAAATTTCAGTGCTATACCTCAAGTACTTCCAGATATAGTGACTGCGAAAAGTTCCAGTTGTTTTGGAGATGCCACGCATCGTTTTTCTTCCTCTCCAAATGTCATGAAAGTGTTAGGGTTTCCTCTCATATAATTTTAACCAAATTTCAGTGCTATACCTCAAGTACTTCCAGATATATGGACTGTGAAAAATTCCAGTTGTATGGGAGATGTCACGCATCGTTTTTCTTTCTCTCCAAATGTCATGAAAGTGTTAGGGTTTCCTCTCATATAATTTTAACCAAATTTCAGTGCTATACCTCAAGTACTTCCAGATATAGTGACTGTGAAAAATTCCATTTGTATGGGAGATGACACGCATCCTTTTTCTTTATCCCCAGTTTTCATGAAGGTGTTATTGTTTATTCTCATATAATTTTAACCAAATTTCAGTGCTATACCTCAAGTAATTCCAGATATAGTGACTGCGAAAAGTTCCAGTTGTTTCGGAGATGCCACGCATCGTTTTTCTTTCTCTCCAAATGTCATGAAAGTGTTAGGGTTTCCTCTCATATAATTTTAACCAAATTTCAGTGCTATACCTCAAGTACTTCCAGATATAGTGACTGTGAAAAATTCCATTTGTATGGGAGATGACACGCATCCTTTTTCTTTATCCTAGTTTTCATGAAGGTGTTAATGTTTATTCTCATATAATCTTAACCAAATTTCAGTGCTTCACCTCAAGTACTTCCAGATATAGTGACTGTGAAAAATTCCAGTTTTATGGGAGATGCCACGCATTCTTTTTCTTTATCCCCAGTTTTCATGAAGGTGTTAGGGTTTATTCTCATATAATTTTAACCAAATTTCAGTGCTATACCTCAAGTACTTCCAGATATAGTGACTGTGAAAAATTCCATTTGTATGGGAGATGTCACGCATCCTTTTTCTTTATCCCCAGTTTTCATGAAGGTGTTATTGTTTATTCTCATATAATTTTTACCAAATTTCAGTGCTATACCTCAAGTACTTCCAGATATATGGACTGTGAAAAATTCCAGTTGTATGGGAGATGCCACGCATCCTTTTTCTTTCTCTCCAAATGTCATGAAAGTGTTAGGGTTTCCTCTCATATAATTTTAACCAAATTTCAGTGCTATACCTCAAGTACTTTCAGATATAGTGACTGCGAAAAGTTCCAGTTGTTTTGGAGATGCCACGCATCGTTTTTCTTTCTCTCCAAATGTCATGAAAGTGTTAGGGTTTCCTCTCATATAATTTTAACCAAATTTCAGTGCTATACCTCAAGTACTTCCAGATATATGGACTGTGAAAAATTCCAGTTGTATGGGAGATGCCACGCATCGTTTTTCTTTCTCTCCAAATGTCATGAAAGTGTTAGGGTTTCCTCTCATATAATTTTAACCAAATTTCAGTGCTATACCTCAAGTACTTCCAGATATAGTGACTGTGAAAAATTCCATTTGTATGGGAGATGACACGCATCCTTTTTCTTTATCCCCAGTTTTCATGAAGGTGTTATTGTTTATTCTCATATAATTTAAACCAAATTTCAGTGCTATACCTCAAGTAATTCCAGATATAGTGACTGCGAAAAGTTCCAGTTGTTTTGGAGATGCCACGCATCGTTTTTCTTTCTCTCCAAATGTCATGAAAGTGTTAGGGTTTCCTCTCATATAATAGTACTTCCATATATATGGACTGTGAAAAATTCCAGTTGTATGGGAGATGCCACGCATCCTTTTTCTTTCTCTCCAAATGTCATGCAAGTGTTAGGGTTTCCTCTCATATAATTTTAACCAAATTTCAGTGCTATACCTCAAGTACTTCCAGATATAGTGACTGTGAAAAATTCCATTTGTATGGGAGATGACACGCATCCTTTTTCTTTATCCCCAGTTTTCATGAAGGTGTTATTGTTTATTCTCATATAATTTTAACCAAATTTCAGTGCTATACCTCAAGTAATTCCAGATATAGTGACTGCGAAAAGTTCCAGTTGTTTTGGAGATGCCACGCATCGTTTTCCTTTCTCTCCAAATGTCATGAAAGTGTTAGGGTTTCCTCTCATATAATTTTAACCAAATTTCAGTGCTATACCTCAAGTACTTCCAGATATATGGACTGTGAAAAATTCCAGTTGTATGGGAGATGCCACGCATCGTTTTCCTTTCTCTCCAAATGTCATGAAAGTGTTAGGGTTTCCTCTCATATAATTTTAACCAAATTTCAGTGCTATACCTCAAGTACTTCCAGATATAGTGACTGTGAAAAATTCCAGTTGTATGGGAGATGCCACGCATCCTTTTTCTTTATCCCCAGTTTTCATGCAGGTGTTAGGGTTTATTCTCATATAATTTTAACCAAATTTCAGTGCTACACCTCAAGTACTTCCAGATATAGTGACTGTGAAAAATTCCAGTTGTATGGGAGATGCCACGCATCCTTTTTCTTTATCCCCAGTTTTCATGAAGGTGTTATTGTTTATTCTCATATAATTTTAACTAAATTTCAGTGCTATACCTCAAGTAATTCCAGATATAGTGACTGCGAAAAATTCCAGTTGTTTTGGAGATGCCACGCATCGTTTTTCTTTCTCTCCAAATGTCATGAAAGTGTTATAGTTTCCTCTCATATAATTTTAACCAAATTTCAGTGCTACACCTCAAGTACTTCCAGATATAGTGACTGTGAAAAATTCCAGTTGTATGGGAGATGCCACGCATCCTTTTTCTTTATCCCCAGTTTTCATGAAGGAGTTATTGTTTATTCTCATATAATTTTAACCAAATTTCAGTGCTATACCTCAAGTACTACCAGATATAGTGACTGTGAAAAATTCCAGTTGTATGGGAGATGCCACGCATCCTTTTTCTTTATCCCCAGTTTTCATGAAGGTGTTATTGTTTATTCTCATATAATTTTTACCAAATTTCAGTGCTATACCTCAAGTACTTCCAGATATATGGACTGTGAAAAATTCCAGTTGTATGGGAGATGCCACGCATCCTTTTTCTTTCTCTCCAAATGTCATGAAAGTGTTAAGGTTTCCTCTCATATAATTTTAACCAAATTTCAGTGCTATACCTCAAGTACTTCCAGATATAGTGACTGCGAAAAGTTCCAGTTGTTTTGGAGATGACACGCATCGTTTTTCTTTCTCTCCAAATGTCATGAAAGTGTTAGGGTTTCCTCTCATATAATTTTAACCAAATTTCAGTGCTATACCTCAAGTACTTCCAGATATATGGACTGTGAAAAATTCCAGTTGTATGGGAGATGCCACGCATCGTTTTTCTTTCTCTCCAAATGTCATGAAAGTGTTAGGGTTTCCTCTCATATAATTTTAACCAAATTTCAGTGCTATACCTCAAGTACTTCCAGATATAGTGACTGTGAAAAATTCCATTTGTATGGGAGATGACACGCATCCTTTTTCTTTATCCCCAGTTTTCATGAAGGTGTTATTGTTTATTCTCATATAATTTTAACCAAATTTCAGTGCTATACCTCAAGTAATTCCAGATATAGTGACTGCGAAAAGTTCCAGTTGTTTTGGAGATGCCACGCATCGTTTTTCTTTCTCTCCAAATGTCATGAAAGTGTTATGGTTTCCTCTCATATAATTTTAACCAAATTTCAGTGCTATACCTCAAGTACTTCCAGATATATGGACTGTGAAAAATTCCAGTTGTATGGGAGATGCCACGCATCGTTTTTCTTTATCCTAGTTTTCATGAAGGTGTTAGGGTTTATTCTCATATAATCTTAACCAAATTTCAGTGCTTCACCTCAAGTACTTCCAGATATAGTGACTGTGAAAAATTCCAGTTGTATGGGAGATGCCACGCATCGTTTTTCTTTCTCTCCAAATGTCATGAAAGTGTTATTGTTTCCTCTCATATAATTTTAACCAAATTTCAGTGCTATACCTCAAGTACTTCCAGATATAGTGACTGTGAAAAGTTCCAGTTGTTTTGGAGATGACACGCATCCTTTTTCTTTATCCCCAGTTTTCATGAAGGTGTTATTGTTTATTCTCATATAATTTTAACCAAATTTCAGTGCTATACCTCAAGCAATTCCAGATATAGTGACTGCGAAAAGTTTCAGTTGTTTTGGAGATGCCACGCATCGTTTTTCTTTCTCTCCAAATGTCATGAAAGTGTTAGGGTTTCCTCTCATATAATTTTAACCAAATTTCAGTGCTATACCTCAAGTACTTCCAGATATATGGACTGTGAAAAATTCCAGTTGTATGGGAGATGCCACGCATCGTTTTTCTTTCTCTCCAAATGTCATGAAAGTGTTAGGGTTTCCTCTCATATAATTTTAACCAAATTTCAGTGCTATACCTCAAGTACTTCCAGATATATGGACTGTGAAAAATTCCAGTTGTATGGGAGATGCCACGCATCCTTTTTCTTTCTCTCCAAATGTCATGAAAGTGTTAGGGTTTCCTCTCATATAATTTTAACCAAATTTCAGTGCTATACCTCAAGTACTTCCAGATATAGTGACTGCGAAAAGTTCCAGTTGTTTTGGAGATGCCACGCATCGTTTTTCTTTCTCTCCAAATGTCATGAAAGTGTTAGGGTTTCCTCTCATATAATTTTAACCAAATTTCAGTGCTATACCTCAAGTACTTCCAGATATATGGACTGTGAAAAATTCCAGTTGTATGGGAGATGTCACGCATCGTTTTTCTTTCTCTCCAAATGTCATGAAAGTGTTAGGGTTTCCTCTCATATAATTTTAACCAAATTTCAGTGCTATACCTCAAGTACTTCCAGATATAGTGACTGTGAAAAATTCCATTTGTATGGGAGATGACACGCATCCTTTTTCTTTATCCCCAGTTTTCATGAAGGTGTTATTGTTTATTCTCATATAATTTTAACCAAATTTCAGTGCTATACCTCAAGTAGTTCCAGATATAGTGACTGCGAAAAGTTCCAGTTGTTTTGGAGATGCCACGCATCGTTTTTCTTTCTCTCCAAATGTCATGAAAGTGTTAGGGTTTCCTCTCATATAATTTTAACCAAATTTCAGTGCTATACCTCAAGTACTTCCAGATATAGTGACTGTGAAAAATTCCATTTGTATGGGAGATGACACGCATCCTTTTTCTTTATCCTAGTTTTCATGAAGGTGTTAATGTTTATTCTCATATAATCTTAACCAAATTTCAGTGCTTCACCTCAAGTACTTCCAGATATAGTGACTGTGAAAAATTCCAGTTGTATGGGAGATGCCACGCATTCTTTTTCTTTATCCCCAGTTTTCATGAAGGTGTTAGGGTTTATTCTCATATAATTTTAACCAAATTTCAGTGCTATACCTCAAGTACTTCCAGATATAGTGACTGTGAAAAATTCCATTTGTATGGGAGATGTCACGCATCCTTTTTCTTTATCCCCAGTTTTCATGAAGGTGTTATTGTTTATTCTCATATAATTTTTACCAAATTTCAGTGCTATACCTCAAGTACTTCCAGATATATGGACTGTGAAAAATTCCAGTTGTATGGGAGATGCCACGCATCCTTTTTCTTTCTCTCCAAATGTCATGAAAGTGTTAGGGTTTCCTCTCATATAATTTTAACCAAATTTCAGTGCTATACCTCAAGTACTTTCAGATATAGTGACTGCGAAAAGTTCCAGTTGTTTTGGAGATGCCACGCATCGTTTTTCTTTCTCTCCAAATGTCATGAAAGTGTTAGGGTTTCCTCTCATATAATTTTAACCAAATTTCAGTGCTATACCTCAAGTACTTCCAGATATATGGACTGTGAAAAATTCCAGTTGTATGGGAGATGCCACGCATCGTTTTTCTTTCTCTCCAAATGTCATGAAAGTGTTAGGGTTTCCTCTTATATAATTTTAACCAAATTTCAGTGCTATACCTCAAGTACTTCCAGATATAGTGACTGTGAAAAATTCCATTTGTATGGGAGATGACACGCATCCTTTTTCTTTATCCCCAGTTTTCATGAAGGTGTTATTGTTTATTCTCATATAATTTAAACCAAATTTCAGTGCTATACCTCAAGTAATTCCAGATATAGTGACTGCGAAAAGTTCCAGTTGTTTTGGAGATGCCACGCATCGTTTTTCTTTCTCTCCAAATGTCATGAAAGTGTTAGGGTTTCCTCTCATATAATAGTACTTCCATATATATGGACTGTGAAAAATTCCAGTTGTATCCTTTTTCTTTCTCTCCAAATGTCATGCAAGTGTTAGGGTTTCCTCTCATATAATTTTAACCAAATTTCAGTGCTATACCTCAAGTACTTCCAGATATAGTGACTGTGAAAAATTCCATTTGTATGGGAGATGACACGCATCCTTTTTCTTTATCCCCAGTTTTCATGAAGGTGTTATTGTTTATTCTCATATAATTTTAACCAAATTTCAGTGCTATACCTCAAGTAATTCCAGATATAGTGACTGCGAAAAGTTCCAGTTGTTTTGGAGATGCCACGCATCGTTTTTCTTTCTCTCCAAATGTCATGAAAGTGTTATGGTTTCCTCTCATATAATTTTAACCAAATTTCAGTGCTATACCTCAAGTACTTCCAGATATATGGACTGTGAAAAATTCCAGTTGTATGGGAGATGCCACGCATCGTTTTTCTTTATCCTAGTTTTCATGAAGGTGTTAGGGTTTATTCTCATATAATCTTAACCAAATTTCAGTGCTTCACCTCAAGTACTTCCAGATATAGTGACTGTGAAAAATTCCAGTTGTATGGGAGATGCCACGCATCGTTTTTCTTTCTCTCCAAATGTCATGAAAGTGTTATTGTTTTCTCTCATATAATTTTAACCAAATTTCAGTGCTATACCTCAAGTACTTCCAGATATAGTGACTGTGAAAAGTTCCAGTTGTTTTGGAGATGACACGCATCCTTTTTCTTTATCCCCAGTTTTCATGAAGGTGTTATTGTTTATTCTCATATAATTTTAACCAAATTTCAGTGCTATACCTCAAGCAATTCCAGATATAGTGACTGCGAAAAGTTTCAGTTGTTTTGGAGATGCCACGCATCGTTTTTCTTTCTCTCCAAATGTCATGAAAGTGTTAGGGTTTCCTCTCATATAATTTTAACCAAATTTCAGTGCTATACCTCAAGTACTTCCAGATATATGGACTGTGAAAAATTCCAGTTGTATGGGAGATGCCACGCATCGTTTTTCTTTCTCTCCAAATGTCATGAAAGTGTTAGGGTTTCCTCTCATATAATTTTAACCAAATTTCAGTGCTATACCTCAAGTACTTCCAGATATATGGACTGTGAAAAATTCCAGTTGTATGGGAGATGCCACGCATCCTTTTTCTTTCTCTCCAAATGTCATGAAAGTGTTAGGGTTTCCTCTCATATAATCTTAACCAAATTTCAGTGCTATACCTCAAGGACTTCCAGATATAGTGACTGCGAAAAGTTCCAGTTGTTTTGGAGATGCCACGCATCGTTTTTCTTTCTCTCCAAATGTCATGAAAGTGTTAGGGTTTCCTCTCATATAATTTTAACCAAATTTCAGTGCTATACCTCAAGTACTTCCAGATATATGGACTGTGAAAAATTCCAGTTGTATGGGAGATGTCACGCATCGTTTTTCTTTCTCTCCAAATGTCATGAAAGTGTTAGGGTTTCCTCTCATATAATTTTAACCAAATTTCAGTGCTATACCTCAAGTACTTCCAGATATAGTGACTGTGAAAAATTCCATTTGTATGGGAGATGACACGCATCCTTTTTCTTTATCCCCAGTTTTCATGAAGGTGTTATTGTTTATTCTCATATAATTTTAACCAAATTTCAGTGCTATACCTCAAGTAGTTCCAGATATAGTGACTGCGAAAAGTTCCAGTTGTTTTGGAGATGCCACGCATCGTTTTTCTTTCTCTCCAAATGTCATGAAAGTGTTAGGGTTTCCTCTCATATAATTTTAACCAAATTTCAGTGCTATACCTCAAGTACTTCCAGATATAGTGACTGTGAAAAATTCCATTTGTATGGGAGATGACACGCATCCTTTTTCTTTATCCTAGTTTTCATGAAGGTGTTAATGTTTATTCTCATATAATCTTAACCAAATTTCAGTGCTTCACCTCAAGTACTTCCAGATATAGTGACTGTGAAAAATTCCAGTTGTATGGGAGATGCCACGCATTCTTTTTCTTTATCCCCAGTTTTCATGAAGGTGTTAGGGTTTATTCTCATATAATTTTAACCAAATTTCAGTGCTATACCTCAAGTACTTCCAGATATAGTGACTGTGAAAAATTCCATTTGTATGGGAGATGTCACGCATCCTTTTTCTTTATCCCCAGTTTTCATGAAGGTGTTATTGTTTATTCTCATATAATTTTTACCAAATTTCAGTGCTATACCTCAAGTACTTCCAGATATATGGACTGTGAAAAATTCCAGTTGTATGGGAGATGCCACGCATCCTTTTTCTTTCTCTCCAAATGTCATGAAAGTGTTAGGGTTTCCTCTCATATAATTTTAACCAAATTTCAGTGCTATACCTCAAGTACTTTCAGATATAGTGACTGCGAAAAGTTCCAGTTGTTTTGGAGATGCCACGCATCGTTTTTCTTTCTCTCCAAATGTCATGAAAGTGTTAGGGTTTCCTCTCATATAATTTTAACCAAATTTCAGTGCTATACCTCAAGTACTTCCAGATATATGGACTGTGAAAAATTCCAGTTGTATGGGAGATGCCACGCATCGTTTTTCTTTCTCTCCAAATGTCATGAAAGTGTTAGGGTTTCCTCTTATATAATTTTAACCAAATTTCAGTGCTATACCTCAAGTACTTCCAGATATAGTGACTGTGAAAAATTCCATTTGTATGGGAGATGACACGCATCCTTTTTCTTTATCCCCAGTTTTCATGAAGGTGTTATTGTTTATTCTCATATAATTTAAACCAAATTTCAGTGCTATACCTCAAGTAATTCCAGATATAGTGACTGCGAAAAGTTCCAGTTGTTTTGGAGATGCCACGCATCGTTTTTCTTTCTCTCCAAATGTCATGAAAGTGTTAGGGTTTCCTCTCATATAATAGTACTTCCATATATATGGACTGTGAAAAATTCCAGTTGTATCCTTTTTCTTTCTCTCCAAATGTCATGCAAGTGTTAGGGTTTCCTCTCATATAATTTTAACCAAATTTCAGTGCTATACCTCAAGTACTTCCAGATATAGTGACTGTGAAAAATTCCATTTGTATGGGAGATGACACGCATCCTTTTTCTTTATCCCCAGTTTTCATGAAGGTGTTATTGTTTATTCTCATATAATTTTAACCAAATTTCAGTGCTATACCTCAAGTAATTCCAGATATAGTGACTGCGAAAAGTTCCAGTTGTTTTGGAGATGCCACGCATCGTTTTCCTTTCTCTCCAAATGTCATGAAAGTGTTAGGGTTTCCTCTCATATAATTTTAACCAAATTTCAGTGCTATACCTCAAGTACTTCCAGATATATGGACTGTGAAAAATTCCAGTTGTATGGGAGATGCCACGCATCGTTTTCCTTTCTCTCCAAATGTCATGAAAGTGTTAGGGTTTCCTCTCATATAATTTTAACCAAATTTCAGTGCTATACCTCAAGTACTTCCAGATATAGTGACTGTGAAAAATTCCAGTTGTATGGGAGATGCCACGCATCCTTTTTCTTTATCCCCAGTTTTCATGCAGGTGTTAGGGTTTATTCTCATATAATTTTAACCAAATTTCAGTGCTACACCTAAAGTACTTCCAGATATAGTGACTGTGAAAAATTCCAGTTGTATGGGAGATGCCACGCATCCTTTTTCTTTATCCCCAGTTTTCATGAAGGTGTTATTGTTTATTCTCATATAATTTTAACTAAATTTCAGTGCTATACCTCAAGTAATTCCAGATATAGTGACTGCGAAAAATTCCAGTTGTTTTGGAGATGCCACGCATCGTTTTTCTTTCTCTCCAAATGTCATGAAAGTGTTATAGTTTCCTCTCATATAATTTTAACCAAATTTCAGTGCTACACCTCAAGTACTTCCAGATATAGTGACTGTGAAAAATTCCAGTTGTATGGGAGATGCCACGCATCCTTTTTCTTTATCCCCAGTTTTCATGAAGGTGTTATTGTTTATTCTCATATAATTTTAACCAAATTTCAGTGCTATACCTCAAGTACTTCCAGATATAGTGACTGTGAAAAATTCCAGTTGTATGGGAGATGCCACGCATCCTTTTTCTTTATCCCCAGTTTTCATGAAGGTGTTATGGTTTATTCTCATATAATTATACCTTTCATGAACATGAAATGGTATTATAACTTTGGTCCGATGTTTGTAAGTGTGAGAAGAAGAAGAGATAGACCCACCATTAAGTATACCGAAATGATCAGGGCGACGAGATGAGTTGATTTAGCCATGTCCGTCTGTCCGTCTGTCCGGCCGTCTGTTTGAACGCAAACTAGTCCCTCAGTTTTAGAGATATCTTGATGAAATTTTGCAAGCAGGCGCCATTTTGCATAGGATTAATCATTTGTCGGAACCAGCAAGATCGGACCGATACAAGGTATAGCTCCCATACAATCGATTGTTCCGATAAACGGGTTTTGGGCTATAAATGTTGCAAATAGAAACCTAGAAACGTAAAATTTTGCAGGTTTGGTACTTATTATATATGTGATGTGTGTAGTGAAAATCATACAGATCGGACTTACATAACGCATAGCTCCCATACAATCGATAGTTCCGATAAATGGGTTTTGGCCTATAACTCGTGCAATCAAAAAGCTATGAGAGCGAAATTTTGCAGGTTTAGTACATATTATATTTGTAACTTGTGTAGTGAAAATCACCTAGATCGGACACACAAAACATATAGCTCCCATATAATCGATAGTTTCGATAAATGGGTTTTGGGTCTATAAATGTTGCAAATAGAAAGCTAGAAACGTAAAATTTTGCAGGTTTGGTACTTATTATATATGTGATGTGTGTAGTGAAAATCATACAGATCGGACTTACATAACATATAGCTCCCATATTACCGATTGCTACGATAAATGTGGTGTGGCTATGTATTTTTAAATTAACAGTTTTGGAGAGTTTGTAAGTAATTGTAAGTAAGGATCGGACACTTAGAAAAATTGTGCGTATTCATGAAAGGTATAAAGCCTTCGGCACAGCCGAAGACAGCCCTTTCCTTACTTGTTTTAACCAAATTTCAGTGCTATACCTCAAGTACTTCCAGATATAGTGACTGTGAAAAAGTCCATTTGTATGGGAGATGCCACGCATCCTTTTTTTTATCCCCAGTTTTCATGAAGGTGTTATTGTTCATTCTCATATAATTTTTACCAAATTTCAGTGCTATACCTCAAGTACTTCCAGATATAGTGACTGTGAAAAATTCCATTTGTATGGGAGACGCCACGCATCCTTTTTCTTTATCCCCAGTTTTCATGAAGGTGGTATTGTTTATTCCCATATAATTATACCTTTCATGAACATGAAATGGTATTATAACTTTGGTCCGATGTTTGTAAATGTGAGAAGAAGAAGAGATAGACCCACCATTAAGTATACCGAAATAATCAGGGCGACGAGCTGAGTTGATTTAGCCATGTCCGTCTGTCCGTCCGTCTGTTTGAACGCAAACTAGTCCCTCAGTTTTAGAGATATCCCGATGAAATTTTGCAAGCAGGCGCCATTTTGCATAGGATTAATCATTTGTTGGAACCAGCAAGATCGGACCGATACAACGCATAGCTCCAATCGATTGTTCCGATAAACGGGTTTTGGCCTATAACTCTTGTAATTAAAAAGCTATTAGAGCGAAATTTCGCAGGTTTAGTACATATTGTATGCGTGATGTGTGTAGTGAAAATCACCTAGATCGGATCAACATAACATATAGCTCCCATATAATCAATAGTTTCGATAAATGGGTTTTGGGCTATAAATGTTGCAAATAGAAAGCTAGAAACGTAAAATTTTGCACGTTTGGTACTTATTATATATGTGATGTGTGTAGTGAAAATCATACAGATCGGACTTACATAACATATAGCTCCCATAGTACCGATTGCTCCGATAAATGTGGTTTGGCTATGTATTTTTAAATTAACAGTTTTGGAGAGTTTGTAAGTAATTGTAAGTAAGGATCGGACACTTAGAAAAGTTGTGCGTATTCATGAAAGGTATAAAGCCTTCGGCACAGCCGAAGAATTTTAACCAAATTTCGGTGCTATACCTCAAGTACTTCCAGATATAGTGACTGCGAAAAATTCCAGTTGTTTTGGAGATGCCACGCATCGTTTTTCTTTCTCTCCAAATGTCATGAAAGTGTTAGGGTTTCCTCTCATATAATTTTAACCAAATTTCAGTGCTACACCTCAAGTACTTCCAGATATAGTGACTGTGAAAAATTCCATTTGTATGGGAGATGTCACGCATCCTTTTTCTTTATCCCTAGTTTTCATGAAGGTGTTATTGTTTATTCTCATATAATTTTTACCAAATTTCAGTGCTATACCTCAAGTACTTCCAGATATATGGACTGTGAAAAATTCCAGTTGTATGGGAGATGCCACGCATCCTTTTTCTTTCTCTCCAAATGTCATGAAAGTGTTAGGGTTTCCTCTCATATAATTTTAACCAAATTTCAGTGCTATACCTCAAGTACTTCCAGATATAGTGACTGTGAAAAATTCCATTTGTATGGGAGATGACAGGCATCCTTTTTCTTTATCCCCAGTTTTCATGAAGGTGTTATTGTTTATTCTCATATAATTTTAACCAAATTTCAGTGCTATACCTCAAGTAATTCCAGATATAGTGACTGCGAAAAGTTTCAGTTGTTTTGGAGATGCCACGCATCGTTTTTCTTTCTCTCCAAATGTCATGAAAGTGTTAGGGTTTCCTCTCATATAATTTTAACCAAATTTCAGTGCTATACCTCAAGTACTTCCAGATATATGGACTGTGAAAAATTCCAGTTGTATGGGAGATGCCACGCATCGTTTTCCTTTCTCTCCAAATGTCATGAAAGTGTTAGGGTTTCCTCTCATATAATTTTAACCAAATTTCAGTGCTATACCTCAAGTACTTCCAGATATAGTGACTGTGAAAAATTCCATTTGTATGGGAGATGGCACGCATCCTTTTTCTTTATCCTAGTTTTCATGAAGGTGTTAAGGTTTATTCTCATATAATCTTAACCAAATTTCAGTGCTTCACCTCAAGTACTTCCAGATATAGTGACTGTGAAAAATTCCAGTTGTATGGGAGATGTCACGCATCCTTTTTCTTTAATATCATATAATTTTAACCAAATTTCAGTGCTATACCTCAATTACTTCCAGATATAGTGACTGTGAAAAATTCCAGTTGTATGGGAGATGCCACGCATCCTTTTTCTTTATCCCCAGTTTTCATGAAGGTGTTAGGGTTTATTCTCATATAATCTTAACCAAATTTCAGTGCTTCACCTCAAGTACTTCCAGATATAGTGACTGTGAAAAATTCCAGTTGTATGGGAGATGCCACGCATCCTTTTTCTTTATCCCCAGTTTTCATGAAGGTGTTATTGTTTATTCTCATATAATTTTTACCAAATTTCAGTGCTATACCTCAAGTACTTCCAGATATATGGACTGTGAAAAATTCCAGTTGTATGGGAGATGCCACGCATCCTTTTTCTTTATCCCCAGTTTTCATGAAGGTGTTCTTGTTTATTCTCATATAATTTTTACCAAATTTCAGTGCTATACCTCAAGTACTTCCAGATATATGGACTGTGAAAAATTCCAGTTGTATGGGAGATGCCACGCATCCTTTTTCTTTATCCCCAGTTTTCATGCAGGTGTTAGGGTTTATTCTCATATAATTTTAACCAAATTTCAGTGCTACACCTCAAGTACTTCCAGATATAGTGACTGTGAAAAATTCCAGTTGTATGGGAGATGCCACGCATCCTTTTTCTTTATCCCCAGTTTTCATGAAGGTGTTATTGTTTATTCTCATATAATTTTAACTAAATTTCAGTGCTATACCTCAAGTAATTCCAGATATAGTGACTGCGAAAAATTCCAGTTGTTTTGGAGATGCCACGCATCGTTTTTCTTTCTCTCCAAATGTCATGAAAGTGTTATAGTTTCCTCTCATATAATTTTAACCAAATTTCAGTGCTACACCTCAAGTACTTCCAGATATAGTGACTGTGAAAAATTCCAGTTGTATGGGAGATGCCACGCATCCTTTTTCTTTATCCCCAGTTTTCATGAAGGTGTTATTGTTTATTCTCATATAATTTTAACCAAATTTCAGTGCTATACCTCAAGTACTTCCAGATATAGTGACTGTGAAAAATTCCAGTTGTATGGGAGATGCCACGCATCCTTTTTCTTTATCCCCAGTTTTCATGAAGGTGTTATGGTTTATTCTCATAAAATTTTAACCAAATTTCAGTGCTATACCTCAAGTACTTCCAGATATAGTGACTGTGAAAAAGTCCATTTGTATGGGAGATGCCACGCATCCTTTTTTTTATCCCCAGTTTTCATGAAGGTGTTATTGTTCATTCTCATATAATTTTTACCTAATTTCAGTGCTATAGCTCAAGTACTTCCAGATATATGGACTGTGAAAAATTCCAGTTGTATGGGAGATGCCACGCATCATTTTCCTTTATCCCCAGTTTTCATGAAGGTGTTAGGGTTTATTCTCATATAATTTTAACCAAATTTCAGTGCTATACCTCAAGTACTTCCAGATATAGTGACTGTGAAAAAGTCCATTTGTATGGGAGATGCCACGCATCCTTTTTTTTATCCCCAGTTTTCATGAAGGTGTTATTGTTCATTCTCATATAATTTTTACCTAATTTCAGTGCTATAGCTCAAGTACTTCCAGATATATGGACTGTGAAAAATTCCAGTTGTATGGGAGATGCCACGCATCGTTTTTCTTTATCCCCAGTTTTCATGAAGCTGTTATTTTTTTATTCTCATATAATTTTTACCAAATTTCAGTGCTATACCTCAAGTACTTCCAGATATAGTGACTGTGAAAAATTCCATTTGTATGGGAGATGCCACGCATCCTTTTTCTTTATCCCCAGTTTTCATGAAGGTGGTATTGTTTATTCTCATATAATTATACCTTTCATGAACATGAAATGGTATTATAACTTTGGTCCGATTTTGTAAGTGTGAGAAGAAGAAGAGATAGACCCACCATTAAGTATACCGAAATAATCAGGGCGACGAGCTGAGTTGATTTAGCCATGTCCGTCTGTCCGTCTGTCCATCCGTCTGTTTGAACGCAAACTAGTCCCTCAGTTTTAGAGATATCCCGATGAAATTTTGCAAGCAGGCGCCATCTTGCATAGGATTAATCATTTGTCGGAACCAGCAAGATCGGACCGATACAACGCATAGCTCCAATCGATTGTTCCGATAAACGGGTTTTGGCCTATAACTCTTGCAATTAAAAAGCTATTTGAGCGAAATTTCGCAGGTTTAGTACATATTGTATGCGTAATGTGTGTAGTGAAAATCACCTAGATCGGATCAACATAACATATAGCTCCCATATAATCGATAGTTTCGATAAATGGGTTTTGGGCTATAAATGTTGCAAATAGAAAGCTAGAAACGTAAAATTTTGCACGTTTGGTACTTATTATATATGTGATGTGTGTAGTGAAAATCATACAGATCGGACTTACATAACATATAGCTCCCATATTACCGATTGCTCCGATAAATGTGGTTTGGCTATGTATTTTTAAATTAACAGTTTTGGAGAGTTTGTAAGTAAGGATCGGACACTTAGAAAAGTTGTGCGTATTCATGAAAGGTATAAAGCCTTCGGCACAGCCGAAGACAGCCCTTTCCTTACTTGTTTTAACCAACTTTCAGTGCTATACCTCAAGTACTTACAGATATATGGACTGTGAAAAATTCCAGTTGTATGGGAGATGCCACGCATCGTTTTTCTTTCTCTCCAAATGTCATGAAAGTGTTATAGTTTCCTCTCATATAATTTTAACCAAATTTCGGTGCTACACCTCAAGTACTTCCAGATATAGTGACTGTGAAAAATTCCAGTTGTATAGGAGATGCCACGCATCGTTTTTCTTTCTCTCCAAATGTCATGAAAGTGTTAGGGTTTCCTCTCATATAATTTTAACCAAATTTCGGTGCTATACCTCAAGTACTTCCAGATATAGTGACTGCGAAAAATTCCAGTTGTTTTGGAGATGCCACGCATCGTTTTTCTTTCTCTCCAAATGTCATGAAAGTGTTAGGGTTTCCTCTCATATAATTTTAACCAAATTTCAGTGCTACACCTCAAGTACTTCCAGATATAGTGACTGTGAAAAATTCCAGTTGTATGGGAGATGCCACGCATCGTTTTTCTTTCGCTCCAAATGTCATGAAAGTGTTAGGGTTTCCTCTCATATAATTTTAACCAAATTTCAGTGCTACACCTCAAGTACTTCCAGATATAGTGACTGTGAAAAATTCCAGTTGTATAGGAGATGCCACGCATCGTTTTTCTTTCTCTCCAAATGTCATGAAAGTGTTAGGGATTCCTCTCATATAATTTTAACCAAATTTCAGTGCTACACCTCAAGTACTTCCAGATATAGTGACTGTGAAAAATTCCAGTTGTATAGGAGATGCCACGCATCGTTTTTCTTTCTCTCCAAATGTCATGAAAGTGTTAGGGTTTCCTCTCATATAATTTTAACCAAATTTCGGTGCTATACCTCAAGTACTTCCAGATATAGTGACTGCGAAAAATTCCAGTTGTTTTGGAGATGCCACGCATCGTTTTTCTTTCTCTCCAAATGTCATGAAAGTGTTAGGGTTTCCTCTCATATAATTTTAACCAAATTTCAGTGCTACACCTCAAGTACTTCCAGATATAGTGACTGTGAAAAATTCCAGTTGTATGGGAGATGCCACGCATCGTTTTTCTTTCGCTCCAAATGTCATGAAAGTGTTAGGGTTTCCTCTCATATAATTTTAACCAAATTTCGGTGCTATACCTCAAGTACTTCCAGATATAGTGACTGCGAAAAATTCCAGTTGTTTTGGAGATGCCACGCATCGTTTTTCTTTCTCTCCAAATGTCATGAAAGTGTTATAGTTTCCTCTCATATAATTTTAACCAAATTTCAGTGCTACACCTCAAGTACTTCCAGATATAGTGACTGTGAAAAATTCCAGTTGTATGGGAGATGCCACGCATCGTTTTTCTTTCTCTCCAAATGTCATGAAAGTGTTAGGGTTTCCTCTCATATAATGTTAACCAAATTTCGGTGCTATACCTCAAGTACTTCCAGATATAGTGACTGCGAAAAATTCCAGTTGTTTTGGAGATGCCACACATCGTTTTTCTTTCTCTCCAAATGTCATGAAAGTGTTATAGTTTCCTCTCATATAATTTTAACCAAATTTCAATGCTACACCTCAAGTACTTCCAGATATAGTGACTGTGAAAAATTCCAGTTGAATGGGAGATGCCACGTATCCTTTTTCTTTATCCCCAGTTTTCATGAAGGTGTTATTGTTTATTCTCATATAATTTTAACCAAATTTCAGTGCTACACCTCAAGTACTTCCAGATATAGTGACTGTGAAAAATTCCAGTTGTATGGGAGATGCCACGCATCCTTTTTCTTTATCCCCAGTTTTTATGAAGGTGTTAGGGTTTATTCTCATATAATTTTAACCAAATTTCAGTGCTTTACCTCAAGTACTTCCAGATATAGTGACTGTGAAAACGTCCATTTGTATGGGAGATGCCACGCATCCTTTTTCTTTATCCCCAGTTTTCATGAAGGTGTTATTGTTCATTCTCATATAATTTTTACCAAATTTCAGTGCTATACCTCAAATACTTCCAGATATATGGACTGTGAAAAATTCCAGTTGTATGGGAGATGCCACGCATCCTTTTTCTTTATCCCCAGTTTTCATGAAGGTGTTAGGGTTTATTCTCATATAATTTTAACCAAATTTCAGTGCTACACCTCAAGTACTTCCAGATATAGTGACTGCGAAAAATTCCAGTTGTTTTGGAGATGCAACGTATCGTTTTTCTTTATCCCCAGTTTTCATGAAGCTGTTATTTTTTTATTCTCATATAATTTTTACCAAATTTCAGTGCTATACCTCAAGTACTTGCAGATATAGTGACTGTGAAAAATTCCATTTGTATGGGAGATGCCACGCATCCTTTTTCTTTATCCCCAGTTTTCATGAAGGTGTTATTGTTTATTCTCATATAATTTTAACCAACTTTCAGTGCTATACCTCAAGTACCTACTTACAGATATATGGTCTGTGAAAAATTCCAGTTGTATGGGAGATGCCACGCATCGTTTTTCTTTCTCTCCAAATGTCATGAAGGTGTTAGGGTTTCCTCTCATATAATTTTAACCAAATTTCGGGGCTATACCTCAAGTACTTCCAGATATAGTGACTGTGAAAAATTCCATTTGTATGGGAGATGCCACGCATCCTTTTTCTCTATCCCCAGTTTTCATGAAGGTGTTAGGGTTTATTCTCATATAATTTTAGCCAAATTTCAGTGCTATACCTCAAGCACTTACAGATATATGGACTGCGAAAAATTCCATTTGTATGGGAGATGCCACGCACCCTTTTTCTTTATCCCCAGTTTTCATGAAGGTGTTAGGGTTTATTCTCATATAATTTTAACCAAATTTCAGTGCTATACCTCAAGTACTTCCAGATATATGGACTGTGAAAAATTCCCTGTTGTATGGGAGATGCCACGCATCCTTTTTCTTTATCCCCAGTTTTCATGAAGGTGTAAGGGTTTATTCTCATATAATTTTAACCAAATTTCAGTGCTACACCTCAAGTACTTCCAGATATAGTGACTGTGAAAAATTCCAGTTGTATGGGAGATGCCACGCATCCTTTTTCTTTATCCCCAGTTTTCATGAAGGTGTTATTGTTTATTCTCATATAATTTTAACCAAATTTCAGTGCTATACCTCAAGTAATTCCAGATATAGTGACTGCGAAAAATTCCAGTTGTTTTGGAGATGCCACGCATCGTTTTTCTTTCTCTCCAAATGTCATGAAACTGTTAGGGTTTCCTCTCATTTAATTTTAACCAAATTTCAGTGCTATACCTCAAGTACTTACAGATATATGGACTCCGAAAAATTCTAGTTGTATGGGAGATGCCACACATCCTTTTTCTTTATCCCCAGTTTTCATGAAGGTGTTAGGGTTTAATCTCATATAATTTTAACCAAATTTCAGTGCTATACCTCAAGTACTTACAGATATATGGACTGCGAAAAATTCCATTTGTATAGGAGATGCCACGCATCCTTTTTCTTTATCCCCAGTTTTCATGAAGGTGTTAGGGTTTATTCTCATATAATTTTAACCAACTTTCAGTGCTATACCTCAAGTACTTACAGATATATGGACTGTGAAAAAATCCAGTTGTATGGGAGATGCCACGCATCGTTTTTCTTTCTCTCCAAATGTCATGAAAGTGTTAGGGTTTCCTCTCATATAATTTTAACCAAATTTCGGTGCTATACCTCAAGTACTTCCAGATATAGTGACTGCGAAAAATTCCAGTTGTTTTGGAGAGGCCACGCATCGTTTTTCTTTCTCGCCAAATGTCATGAAAGTGTTATAGTTTCCTCTCATATAATTTTAACCAAATTTCAGTGCTACACCTCAAGTACTTCCAGATATAGTGACTGTGAAAAATTCCAGTTGTATGGGAGATGCCACGCATCGTTTTTCTTTCTCTCCAAATGTCATGAAAGTGTTAGGGTTTCCTCTCATATAATTTTAACCAAATTTCGGTGCTATACCTCAAGTACTTCCAGATATAGTGACTGCGAAAAATTCCAGTTGTTTTGGAGATGCCACGCATCGTTTTTCTTTCTCTCCAAATGTCATGAAAGTGTTAGGGTTTCCTCTCATATAATTTTAACCAAATTTCAGTGCTATACCTCAAGTAATTCCAGATATAGTGACTGCGAAAAATTCCAGTTGTTTTGGAGATGCCACGCATCGTTTTTCTTTCTCTCCAAATGTCATGAAAGTGTTATAGTTTCGTCTCATATAATTTTAACCAAATTTCAGTGCTACACCTCAAGTACTTCCAGATATAGTGACTGTGAAAAATTCCAGTTGAATGGGAGATGCCACGTATCCTTTTTCTTTATCCCCAGTTTTCATGAAGGTGTTATTGTTTATTATACCTTTCATGAACATGAAATGGTATTATAACTTTGGTCCGATGTTTGTAAGTATGAGAAGAAGAAGAGATAGACCCACTATTAAGTATACCGAAATGATCAGGGCGATGAGGCGAGTTGATTTAGCCATGTCCGTCTGTCTGTCCGTCCGTCCGTCCGTCCGTCCGTCCGTCTTTTTGAACGCAAACTAGTCCCTCAGTTTTAGAGATATCTCGATGAAATTTTGCAAGCAGTCGCCATTTTGCTTAGGATTAATCATTTGTCGGAACCAGCATGATCGGACCGATACAAGGCATAGCTCCCATACAATCGATTGTTCCGATAAATGGGTTAGGCCTATAACTCTTGCAATTCAAAAGCTAGGAACGTAAAATTTTGCAAGTTTATTACATATTGTATTTGTAACGTGTGTAGTGAAAATGACTCAGATCGGACCAACATGACATATAGCTCCCATATAATCGATAGTTTCGATAAATGCGTTTTGGGCTATCAATTTTGCAGTTAAAGAGCTAGGAACGTTAAACTTTGCACGTTGGCTACATATTATATATGTAACATATGTAGGCAAAATCAGCCAGATCGGACCAACATAACGTATAGCTCCCATACAATCGATTGTTCCGATAAGTGTGGTTTGGCATTCATGAAAGGTATAAAGCCTTCGGCACAGCCGAAGACAGCCCTTTCCTTACTTGTTCTCATATAATTTTAACCAAATTTCAGTGCTATACCTCAAGTACTTCCAGATATAGTGACTGTGAAAAATTCCAGTTGTATGGGAGATGCCACGCATCCTTTTTCTTTATCCCCAGTTTTCATGAAGGTGTTAGGGTTTATTCTCATATAATTTTAACCAAATTTCAGTGCTATACCTCAAGTACTTCCAGATATAGTGACTGTGAAAACGTCCATTTGTATGGGAGATGCCACGCATCCTTTTTCTTTATCCCCAGTTTTCATGAAGGTGTTATTGTTCATTCTCATATAATTTTTACCATATTTCAGTGCTATACCTCAAATACTTCCAGATATATGGACTGTGAAAAATTCCAGTTGTATGGGAGATGCCACGCATCCTTTTTCTTTATCCCCAGTTTTCATGAAGGTGTTAGGGTTTATTCTCATATAATTTTAACCAAATTTCAGTGCTACACCTCAAGTACTTCCAGATATAGTGACTGCGAAAAATTCCAGTTGTTTTGGAGATGCAACGTATCGTTTTTCTTTATCCCCAGTTTTCATGAAGCTGTTATTTTTTTATTCTCATATAATTTTTACCAAATTTCAGTGCTATACCTCAAGTACTTGCAGATATAGTGACTGTGAAAAATTCCATTTGTATGGGAGATGCCACGCATCCTTTTTCTTTATCCCCAGCTTTCATGAAGGTGTTATTGTTTATTCTCATATAATTTTAACCAACTTTCAGTGCTATACCTCAAGTACCTACTTACAGATATATGGTCTGTGAAAAATTCCAGTTGTATGGGAGATGCCACGCATCGTTTTTCTTTCTCTCCAAATGTCATGAAGGTGTTAGGGTTTCCTCTCATATAATTTTAACCAAATTTCGGTGCTATACCTCAAGTACTTCCAGATATAGTGACTGTGAAAAATTCCATTTGTATGGGAGATGCCACGCATCCTTTTTCTCTATCCCCAGTTTTCATGAAGGTGTTAGGGTTTATTCTCATATAATTTTAGCCAAATTTCAGTGCTATACCTCAAGTACTTACAGATATATGGACTGCGAAAAATTCCATTTGTATGGGAGATGCCACGCACCCTTTTTTTTATCCCCAGTTTTCATGAAGGTGTTAGGGTTTATTCTCATATAATTTTAACCAAATTTCAGTGCTATACCTCAAGTACTTCCAGATATATGGACTGTGAAAAATTCCCTGTTGTATGGGAGATGCCACGCATCCTTTTTCTTTATCCCCAGTTTTCATGAAGGTGTAAGGGTTTATTCTCATATAATTTTAACCAAATTTCAGTGCTACACCTCAAGTACTTCCAGATATAGTGACTGTGAAAAATTCCAGTTGTATGGGAGATGCCACGCATCCTTTTTCTTTATCCCCAGTTTTCATGAAGGTGTTATTGTTTATTCTCATATAATTTTAACCAAATTTCAGTGCTATACCTCAAGTAATTCCAGATATAGTGACTGCGAAAAATTCCAGTTGTTTTGGAGATGCCACGCATCGTTTTTCTTTCTCTCCAAATGTCATGAAAGTGTTAGGGTTTCCTCTCATTTAATTTTAACCAAATTTCAGTGCTATACCTCAAGTACTTACAGATATATGGACTCCGAAAAATTCTAGTTGTATGGGAGATGCCACACATCCTTTTTCTTTATCCCAGTTTTCATGAAGGTGTTAGGGTTTAATCTCATATAATTTTAACCAAATTTCAGTGCTATACCTCAAGTACTTACAGATATATGGACTGCGAAAAATTCCATTTGTATAGGAGATGCCACGCATCCTTTTTCTTTATCCCCAGTTTTCATGAAGGTGTTAGGGTTTATTCTCATATAATTTTAACCAACTTTCAGTGATATACCTCAAGTACTTACAGATATATGGACTGTGAAAAATTCCAGTTGTATGGGAGATGCCACGCATCCTTTTTCTTTATCCCCAGTTTTCATGAAGGTGTTAGGGTTTATTCTTATATAATTTTAACCAAATTTCAGTGCTATACCTCAAGTACTTACAGATATAGTGACTGAAAAATTCCATTTGTATAGGAGATGCCACGCATCCTTTTTCTTTATCAACAGTTTTCATGAAGGTGTTAGGGTTTATTCTTATATAATTTTAACCAAATTTCAGTGCTATACCTCAAGTACTTCCAGATATAGTGAAAGTGAAAAATTCCATTTGTATGGGAGATGCCACGCATCCTTTTTCTTTATCGCCCGTTTTCATAAATGTGTTAGGGTTTATTCTCAAATGATTTATAACCAAATTTCGGTGGCTTAACATAAGTACTTCCAGATATATGGACTGTGAAAAATTCCAGTTGTATGGGAGATGTCACGCGTCCTTTTCCTTTATCCCCAGTTTTCATGAAGGTGTTAGGGTTTATTCTCATATAATTTTAACCAACTTTCAGTGCTATACCTCAAGTACTTACAGATATATGGACTGTGAAAAATTCCAGTTGTATGGGAGATGCCACGCATCCTTTTTCTTTATCCCCAGTTTTCATGAAGGTGTTAGGGTTTATTCTCATATAATTTTAACCAAATTTCAGTGCTATACCTCAAGTACTTCCAGATATAGTGACTGTGAAAACGTCCATTTGTATGGGAGATGCCACGCATCCTTTTTCTTTATCCCCAGTTTTCATGAAGGTGTTATTGTTCATTCTCATATAATTTAACCAAATTTCAGTGCTATACCTCAAATACTTCCAGATATATGGACTGTGAAAAATTCCAGTTGTATGGGAGATGCCACGCATCCTTTTTCTTTATCCCCAGTTTTCATGAAGGTGTTAGGGTTTATTCTCATATAATTTTAACCAAATTTCAGTGCTACACCTCAAGTACTTGCAGATATAGTGACTGTGAAAAATTCCATTTGTATAGGAGATGCCACGCATCCTTTATCTTTATCCCCAGCTTTCATGAAGGTGTTATTGTTTATTCTCATATAATTTTAACCAACTTTCAGTGCTATACCTCAAGTACCTACTTACAGATATATGGTCTGTGAAAAATTCCAGTTGTGTGGGAGATGCCACGCATCGTTTTTCTTTCTCTCCAAATGTCATGAAGGTGTTAGGGTTTCCTCTCATATAATTTTAACCAAATTTCGGTGCTATACCTCAAGTACTTCCAGATATAGTGACTGTGAAAAATTCCAGTTGTATGGGAGATGCCACGCATCCTTTTTCTTTATCCCCAGTTTTCATGAAGGTGTTATTGTTTATTCTCATATAATTTTAACCAACTTTCAGTGCTATACCTCAAGTACCTACTTACAGATATATGGTCTGTGAAAAATTCCAGTTGTGTGGGAGATGCCACGCATCGTTTTTCTTTCTCTCCAAATGTCATGAAGGTGTTAGGGTTTCCTCTCATTTAATTTTAACCAAATTTCAGTGCTATACCTCAAGTACTTACAGATATATGGACTCCGAAAAATTCTAGTTGTATGGGAGATGCCACACATCCTTTTTCTTTATCTCAGTTTTCATGAAGGTGTTAGGGTTTATTCTCATATAATTTTAACCAAATTTCAGTGCTATACCTCAAGTACTTCCAGATATAGTGACTGTGAAAACGTCCATTTGTATGGGAGATGCCACGCATCCTTTATCTTTATCCCCAGCTTTCATGAAGGTGTTATTGTTTATTCTCATATAATTTTAACCAACTTTCAGTGCTATACCTCAAGTACCTACTTACAGATATATGGTCTGTGAAAAATTCCAGTTGTGTGGGAGATGCCACGCATCGTTTTTCTTTCTCTCCAAATGTCATGAAGGTGTTAGGGTTTCCTCTCATATAATTTTAACCAAATTTCGGTGCTATACCTCAAGTACTTCCAGATATAGTGACTGTGAAAAATTCCATTTGTATGGGAGATGCCACGCACCCTTTTTCTTTATCCCCAGTTTTCATGAAGGTGTAAGGGTTTATTCTCATATAATTTTAACCAAATTTCAGTGCTACACCTCAAGTACTTCCAGATATAGTGACTGTGAAAAATTCCAGTTGTATGGGAGATGCCACGCATCCTTTTTCTTTATCCCCAGTTTTCATGAAGGTGTTATTGTTTATTCTCATATAATTTTGACCACATTTCAGTGCTATACCTCAAGTAATTCCAGATATAGTGACTGCTATACCTCAAGTAATTCCAGATATAGTGACTGCGAAAAATTCCAGTTGTTTTGGAGATGCCACGCATCGTTTTTCTTTCTCTCCAAATGTCATGAAAGTATTAGGGTTTCCTCTCATTTAATTTTAACCAAATTTCAGTGCTATACCTCAAGTACTTACAGATATATGGACTCCGAAAAATTCTAGTTGTATGGGAGATGCCACACATCCTTTTTCTTTATCTCAGTTTTCATGAAGGTGTTAGGGTTTAATCTCATATAATTTTAACCAAATTTCAGTGCTATACCTCAAGTACTTACAGATATAGTGACTGAAAAATTCCATTTGTATAAGAGATGCCACGCATCCTTTTTCTTTATCAACAGTTTTCATGAAGGTGTTAGGGTTTATTCTTATATAATTTTAACCAAATTTCAGTGCTATACCTCAAGTACTTCCAGATATAGTGAAAGTGAAAAATTCCATTTGTATGGGAGATGCCAAACATCCTTTTTCTTTATCGCCCGTTTTCATAAATGTGTTAGGGTTTATTCTCATATAATTTTAACCAACTTTCAGTGCTATACCTCAAGTACTTACAGATACATGGACTGTGAAAAATTCCAGTTGTATGGGAGATGCCACGCATCCTTTTTCTTTATCCCCAGTTTTCATGAAGGTGTTAGGGTTTATTCTTATATAATTTTAACCAAATTTCAGTGCTATACCTCAAGTACTTACAGATATAGTGACTGAAAAATTCCATTTGTATAAGAGATGCCACGCATCCTTTTTCTTTATCAACAGTTTTCATGAAGGTGTTAGGGTTTATTCTTATATAATTTTAACCAAATTTCAGTGCTATACCTCAAGTACTTCCAGATATAGTGAAAGTGAAAAATTCCATTTGTATGGGAGATGCCACGCATCCTTCTTCTTTATCGCCCGTTTTCATAAATGTGTTAGGGTTTATTCTCAAATGATTTATAACCAAATTTCGGTGGCTTAACATAAGTACTTCCAGATATATGGACTGTGAAAAATTCCAGTTGTATGGGAGATGTCACGCGTCCTTTTCCTTTATCCCCAGTTTTCATGAAGGTGTTAGGGTTTATTCTCATATAATTTTAACCAAATTTCAGTGCTACACCTCAAGTACTTCCAGATATAGTGACTGCGAAAAATTCCAGTTGTTTTGGAGATGCAACGTATCGTTTTTCTTTATCCCCAGTTTTCATGAAGCTGTTATTTTTTTATTCTCATATAATTTTTACCAAATTTCAGTGCTATACCTCAAGTACTTGCAGATATAGTGACTGTGAAAAATTCCAGTTGTGTGGGAGATGCCACGCATCCTTTTTCTTTATCCCCAGTTTTCATGAAGGTGTTAGGGTTTATTCTCATATAATTTTAACCAACTTTCAGTGCTATACCTCAAGTACCTACTTACAGATATATGGTCTGTGAAAAATTCCAGTTGTATGGGAGATGCCACGCATCGTTTTTCTTTCTCTCCAAATGTCATGAAGGTGTTAGGGTTTCCTCTCATATAATTTTAACCAAATTTCGGTGCTATACCTCCAGTACTTCCAGATATAGTGACTGTGAAAAATTCCATTTGTATGGGAGATGCCACGCATCCTTTTTCTCTATCCCCAGTTTTCATGAAGGTGTTAGGGTTTATTCTCATATAATTTTAGCCAAATTTCAGTGCTATACCTCAAGTACTTACAGATATATGGACTGCGAAAAATTCCATTTGTGTGGGAGATGCCACGCATCCTTTTTCTCTATCCCCAGTTTTCATGAAGGTGTTAGGGTTTATTCTCATATAATTTTTACCAAATTTCAGTGGTCTACCTCAAGTACTTCCAGATATAGTGCTGTGAAAAATTCCATTTGTATAGGAGATGCCACGCATCCTTTTTCTTTATATCCAGTTTTTATGAAGGTGTTAGGGTTTATTCTCATATAATTTTAACCAAATTTCAGTGCTATACCTCAAGTACTTACAGATATATGGACTGCGACACATTCCAGTTGTATGGGAGATGGCGCGCATCGTTTTTCTTTCTCTCCAAATGTCATGAAAGTGCTAAGGTTTATTCTCATTTAATTTTAACCAAATTTCTGTGCTATACCTCAAGTACTTACAGATATATGGACTGCGAAAAATTCTAGTTGTATGGGAGATGCCACGCATCCTTTTTCTTTATCCCCAGTTTTCATGAAGGTATTAGTGTTGATTCTCATATAATTTAACCAAATTTCAGTGTTATACCTCAAGTACTTACAGTTATAGTGACTGTGAAAAATTTCATTTCTATGGGAGATGCCACGCATCCTTTTTCTTTATCCCCAGTTTTCATGAAGGTTTAATTGTTTATTCTCACATAATTTTTACCAAATTTCAGTGCTACCTATACCTCAAGTACTTCAGATATATGGACTGTGAAAAATTCCAGTTGTATGGGAGATGCCACGCATCCTTTTTCTTTATCCCCAGTTTTAATGAAGTTGTTAGGGTTTATTCTCATATAATTTTAACCAAATTTCAGTCCTATACCTCAAGTACTTCCAGATATAGTGACTGAAAAATTCCATTTGTATGGGAGATGCCACGCATCCTTTTTCTTTATCCCCAGTTTTCATGAAGGTGTTAGGGTTTATTCTCATATAATTTTTACCAAATTTCAGTGGTCTACCTCAAGTACTTCCAGATATAGTGCTGTGAAAAATTCCATTTGTATAGGAGATGCCACGCATCCTTTTTCTTTATATCCAGTTTTTATGAAGGTATTATATATCTGCGAAAAATTCCAGTTGTATGGGAGATGGCGCGCATCGTTTTTCTTTCTCTCCAAATGTCATGAAAGTGCTAAGGTTTATTCTCATTTAATTTTAACCAAATTTCTGTGCTATACCTCAAGTACTTACAGATATATGGACTGCGAAAAATTCTAGTTGTATGGGAGATGCCACGCATCCTTTTTCTTTATCCCCAGTTTTCATGAAGGTATTAGTGTTGATTCTCATATAATTTAACCAAATTTCAGTGTTATACCTCAAGTACTTCCAGATATAGTGACTGTGAAAAATTCCAGTTGTATGGGAGATTCCACGCATCCTTTTTCTTTATCCCCAGTTTTCATGAAGGTGTTATGGTTTATTCTCATATAATTTTAACCAAATTTCAGTGCTATACCTGAAGTACTTCCAGATATAGGGCCTGCAAAAAATTCCATTTGTATAGGAGATGCCACGCATCCTTTTTCTTTATCCCCAGTTTTCATGAAGGTGGTAGGGTTTATTCTCATATAATTTTAACCAAATTTCATTGCTATACCTCAAGTACTTACAGATACATATATGGACTACGAAAAATTCCAGTTGCATGGGAGATGCCACGCATCCTTTTTCTTTATCCCCAGTTTTCATGAAGGTGTTATGGTTTATTCTCATATAATTTTAACCAAATTTCAGTGCTATACCTGAAGTACTTCCAGATATAGGGCCTGCAAAAAATTACATTTGTATAGGAGATGCCACGCATCCTTTTTCTTTATCCCCAGTTTTCATGAAGGTGTTAGGGTTTATTCTCATATAATTTTAACCAAATTTCATTGCTATACCTCAAGTACTTACAGATACATATATGGACTACGAAAAATTCCAGTTGTATGGGAGATGGCGCGCATCGTTTTTCTTTCTCTCCAAATGTCATGAAAGTGCTAAGGTTTATTCTCATTTAATTTTAACCAAATTTCTGTGCTATACCTCAAGTACTTACAGATATATGGACTGCGAAAAATTCTAGTTGTATGGGAGATGCCACGCATCCTTTTTCTTTATCCCCAGTTTTCATGAAGGTATTAGTGTTGATTCTCATAAGGTAAATGTCCATAATTTCGTGGTAGTACGTTATTTCGTGGTATTTCGATTTTTTCTTTCAAACAAGGAAACAAGGCAAGTTTTTTTAAAACTGAAAATTTCATAATAAAGATTAACTTTTCGGGTGTATTAATGGATATTTTACAAATTTTTAAAAATTAAACCTATTAAATAACAAGCATTATAAAGTTGGAAGCTCAGAAAATGAGCCTTTTGTACGGAGGCCTCTTAAGGAAACTGTTAAGGAGACCAGTAGATTTTGTTAAGCCTGTAAAAATTGTATATTTAAATTTTTTTTTTTGATGATAATTTTTTTGGTTTTATTTAACATTTCTTAAACGTTTTTATTACTGCAAAACTTATTTCAATAACTTTTTATTTACATTTTATTTAATATTTAAATACCACGAAATTAGGGACACATGTTTTTTGTGATGTACCTAATTTCGTGGTACCCACGAAATTATGGGAATATAATACTTTATGTTTTCCTTATTTTCTTTCACATTTCATAAGATACCCTATTATTTTAAGTATTTTAATTATTAAATAAACCCCTGAGGAAGATTTTGACGTAATTTCGTGGTACACTTTTATTAACCCATTCGTCAATATTTTAATCGAAAAGCTCTGCGAAGCACAACATTTTAACGAAATAATGGCAATAAAGAACTTTTTTTTATTCAAAAATTTTTCATTTAATTTAAAAAAATATGCCAAGATTTATACATTTTTGCTTTTTTTATGAATGAATAGCGATAATAAACAAAAAAATTTAAATATAAAACTCATATTACCGCTTAAAGCGATACCACGAAATTACGTACATCAATTTTATCGCATGCCCTTAATTTCGTGGTATACTGCGCATTTACATACATTGTTAACAAGAAACCAAAAAATTAAATAAATACAAAAAAAATTAAAAATATACCAAAAAATTAAAAAAAACAGTTTTTGAAATAATAAAAAAAGTAAGTAACATCAATTGAATTAATTTTTTTTATTGTTTATTTTTGTTTTAAAACTTTTTTATTTAATGTTATTTTATTTTGTTTAAAAATAAAAAAAAAAACTTAAAAGACCAAAAAAAAACACAAAAATTAAAAAAAAAAACATTTTTAGTAATAATAAATAAAAGTAATTTTGAAAAAAGTAACAAATTGCATCAGTTAAATAAATTTTTTTTTATTGGTTTTTTTTTTGATTTTTTTCAATCGTAATCAATTACTAATTGCCTTTTCTCAAAAACCAATTGAAATAATCATTAGCAATTAAAAAATCCGTCTAATCAATTGATTACTAAGTACTAGTCAAATTTAACAAATACCAGTAATTTTTTACTTACTTACTTGGTCTTAAAACGCTTTCTTTTCATAAATACAATAACAATAAAAAAATTATTTAAAATTTTAAATTTTTGAACAAATTTTAATAAAGAAATTTGTGTATCTTTAGGAATTTGCGTTTAAAATAACTTTTATTTTCCACAAAATTAGAGTTTAACCAAATACCACGAAATTAGGGACACTTTACCACGAAGTTAGGCACATCAGAAAATTTTTGCCACGAAATTAGGGACATTTGAGGTACTCACACATTTTTATTTGTATAAAATAAAACATTTGTTAGTTTTGTTTGAAATTAAATGGAAAGCTATCTTAATAGATCAACTCAATGGGAAAAATTTACTTTTTTAGTTTTCCTTCATCCGTTTTTACGCACGAGAGGTAGAAAGTCAGAAAATTCCTTAGTACCACGAAATTATGGACATTTACCTTATAATTTAACCAAATTTCAGTGTTATACCTCAAGTACTTACAGTTATAGTGACTGTGAAAAATTTCATTTCTATGGGAGATGCCACGCATCCTTTTTCTTTATCCCCAGTTTTCATGAAGGTTTAATTGTTTATTCTCACATAATTTTTACCAAATTTCAGTGCTACCTATACCTCAAGTACTTCAGATATATGGACTGTGAAAAATTCCAGTTGTATGGGAGATGCCACGCATCCTTTTTCTTTATCCCCAGTTTTAATGAAGGTGTTAGGGTTTATTCTCATATAATTTTAACCAACTTTCAGTGCTATACCTCAAGTACCTACTTACAGATATATGGTCTGTGAAAAATTCCAGTTGTATGGGAGATGCCACGCATCGTTTTTCTTTCTCTCCAAATGTCATGAAGGTGTTAGGGTTTCCTCTCATATAATTTTAACCAAATTTCGGTGCTATACCTCCAGTACTTCCAGATATAGTGACTGTGAAAAATTCCATTTGTATGGGAGATGCCACGCATCCTTTTTCTCTATCCCCAGTTTTCATGAAGGTGTTAGGGTTTATTCTCATATAATTTTAGCCAAATTTCAGTGCTATACCTCAAGTACTTACAGATATATGGACTGCGAAAAATTCCATTTGTATGGGAGATGCCACGCATCCTTTTTCTCTATCCCCAGTTTTCATGAAGGTGTTAGGGTTTATTCTCATATAATTTTTACCAAATTTCAGTGGTCTACCTCAAGTACTTCCAGATATAGTGCTGTGAAAAATTCCATTTGTATAGGAGATGCCACGCATCCTTTTTCTTTATATCCAGTTTTTATGAAGGTGTTAGGGTTTATTCTCATATAATTTTAACCAAATTTCAGTGCTATACCTCAAGTACTTACAGATATATGGACTGCGACACATTCCAGTTGTATGGGAGATGGCGCGCATCGTTTTTCTTTCTCTCCAAATGTCATGAAAGTGCTAAGGTTTATTCTCATTTAATTTTAACCAAATTTCTGTGCTATACCTCAAGTACTTACAGATATATGGACTGCGAAAAATTCTAGTTGTATGGGAGATGCCACGCATCCTTTTTCTTTATCCCCAGTTTTCATGAAGGTATTAGTGTTGATTCTCATATAATTTAACCAAATTTCAGTGTTATACCTCAAGTACTTACAGTTATAGTGACTGTGAAAAATTTCATTTCTATGGGAGATGCCACGCATCCTTTTTCTTTATCCCCAGTTTTCATGAAGGTTTAATTGTTTATTCTCACATAATTTTTACCAAATTTCAGTGCTACCTATACCTCAAGTACTTCAGATATATGGACTGTGAAAAATTCCAGTTGTATGGGAGATGCCACGCATCCTTTTTCTTTATCCCCAGTTTTAATGAAGGTGTTAGGGTTTATTCTCATATAATTTTAGCCAAATTTCAGTGCTACACCTCAAGTACTTCCAGATATAGTGACTGTGAAAAATTCCAGTTGTATGGGAGATTCCACGCATCCTTTTTCTTTATCCCCAGTTTTCATGAAGGTGTTATGGTTTATTCTCATATAATTTTAACCAAATTTCAGTGCTATACCCGAAGTACTTCCAGATATAGGGCCTGCAAAAAATTCCATTTGTATAGGAGATGCCACGCATCCTTTTTCTTTATCCCCAGTTTTCATGAAGGTGTTAGGGTTTATTCTCATATAATTTTAACCAAATTTCATTGCTATACCTCAAGTACTTACAGATACATATATGGACTACGAAAAATTCCAGTTGCATGGGAGATGCCACGCATCCTTTTTCTTTATCCCCAGTTTTCATGAAGGTGTTAGGTTTTATTCTCATATAATTTTAACCAAATTTCAGTGCTATACCTCAAGTACTTACAGATATATGGACTGCGAAAAATTCCAGTTGTATGGGAGATTCCACGCATCCTTTTTCTTTATCCCCAGTTTTCATGAAGGTGTTAGGGTTTATTCTCATATAATTTTAACCAAATTTCAGTGCTATACCTCAAGTACTTCCAGATATAGGGACTGCGAAAAATTCCATTTGTTTAGAAGATGCCACGCATCCTTTTTCTTTATCCCCAGTTTTCATGAAGGTGTTAGGGTTTATTCTCATATAATTTTAACCAAATTTCATTGCTATACCTCAAGTACTTACAGATACATATATGGACTACGAAAAATTCCATTTGTATAGGAGATGCCACGCATCCTTTTTCTTTATCCCCAGTTTTCATGAAGGTGTTAGGGTTTATTCTCTTGAATTTTAACCAAATTTCAGTGCTATACCTCAAGTACTTACAGATATAGGGACTGTGAAAAATTCCAGTTGTATGGGAAATGCCACGCATCCTTTTTCTTTATCCCCAGTTTTCATGAAGGTGTTAGGGTTTATTCTCATATAATTTTAACCAAATTTCAATGCTATACCTCAAGTACTTACAGATATAGGGACTGCGAAAAATTCCATTTGTATAGAAGATGCCACGCATCCTTTTTCTTTATCTCCAATTTTCATGAAGGTGTTAGGGTTTATTCTCATATAATTTTAACCAAATTTCAGTGCTATACCTCAAGTACTTACAGATAAATGGACTGCGACACATTCCAGTTGTATGGGAGATGCCACGCATCCTTTTTCTTTATCCCCAGTTTTCATGAAGGTGTTAGGGTTTATTCTCATATAATTTTAACCAAATTTCAGTGCTATACCTCAAGTACTTCCAGATATAGGGACTGTGAAAAATTCCAGTTGTATGGGAGATGCCACGCATCCTTTTTCTTTATCTCCAATTTTCATGAAGGTGTTAGGGTTTATTCTCATATAATTTTAACCAAATTTCAGTGCTATACCTCAAGTACTTACAGATATATGGACTGCGACACATTCCAGTTGTATGGGAGATGCCACGCATCCTTTTTCTTTATCTCCAATTTTCATGAAGGTGTTAGGGTTTATTCTCATATAATTTTAACCAAATTTCAGTGCTATACCTCAAGTACTTCCAGATATAGGGACTGTGAAAAATTCCAGTTGTATGGGAGATGCCACGCATCCTTTTTCTTTATCTCCAATTTTCATGAAGGTGTTAGGGTTTATTCTCATATAATTTTAACCAAATTTCAGTGCTATAGCTCAAGTACTTACAGATATATGGACTGCGACACATTCCAGTTGTATGGGAGATGCCACGCATCCTTTATCTTTATCTCCAATTTTCATGAAGGTGTTAGGGTTTATTCTCATATAATTTTAACCAAATTTCAGTGCTATACCTCAAGTACTTACAGATATATGGACTGCGACACATTCCAGTTGTATGGGAGATGCCACGCATCCTTTTTCTTTATCTCCAATTTTCATGAAGGTGTTAGGGTTTATTCTCATATAATTTTAACCAAATTTCAGTGCTATACCTCAAGTACTTACAGATATATGGACTGCGACACATTCCAGTTGTATGGGAGATGCCACGCATCCTTTTTCTTTATCTCCAATTTTCATGAAGGTGTTAGGGTTTATTCTCATATAATTTTAACCAAATTTCAGTGCTATACCCCAAGTACTTCCAGATATAGGGGCTGTGAAAAATTCCAGTTGTATGGGAGATGCCACGCATCCTTTTTCTTTATCTCCAATTTTCATGAAGGTGTTAGGGTTTATTCTCATATAATTTTAACCAAATTTCAGTGCTATACCTCAAGTACTTACAGATATAAGGACTGCGACACATTCCAGTTGTATGGGAGATGCCACGCATCCTTTTTCTTTATCTCCAATTTTCATGAAGGTGTTAGGGTTTATTCTCATATAATTTTAACCAAATTTCAGTGCTATACCTCAAGTACTTCCAGATATAGGGACTGCGAAAAATTCCATTTGTATAGAAGATGCCACGCATCCTTTTTCTTTATCTCCAATTTTCATGAAGGTGTTAGGGTTTATTCTCATATAATTTTAACCAAATTTCAGTGCTATACCTCAAGTACTTACAGATATATGGACTGCGAAAAATTCCAGTTGTATGGGAGATGCCACGCATCCTTTTTCTTTATCCCCAGTTTTCATGAAGGTGTTAGGGTTTACTCTCATATAATTTTAACCAAATTTCAGTGCTATACCTCAAGTACTTCCAGATATATGGACTGCGAAAAAATTCGATTTGTATAGGAGATGCCACGCATCCTTTTTCTTTATCCCCAGTTTTCGTGAAGGTGTTAGGGTTTATTCTCATATAATTTTAACCAAATTTCAGTGCTATACCTCAAGTACTTACAGATATAGGGACTGTGAAAAATTCCAGTTGTATGGGAGATGCCACGCATCCTTTTTCTTTATCTCCAATTTTCATGAAGGTGTTAGGGTTTATTCTCATATAATTTTAACCAAATTTCAGTGCTATACCTCAAGTAAATACTTACAGATATATGGACTGCGAAAAATTCCAGTTGTATGGGCGATGCCACGCATCCTTTTTCTTTATCCCCAGTTTTCATGAAGGTGTTAGGGTTTATTCTCATATAATTTTAACCAAATTTCAATGCTATACCTCAAGTACTTACAGATATATGGACTGTGAAAAATTCCAGTTGTATGGGAGATGCCACACATCCTTTTTCTTTATCTCCAATTTTCATGAAGGTGTTAGGGTTTATTCTCATATAATTTTAACCAAATTTCAGTGCTATACCTCAAGTACTTACAGATATATGGACTGCGAAAAATTCCAGTTGTATGGGAGATGCCACGCATCCTTTTTCTTTATCCCCAGTTTTCATGAAGGTGTTAGGGTTTACTCTCATATAATTTTAACCAAATTTCAGTGCTATACCTCAAGTACTTCCAGATATATGGACTGCGAAAAAATTCGATTTGTATAGGAGATGCCACGCATCCTTTTTCTTTATCCCCAGTTTTCATGAAGGTGTTAGGGTTTATTCTCATATAATTTTAACCAAATTTCAGTGCTATACCTCAAGTACTTACAGATATAGGGACTGTGAAAAATTCCAGTTGTATGGGAGATGCCACGCATCCTTTTTCTTTATCCCCAGTTTTCATGAAGGTGTTAGGGTTTACTCTCATATAATTTTAACCAAATTTCAGTGCTATACTTCAAGTACTTCCAGATATATGGACTGCGAAAAAATTCGATTTGTATAGGAGATGCCACGCATCCTTTTTCTTTATCCCCAGTTTTCAAGAAGGTGTTAGGGTTTATTCTCATATAATTTTAACCAAATTTCAGTGCTATACCTCAAGTACTTACAGATATAGGGACTGTGAAAAATTCCAGTTGTATGGGAGATGCCACGCATCCTTTTTCTTTATCCCCAGTTTTCATGAAGGTGTTAGGGTTTACTCTCATATAATTTTAACCAAATTTCAGTGCTATACCTCAAGTACTTACAGATATATGGACTGCGACACATTCCAGTTGTATGGGAGATGCCACACATCCTTTTTCTTTATCCCCAGTTTTCATGAAGGTGTTAGGGTTTATTCTCATATAATTTTAACCAAATTTCAATGCTATACCTCAAGTACTTACAGATATATGGACTGTGAAAAATTCCAGTTGTATGGGAGATGCCACACATCCTTTTTCTTTATCTCCAGTTTTCATGAAGGTGTTAGGGTTTATTCTCATATAATTTTAACCAAATTTCAATGCTATACCTCAAGTATTTACAGATATATGGACTGTGAAAAATTCCAGTTGTATGGGAGATGCCACGCATCCTTTTTCTTTATCTCCAATTTTCATGAAGGTGTTAGGGTTTATTCTCATATAATTTTAACCAAATTTCAGTGCTATACCTCAAGTACTTACAGATATATGGACTGCGACACATTCCAGTTGTATGGGAGATGCCACGCATCCTTTTTCTTTATCTCCAATTTTCATGAAGGTGTTAGGGTTTATTCTCATATAATTTTAACCAAATTTCAGTGCTATACCTCAAGTACTTACAGATATATGGAAAGCGACACATTCCAGTTGTATGGGAGATGCCACGCATCCTTTTTCTTTATCTCCAATTTTCACGAAGGTGTTAGGGTTTATTCTCATATAATTTTAACCAAATTTCAGTGCTATACCTCAAGTACTTACAGATATAGGGACTGTGAAAAATTCCAGTTGTATGGGAGATGCCACGCATCCTTTTTCTTTATCTCCAATTTTCATGAAGGTGTTAGGGTTTATTCTCACATAATTTTAACCAAATTTCAGTGCTGTACCTCAAGTACTTACAGATATATGGACTGCGACACATTCCAGTTGTATGGGAGATGCCACGCATCCTTTTTCTTTATCTCCAATTTTCATGACGGTGTTAGGGTTTATTCTCATATAATTTTAACCAAATTTCAGTGCTATACCTCAAGTAAATACTTACAGATATATGGACTGTGAAAAATTCCAGTTGTGTGGGAGATGCCACGCATCCTTTTTCTTTATCCCCAGTTTTCATGAAGGTGTTAGGGTTTATTCTCATATAATTTTAACCAAATTTCAGTGCTATACCTCAAGTACTTACAGATATATGGACTGCGACACATTCCAGTTGTATGGGAGATGCCACGCATCCTTTTTCTTTATCTCCAATTTTCATGACGGTGTTAGGGTTTATTCTCATATAATTTTAACCAAATTTCAGTGCTATACCTCAAGTAAATACTTACAGATATATGGACTGTGAAAAATTCCAGTTGTGTGGGAGATGCCACGCATCCTTTTTCTTTATCTCCAATTTTCATGAAGGTGTTAGGGTTTATTCTCATATAATTTTAACCAAATTTCAGTGCTATACCTCAAGTACTTCCAGATATAGGGACTGCGAAAAATTCCATTTGTATAGGAGATGCCACGCATCCTTTTTCTTTATCCCCAGTTTTCATGAAGGTGTTAGGGTTTATTCTCATATAATTTTAACCAAATTTCAGTGCTATACCTCAAGTACTTCCAGATATATGGACTGCGACACATTCCAGTTGTATGGGAGATGCCACGCATCCTTTTTCTTCATCTCCAATTTTCATGAAGGTGTTAGGGTTTAGTCTCATATAATTTTAACCAAATTACAGTGCTATACCTCAAGTACTTCCAGATATAGGGACTGCGAAAAATTCCATTTGTATAGAAGATGCCACGCATCCTTTTTCTTTATCTCCAATTTTCATGAAGGTGTTAGGGTTTATTCTCATATAATTTAACCAAATTTCAGTGCTATACCTCAAGTACTTACAGATATATGGACTGCGAAAAATTCCAGTTGTATGGGAGATGCCACGCATCCTTTTTCTTTATCCCCAGTTTTCATGAAGGTGTTAGGGTTTACTCTCATATAATTTTAACCAAATTTCAGTGCTATACCTCAAGTACTTCCAGATATATGGACTGCGAAAAAATTCGATTTGTATAGGAGATGCCACGCATCCTTTTTCTTTATCCCCAGTTTTCATGAAGGTGTTAGGGTTTATTCTCATATAATTTTAACCAAATTTCAGTGCTATACCTCAAGTACTTACAGATATAGGGACTGTGAAAAATTCCAGTTGTATGGGGGATGCCACGCATCCTTTTTCTTTATCTCCAATTTTCATGAAGGTGTTAGGGTTTATTCTCATATAATTTTAACCAAATTTCAGTGCTATACCTCAAGTACTTACAGATATATGGACTGCGACACATTCCAGTTGTATGGGAGATGCCACGCATCTTTTTTCTTTATCCCCAGTTTTCATGAAGGTGTTAGGGTTTATTCTCACATAATTTTAACCAAATTTCAGTGCTGTACCTCAAGTACTTACAGATATATGGACTGCGACACATTCCAGTTGTATGGGAGATGCAACGCATCCTTTTTCTTTATCTCCAATTTTCATGAAGGTGTTAGGGTTTACTCTCATATAATTTTAACCAAATTTCAGTGCTATACCTCAAGTACTTCCAGATATATGGACTGCGAAAAAATTCGATTTGTATAGGAGATGCCACGCATCCTTTTTCTTTATCCCCAGTTTTCATGAAGGTGTTAGGGTTTATTCTCATATAATTTTAACCAAATTTCAGTGCTATACCTCAAGTACTTACAGATATAGGGACTGTGAAAAATTCCAGTTGTATGGGAGATGCCACGCATCCTTTTTCTTTATCCCCAGTTTTCATGAAGGTGTTAGGGTTTACTCTCATATAATTTTAACCAAATTTCAGTGCTATACTTCAAGTACTTCCAGATATATGGACTGCGAAAAAATTCGATTTGTATAGGAGATGCCACGCATCCTTTTTCTTTATCCCCAGTTTTCAAGAAGGTGTTAGGGTTTATTCTCATATAATTTTAACCAAATTTCAGTGCTATACCTCAAGTACTTACAGATATAGGGACTGTGAAAAATTCCAGTTGTATGGGAGATGCCACGCATCCTTTTTCTTTATCCCCAGTTTTCATGAAGGTGTTAGGGTTTACTCTCATATAATTTTAACCAAATTTCAGTGCTATACCTCAAGTACTTACAGATATATGGACTGCGACACATTCCAGTTGTATGGGAGATGCCACGCATCCTTTTTCTTTATCCCCAGTTTTCATGAAGGTGTTAGGGTTTACTCTCATATAATTTTAACCAAATTTCAGTGCTATACTTCAAGTACTTCCAGATATATGGACTGCGAAAAAATTCGATTTGTATAGGAGATGCCACGCATCCTTTTTCTTTATCCCCAGTTTTCAAGAAGGTGTTAGGGTTTATTCTCATATAATTTTAACCAAATTTCAGTGCTATACCTCAAGTACTTACAGATATAGGGACTGTGAAAAATTCCAGTTGTATGGGAGATGCCACGCATCCTTTTTCTTTATCCCCAGTTTTCATGAAGGTGTTAGGGTTTACTCTCATATAATTTTAACCAAATTTCAGTGCTATACCTCAAGTACTTACAGATATATGGACTGCGACACATTCCAGTTGTATGGGAGATGCCACACATCCTTTTTCTTTATCCCCAGTTTTCATGAAGGTGTTAGGGTTTATTCTCATATAATTTTAACCAAATTTCAATGCTATACCTCAAGTACTTACAGATATATGGACTGTGAAAAATTCCAGTTGTATGGGAGATGCCACACATCCTTTTTCTTTATCTCCAGTTTTCATGAAGGTGTTAGGGTTTATTCTCATATAATTTTAACCAAATTTCAATGCTATACCTCAAGTATTTACAGATATATGGACTGTGAAAAATTCCAGTTGTATGGGAGATGCCACGCATCCTTTTTCTTTATCTCCAATTTTCATGAAGGTGTTAGGGTTTATTCTCATATAATTTTAACCAAATTTCAGTGCTATACCTCAAGTACTTACAGATATATGGACTGCGACACATTCCAGTTGTATGGGAGATGCCACGCATCCTTTTTCTTTATCTCCAATTTTCATGAAGGTGTTAGGGTTTATTCTCATATAATTTTAACCAAATTTCAGTGCTATACCTCAAGTACTTACAGATATATGGAAAGCGACACATTCCAGTTGTATGGGAGATGCCACGCATCCTTTTTCTTTATCTCCAATTTTCACGAAGGTGTTAGGGTTTATTCTCATATAATTTTAACCAAATTTCAGTGCTATACCTCAAGTACTTACAGATATAGGGACTGTGAAAAATTCCAGTTGTATGGGAGATGCCACGCATCCTTTTTCTTTATCTCCAATTTTCATGAAGGTGTTAGGGTTTATTCTCACATAATTTTAACCAAATTTCAGTGCTGTACCTCAAGTACTTACAGATATATGGACTGCGACACATTCCAGTTGTATGGGAGATGCCACGCATCCTTTTTCTTTATCTCCAATTTTCATGACGGTGTTAGGGTTTATTCTCATATAATTTTAACCAAATTTCAGTGCTATACCTCAAGTAAATACTTACAGATATATGGACTGTGAAAAATTCCAGTTGTGTGGGAGATGCCACGCATCCTTTTTCTTTATCCCCAGTTTTCATGAAGGTGTTAGGGTTTATTCTCATATAATTTTAACCAAATTTCAGTGCTATACCTCAAGTACTTACAGATATATGGACTGCGACACATTCCAGTTGTATGGGAGATGCCACGCATCCTTTTTCTTTATCTCCAATTTTCATGACGGTGTTAGGGTTTATTCTCATATAATTTTAACCAAATTTCAGTGCTATACCTCAAGTAAATACTTACAGATATATGGACTGTGAAAAATTCCAGTTGTGTGGGAGATGCCACGCATCCTTTTTCTTTATCTCCAATTTTCATGAAGGTGTTAGGGTTTATTCTCATATAATTTTAACCAAATTTCAGTGCTATACCTCAAGTACTTCCAGATATAGGGACTGCGAAAAATTCCATTTGTATAGGAGATGCCACGCATCCTTTTTCTTTATCCCCAGTTTTCATGAAGGTGTTAGGGTTTATTCTCATATAATTTTAACCAAATTTCAGTGCTATACCTCAAGTACTTACAGATATAGGGACTGTGAAAAATTCCAGTTGTATGGGGGATGCCACGCATCCTTTTTCTTTATCTCCAATTTTCATGAAGGTGTTAGGGTTTATTCTCATATAATTTTAACCAAATTTCAGTGCTATACCTCAAGTACTTACAGATATATGGACTGCGACACATTCCAGTTGTATGGGAGATGCCACGCATCTTTTTTCTTTATCCCCAGTTTTCATGAAGGTGTTAGGGTTTATTCTCACATAATTTTAACCAAATTTCAGTGCTGTACCTCAAGTACTTACAGATATATGGACTGCGACACATTCCAGTTGTATGGGAGATGCCACGCATCCTTTTTCTTTATCTCCAATTTTCATGACGGTGTTAGGGTTTATTCTCATATAATTTTAACCAAATTTCAGTGCTATACCTCAAGTACTTCCAGATATAGGGACTGTGAAAAATTCCAGTTGTATGGGAGATGCCACGCATCCTTTTTCTTTATCTCCAATTTTCATGAAGGTGTTAGGGTTTATTCTCATATAATTTTAACCAAATTTCAGTGCTATACCTCAAGTACTTCCAGATATAGGGACTGCGAAAAATTCCATTTGTATAGGAGATGCCACGCATCCTTTTTCTTTATCCCCAGTTTTCATGAAGGTGTTAGGGTTTATTCTCATATAATTTTAACCAAATTTCAGTGCTATACCTCAAGTACTTCCAGATATATGGACTGCGACACATTCCAGTTGTATGGGAGATGCCACGCATCCTTTTTCTTTATCTCCAATTTTCATGAAGGTGTTAGGGTTTAGTCTCATATAATTTTAACCAAATTACAGTGCTATACCTCAAGTACTTCCAGATATAGGGACTGCGAAAAATTCCATTTGTATAGAAGATGCCACGCATCCTTTTTCTTTATCTCCAATTTTCATGAAGGTGTTAGGGTTTATTCTCATATAATTTAACCAAATTTCAGTGCTATACCTCAAGTACTTACAGATATATGGACTGCGAAAAATTCCAGTTGTATGGGAGATGCCACGCATCCTTTTTCTTTATCCCCAGTTTTCATGAAGGTGTTAGGGTTTACTCTCATATAATTTTAACCAAATTTCAGTGCTATACCTCAAGTACTTCCAGATATATGGACTGCGAAAAAATTCGATTTGTATAGGAGATGCCACGCATCCTTTTTCTTTATCCCCAGTTTTCATGAAGGTGTTAGGGTTTATTCTCATATAATTTTAACCAAATTTCAGTGCTATACCTCAAGTACTTACAGATATAGGGACTGTGAAAAATTCCAGTTGTATGGGGGATGCCACGCATCCTTTTTCTTTATCTCCAATTTTCATGAAGGTGTTAGGGTTTATTCTCATATAATTTTAACCAAATTTCAGTGCTATACCTCAAGTACTTACAGATATATGGACTGCGACACATTCCAGTTGTATGGGAGATGCCACGCATCTTTTTTCTTTATCCCCAGTTTTCATGAAGGTGTTAGGGTTTATTCTCATATAATTTTAACCAAATTTCAGTGCTATACCTCAAGTACTTACAGATATATGGACTGCGAAAAATTCCAGTTGTATGGGAGATGCCACGCATCCTTTTTCTTTATCCCCAGTTTTCATGAAGGTGTTAGGGTTTACTCTCATATAATTTTAACCAAATTTCAGTGCTATACCTCAAGTACTTCCAGATATATGGACTGCGAAAAAATTCGATTTGTATAGGAGATGCCACGCATCCTTTTTCTTTATCCCCAGTTTTCATGAAGGTGTTAGGGTTTATTCTCATATAATTTTAACCAAATTTCAGTGCTATACCTCAAGTACTTACAGATATAGGGACTGTGAAAAATTCCAGTTGTATGGGAGATGCCACGCATCCTTTTTCTTTATCCCCAGTTTTCATGAAGGTGTTATGGTTTACTCTCATATAATTTTAACCAAATTTCAGTGCTATACTTCAAGTACTTCCAGATATATGGACTGCGAAAAAATTCGATTTGTATAGGAGATGCCACGCATCCTTTTTCTTTATCCCCAGTTTTCATGAAGGTGTTAGGGTTTATTCTCATATAATTTTAACCAAATTTCAGTGCTATACCTCAAGTACTTACAGATTTATGGACTGCGAAAAATTCCAGTTGTATGGGAGATGCCACGCATCCTTTTTCTTTATCCCCAGTTTTCATGAAGGTGTTAGGGTTTACTCTCATATAATTTTAACCAAATTTCAGTGCTATACCTCAAGTACTTCCAGATATAGGGACTGCGAAAAATTCCATTTGTATAGAAGATGCCACGCATCCTTTTTCTTTATCTCCAATTTTCATGAAGGTGTTAGGGTTTATTCTCATATAATTTTAACCAAATTTCAGTGCTATACCTCAAGTACTTACAGATACATATATGGACTGCGAAAAATTCCAGTTGTGTGGGAGATGCCACGCATCCTTTTTCTTTATCCCCAGTTTTCATGAAGGTGTTAGGGTTTATTCTCATATAATTTTAACCAAATTTCAGTGCTATACCTCAAGTACTTACAGATACATATATGGACTGCGAAAAATTCCAGTTGTGTGGGAGATGCCACGCATCCTTTTTCTTTATCCCCAGTTTTCATGAAGGTGTTAGGGTTTATTCTCATATAATTTTAACCAAATTTCAGTGCTATACCTCAAGTACTTACAGATATATGGACTGCGAAAAATTCCAGTTGTATGGGAGATGCCAAGCATCCTTTTTCTTTATCCCCAGTTTTCATGAAGGTGTTAGGGTTTATTCTCATATAATTTTAACCAAATTTCAGTGCTATACCTCAAGTACTTAAGGATATAGGGACTGCGAAAAATTCCAGTTGTATGGGAGTTGCAAAGCATCCTTTTTCTTTATCTCCAATTTTCATGAAGGTGTTATTGTTTATTATCACATAATTTTAACCAAATTTCAGTGCTATACCTCAAGTACTTACAGATATATGGACTGCGACACATTCCAGTTGTATGGGAGATGCCACGCATCCTTTTTCTTTATCTCCAATTTTCATGACGGTGTTAGGGTTTATTCTCATATAATTTTAACCAAATTTCAGTGCTATACCTCAAGTACTTCCAGATATAGGGACTATGAAAAATTCCAGTTGTATGGGAGATGCCACGCATCCTTTTTCTTTATCTCCAATTTTCATGAAGGTGTTAGGGTTTATTCTCATATAATTTTAACCAAATTTCAGTGCTATACCTCAAGTACTTCCAGATATAGGGACTGCGAAAAAATTCGATTTGTATAGGAGATGCCACGCATCCTTTTTCTTTATCCCCAGTTTTCAAGAAGGTGTTAGGGTTTATTCTCATATAATTTTAACCAAATTTCAGTGCTATACCTCAAGTACTTACAGATATAGGGACTGTGAAAAATTCCAGTTGTATGGGAGATGCCACGCATCCTTTTTCTTTATCCCCAGTTTTCCTGAAGGTGTTAGGGTTTACTCTCATATAATTTTAACCAAATTTCAGTGCTATACCTCAAGTACTTACAGATATATGGACTGCGACACATTCCAGTTGTATGGGAGATGCCACACATCCTTTTTCTTTATCCCCAGTTTTCATGAAGGTGTTAGGGTTTATTCTCATATAATTTTAACCAAATTTCAATGCTATACCTCAAGTACTTACAGATATATGGACTGCGACACATTCCAGTTGTATGGGAGATGCCACGCATCTTTTTTCTTTATCCCCAGTTTTCATGAAGGTGTTAGGGTTTATTCTCATATAATTTTAACCAAATTTCAATTCTATACCTCAAGTATTTACAGATATATGGACTGTGAAAAATTCCAGTTGTATGGGAGATGCCACGCATCCTTTTTCTTTATCTCCAATTTTCATGAAGGTGTTAGGGTTTATTCTCATATAATTTTAACCAAATTTCAGTGCTATACCTCAAGTACTTACAGATATATGGACTGCGACACATTCCAGTTGTATGGGAGATGCCACGCATCCTTTTTCTTTATCCCCAGTTTTCATGAAGGTGTTAGGGTTTATTCTCATATAATTTTAACCAAATTTCAGTGCTATACCTCAAGTACTTACAGATATATGGACTGCGAAAAATTCCAGTTGTATGAGAGATGCCAAGCATCCTTTTTCTTTATCCCCAGTTTTCATGAAGGTGTTAGGGTTTATTCTCATATAATTTTAACCAAATTTCAGTGCTATACCTCAAGTACTTACAGATATATGGACTGCGACACATTCCAGTTGTATGGGAGATGCCACGCATCATTTTTCTTTATCTCCAATTTTCATGAAGGTGTTAGGGTTTATTCTCATATAATTTTAACCAAATTTCAGTGCTATACCTCAAGTACTTCCAGATATAGGGACTGTGAAAAATTCCAGTTGTATGGGAGATGCCACGCATCCTTTTTCTTTATCTCCAATTTTCATGACGGTGTTAGTTAGGGTTTATTCTCATATAATTTTAACCAAATTTCAGTGCTATACCTCAAGTACTTCCAGATATAGGGACTATGAAAAATTCCATTTGTATGGGAGATGCCACGCATCCTTTTTCTTTATCTCCAATTTTCATGAAGGTGTTAGGGTTTATTCTCATATAATTTTAACCAAATTTCAGTGCTATACCTCAAGTACTTACAGATACATATATGGACTGCGAAAAATTCCAGTTGTGTGGGAGATGCCAAGCATCCTTTTTCTTTATCTCCAATTTTCATGAAGGTGTTAGGGTTTATTCTCATATAATTTTAACCAAATTTCAGTGCTATACCTCAAGTACTTCCAGATATATGGACTGCGACACATTCCAGTTGTATGGGAGATGCCACGCATCTTTTTTCTTTATCCCCAGTTTTCATGAAGGTGTTAGGGTTTATTCTCATATAATTTTAACCAAATTTCAATTCTATACCTCAAGTATTTACAGATATATGGACTGTGAAAAATTCCAGTTGTATGGGAGATGCCACGCATCCTTTTTCTTTATCTCCAATTTTCATGAAGGTGTTAGGGTTTATTCTCATATAATTTTAACCAAATTTCAGTGCTATACCTCAAGTACTTCCAGATATAGGGACTGCGAAAAATTCCATTTGTATAGAAGATGCCACGCATCCTTTTTCTTTATCTCCAATTTTCATGAAGGTGTTAGGGTTTATTCTCATATAATTTTAACCAAATTTCAGTGCTATACCTCAAGTACTTACAGATACATATATGGACTGCGAAAAATTCCAGTTGTGTGGGAGATGCCACGCATCCTTTTTCTTTATCCCCAGTTTTCATGAAGGTGTTAGGGTTTATTCTCATATAATTTTAACCAAATTTCAGTGCTATACCTCAAGTACTTACAGATACATATATGGACTGCGAAAAATTCCAGTTGTGTGGGAGATGCCACGCATCCTTTTTCTTTATCCCCAGTTTTCATGAAGGTGTTAGGGTTTATTCTCATATAATTTTAACCAAATTTCAGTGCTATACCTCAAGTACTTACAGATATATGGACTGCGAAAAATTCCAGTTGTATGGGAGATGCCAAGCATCCTTTTTCTTTATCCCCAGTTTTCATGAAGGTGTTAGGGTTTATTCTCATATAATTTTAACCAAATTTCAGTGCTATACCTCAAGTACTTAAGGATATAGGGACTGCGAAAAATTCCAGTTGTATGGGAGTTGCAAAGCATCCTTTTTCTTTATCTCCAATTTTCATGAAGGTGTTATTGTTTATTATCACATAATTTTAACCAAATTGCAGTGCTATACCTCAAGTACTTACAGATATATGGACTGCGACACATTCCAGTTGTATGGGAGATGCCACGCATCCTTTTTCTTTATCTCCAATTTTCATGACGGTGTTAGGGTTTATTCTCATATAATTTTAACCAAATTTCAGTGCTATACCTCAAGTACTTCCAGATATAGGGACTATGAAAAATTCCAGTTGTATGGGAGATGCCACGCATCCTTTTTCTTTATCTCCAATTTTCATGAAGGTGTTAGGGTTTATTCTCATATAATTTTAACCAAATTTCAGTGCTATACCTCAAGTACTTCCAGATATAGGGACTGCGAAAAAATTCGATTTGTATAGGAGATGCCACGCATCCTTTTTCTTTATCCCCAGTTTTCAAGAAGGTGTTAGGGTTTATTCTCATATAATTTTAACCAAATTTCAGTGCTATACCTCAAGTACTTACAGATATAGGGACTGTGAAAAATTCCAGTTGTATGGGAGATGCCACGCATCCTTTTTCTTTATCCCCAGTTTTCCTGAAGGTGTTAGGGTTTACTCTCATATAATTTTAACCAAATTTCAGTGCTATACCTCAAGTACTTACAGATATATGGACTGCGACACATTCCAGTTGTATGGGAGATGCCACACATCCTTTTTCTTTATCCCCAGTTTTCATGAAGGTGTTAGGGTTTATTCTCATATAATTTTAACCAAATTTCAATGCTATACCTCAAGTACTTACAGATATATGGACTGCGACACATTCCAGTTGTATGGGAGATGCCACGCATCTTTTTTCTTTATCCCCAGTTTTCATGAAGGTGTTAGGGTTTATTCTCATATAATTTTAACCAAATTTCAATTCTATACCTCAAGTATTTACAGATATATGGACTGTGAAAAATTCCAGTTGTATGGGAGATGCCACGCATCCTTTTTCTTTATCTCCAATTTTCATGAAGGTGTTAGGGTTTATTCTCATATAATTTTAACCAAATTTCAGTGCTATACCTCAAGTACTTACAGATATATGGACTGCGACACATTCCAGTTGTATGGGAGATGCCACGCATCCTTTTTCTTTATCCCCAGTTTTCATGAAGGTGTTAGGGTTTATTCTCATATAATTTTAACCAAATTTCAGTGCTATACCTCAAGTACTTACAGATATATGGACTGCGAAAAATTCCAGTTGTATGAGAGATGCCAAGCATCCTTTTTCTTTATCCCCAGTTTTCATGAAGGTGTTAGGGTTTATTCTCATATAATTTTAACCAAATTTCAGTGCTATACCTCAAGTACTTACAGATATATGGACTGCGACACATTCCAGTTGTATGGGAGATGCCACGCATCATTTTTCTTTATCTCCAATTTTCATGAAGGTGTTAGGGTTTATTCTCATATAATTTTAACCAAATTTCAGTGCTATACCTCAAGTACTTCCAGATATAGGGACTGTGAAAAATTCCAGTTGTATGGGAGATGCCACGCATCCTTTTTCTTTATCTCCAATTTTCATGACGGTGTTAGTTAGGGTTTATTCTCATATAATTTTAACCAAATTTCAGTGCTATACCTCAAGTACTTCCAGATATAGGGACTATGAAAAATTCCATTTGTATGGGAGATGCCACGCATCCTTTTTCTTTATCTCCAATTTTCATGAAGGTGTTAGGGTTTATTCTCATATAATTTTAACCAAATTTCAGTGCTATACCTCAAGTACTTACAGATACATATATGGACTGCGAAAAATTCCAGTTGTGTGGGAGATGCCAAGCATCCTTTTTCTTTATCTCCAATTTTCATGAAGGTGTTAGGGTTTATTCTCATATAATTTTAACCAAATTTCAGTGCTATACCTCAAGTACTTCCAGATATAGGGACTATGAAAAATTCCATTTGTATGGGAGATGCCACGCATCCTTTTTCTTTATCCCCAGTTTTCATGAAGGTGTTAGGGTTTATTCTCATATAATTTTAACCAAATTTCAGTGCTATACCTCAAGTACTTACAGATATATGGACTGCGAAAAATTCCAGTTGTATGGGAGATGCCAAGCATCCTTTTTCTTTATCCCCAGTTTTCATGAAGGTGTTAGGGTTTATTCTCATATAATTTTAACCAAATTTCAGTGCTATACCTCAAGTACTTAAGGATATAGGGACTGCGAAAAATTCCAGTTGTATGGGAGTTGCAAAGCATCCTTTTTCTTTATCTCCAATTTTCATGAAGGTGTTATTGTTTATTATCACATAATTTTAACCAAATTTCAGTGCTATACCTCAAGTACTTACAGATATATGGACTGCGACACATTCCAGTTGTATGGGAGATGCCACGCATCCTTTTTCTTTATCTCCAATTTTCATGACGGTGTTAGGGTTTATTCTCATATAATTTTAACCAAATTTCAGTGCTATACCTCAAGTACTTCCAGATATAGGGACTATGAAAAATTCCAGTTGTATGGGAGATGCCACGCATCCTTTTTCTTTATCTCCAATTTTCATGAAGGTGTTAGGGTTTATTCTCATATAATTTTAACCAAATTTCAGTGCTATACCTCAAGTACTTCCAGATATAGGGACTGCGAAAAAATTCGATTTGTATAGGAGATGCCACGCATCCTTTTTCTTTATCCCCAGTTTTCAAGAAGGTGTTAGGGTTTATTCTCATATAATTTTAACCAAATTTCAGTGCTATACCTCAAGTACTTACAGATATAGGGACTGTGAAAAATTCCAGTTGTATGGGAGATGCCACGCATCCTTTTTCTTTATCCCCAGTTTTCATGAAGGTGTTAGGGTTTACTCTCATATAATTTTAACCAAATTTCAGTGCTATACCTCAAGTACTTACAGATATATGGACTGCGACACATTCCAGTTGTATGGGAGATGCCACACATCCTTTTTCTTTATCCCCAGTTTTCATGAAGGTGTTAGGGTTTATTCTCATATAATTTTAACCAAATTTCAATGCTATACCTCAAGTACTTACAGATATATGGACTGCGACACATTCCAGTTGTATGGGAGATGCCACGCATCTTTTTTCTTTATCCCCAGTTTTCATGAAGGTGTTAGGGTTTATTCTCATATAATTTTAACCAAATTTCAATTCTATACCTCAAGTATTTACAGATATATGGACTGTGAAAAATTCCAGTTGTATGGGAGATGCCACGCATCCTTTTTCTTTATCTCCAATTTTCATGAAGGTGTTAGGGTTTATTCTCATATAATTTTAACCAAATTTCAGTGCTATACCTCAAGTACTTACAGATATATGGACTGCGACACATTCCAGTTGTATGGGAGATGCCACGCATCCTTTTTCTTTATCCCCAGTTTTCATGAAGGTGTTAGGGTTTATTCTCATATAATTTTAACCAAATTTCAGTGCTATACCTCAAGTACTTACAGATATATGGACTGCGAAAAATTCCAGTTGTATGAGAGATGCCAAGCATCCTTTTTCTTTATCCCCAGTTTTCATGAAGGTGTTAGGGTTTATTCTCATATAATTTTAACCAAATTTCAGTGCTATACCTCAAGTACTTACAGATATATGGACTGCGACACATTCCAGTTGTATGGGAGATGCCACGCATCATTTTTCTTTATCTCCAATTTTCATGAAGGTGTTAGGGTTTATTCTCATATAATTTTAACCAAATTTCAGTGCTATACCTCAAGTACTTCCAGATATAGGGACTGTGAAAAATTCCAGTTGTATGGGAGATGCCACGCATCCTTTTTCTTTATCTCCAATTTTCATGACGGTGTTAGTTAGGGTTTATTCTCATATAATTTTAACCAAATTTCAGTGCTATACCTCAAGTACTTCCAGATATAGGGACTATGAAAAATTCCATTTGTATGGGAGATGCCACGCATCCTTTTTCTTTATCTCCAATTTTCATGAAGGTGTTAGGGTTTATTCTCATATAATTTTAACCAAATTTCAGTGCTATACCTCAAGTACTTCCAGATATAGGGACTGTGAAAAATTCCAGTTGTATGGGAGATGCCACGCATCCTTTTTCTTTATCTCCAATTTTCATGACGGTGTTAGTTAGGGTTTATTCTCATATAATTTTAACCAAATTTCAGTGCTATACCTCAAGTACTTCCAGATATAGGGACTATGAAAAATTCCATTTGTATGGGAGATGCCACGCATCCTTTTTCTTTATCCCCAGTTTTCATGAAGGTGTTAGGGTTTCTTCTCATATAATTTTAACCAAATTTCAGTGCTATACCTCAAGTACTTACAGATACATATATGGACTGCGAAAAATTCCAGTTGTGTGGGAGATGCCACGCATCCTTTTTCTTTATCCCCAGTTTTCATGAAGGTGTTAGGGTTTATTCTCATATAATTTTAACCAAATTTCAGTGCTATACCTCAAGTACTTACAGATATAGGGACTGTGAAAAATTCCAGTTGTATGGGAGTTGCAAAGCATCCTTTTTCTTTATCTCCAATTTTCATGAAGGTGTTATTGTTTATTCTCACATAATTTTAACCAAATTTCAGTGCTATACCTCAAGTACTTACAGATATATGGACTGCGACACATTCCAGTTGTATGGGAGATGCCACGCATCCTTTTTCTTTATCTCCAATTTTCATGACGGTGTTAGGGTTTATTCTCATATAATTTTAACCAAATTTCAGTGCTATACCTCAAGTACTTCCAGATATAGGGACTATGAAAAATTCCAGTTGTATGGGAGATGCCACGCATCCTTTTTCTTTATCTCCAATTTTCATGAAGGTGTTAGGGTTTATTCTCATATAATTTTAACCAAATTTCAGTGCTATACCTCAAGTACTTCCAGATATAGGGACTGCGAAAAAATTCGATTTGTATAGGAGATGCCACGCATCCTTTTTCTTTATCCCCAGTTTTCAAGAAGGTGTTAGGGTTTATTCTCATATAATTTTAACCAAATTTCAGTGCTATACCTCAAGTACTTACAGATATAGGGACTGTGAAAAATTCCAGTTGTATGGGAGATGCCACGCATCCTTTTTCTTTATCCCCAGTTTTCATGAAGGTGTTAGGGTTTACTCTCATATAATTTTAACCAAATTTCAGTGCTATACCTCAAGTACTTACAGATATATGGACTGCGACACATTCCAGTTGTATGGGCGATGCCACACATCCTTTTTCTTTATCCCCAGTTTTCATGAAGGTGTTAGGGTTTATTCTCATATAATTTTAACCAAATTTCAATGCTATACCTCAAGTACTTACAGATATATGGACTGTGAAAAATTCCAGTTGTATGGGAGATGCCACACATCCTTTTTCTTTATCTCCAGTTTTCATGAAGGTGTTAGGGTTTATTCTCATATAATTTTAACCAAATTTCAATGCTATACCTCAAGTACTTACAGATATATGGACTGTGAAAAATTCCAGTTGTATGGGAGATGCCACACATCCTTTTTCTTTATCTCCAGTTTTCATGAAGGTGTTAGGGTTTATTCTCATATAATTTTAACCAAATTTCAGTGCTATACCTCAAGTACTTACAGATATATGGACTGCGACACATTCCAGTTGTATGGGAGATGCCACGCATCCTTTTTCTTTATCTCCAATTTTCATGAAGGTGTTAGGGTTTATTCTCATATAATTTTAACCAAATTTCAGTGCTATACCTCAAGTACTTCCAGATATAGGGACTGTGAAAAATTCCAGTTGTATGGGAGATGCCACGCATCCTTTTTCTTTATCTCCAATTTTCATGAAGGTGTTAGGGTTTATTCTCATATAATTTTAACCAAATTTCAGTGCTATACCTCAAGTAAATACTTACAGATATATGGACTGTGAAAAATTCCAGTTGTGTGGGAGATGCCACGCATCCTTTTTCTTTATCCCCAGTTTTCATGAAGGTGTTAGGGTTTATTCTCATATAATTTTAACCAAATTTCAGTGCTATACCTCAAGTACTTACAGATATATGGACTGCGAAAAATTCCAGTTGTATGAGAGATGCCAAGCATCCTTTTTCTTTATCCCCAGTTTTCATGAAGGTGTTAGGGTTTATTCTCATATAATTTTAAACAAATTTCAGTGCTATACCTTAAGTACTTACAGATATAGGGACTGTGAAAAATTCCAGTTGTATGGGAGATGCCACGCATCCTTTTTCCTTATCTCCAATTTTCATGAAGGTGTTAGGGTTTATTCTCACATAATTTTAACCAAATTTCAGTGCTGTACCTCAAGTACTTACAGATATATGGACTGCGACACATTCCAGTTGTATGGGAGATGCCACGCATCCTTTTTCTTTATCTCCAATTTTCATGACGGTGTTAGGGTTTATTCTCATATAATTTTAACCAAATTTCAGTGCTATACCTCAAGTACTTCCAGATATAGGGACTGTGAAAAATTCCAGTTGTATGGGAGATGCCACGCATCCTTTTTCTTTATCTCCAATTTTCATGAAGGTGTTAGGGTTTATTCTCATATAATTTTAACCAAATTTCAGTGCTATACCTCAAGTACTTCCAGATATAGGGACTGCGAAAAATTCCATTTGTATAGGAGATGCCACGCATCCTTTTTCTTTATCCCCAGTTTTCATGAAGGTGTTAGGGTTTATTCTCATATAATTTTAACCAAATTTCAGTGCTATACCTCAAGTACTTCCAGATATATGGACTGCGACACATTCCAGTTGTATGTGAGATGCCACGCATCCTTTTTCTTTATCTCCAATTTTCATGAAGGTGTTAGGGTTTAGTCTCATATAATTTTAACCAAATTACAGTGCTATACCTCAAGTACTTCCAGATATAGGGACTGCGAAAAATTCCATTTGTATAGAAGATGCCACGCATCCTTTTTCTTTATCTCCAATTTTCATGAAGGTGTTAGGGTTTATTCTCATATAATTTTAACCAAATTTCAGTGCTATACCTCAAGTACTTACAGATATATGGACTGCGAAAAATTCCAGTTGTATGGGAGATGCCACGCATCCTTTTTCTTTATCCCCAGTTTTCATGAAGGTGTTAGGGTTTACTCTCATATAATTTTAACCAAATTTCAGTGCTATACCTCAAGTACTTCCAGATATATGGACTGCGAAAAAATTCGATTTGTATAGGAGATGCCACGCATCCTTTTTCTTTATCCCCAGTTTTCATGAAGGTGTTAGGGTTTATTCTCATATAATTTTAACCAAATTTCAGTGCTATACCTCAAGTACTTACAGATATAGGGACTGTGAAAAATTCCAGTTGTATGGGGGATGCCACGCATCCTTTTTCTTTATCTCCAATTTTCATGAAGGTGTTAGGGTTTATTCTCATATAATTTTAACCAAATTTCAGTGCTATACCTCAAGTACTTACAGATATATGGACTGCGACACATTCCAGTTGTATGGGAGATGCCACGCATCTTTTTTCTTTATCCCCAGTTTTCATGAAGGTGTTAGGGTTTATTCTCATATAATTTTAACCAAATTTCAGTGCTATACCTCAAGTACTTACAGATATATGGACTGCGAAAAATTCCAGTTGTATGGGAGATGCCACGCATCCTTTTTCTTTATCCCCAGTTTTCATGAAGGTGTTAGGGTTTACTCTCATATAATTTTAACCAAATTTCAGTGCTATACCTCAAGTACTTCCAGATATATGGACTGCGAAAAAATTCGATTTGTATAGGAGATGCCACGCATCCTTTTTCTTTATCCCCAGTTTTCATGAAGGTGTTAGGGTTTATTCTCATATAATTTTAACCAAATTTCAGTGCTATACCTCAAGTACTTACAGATATAAGGACTGTGAAAAATTCCAGTTGTATGGGAGATGCCACGCATCCTTTTTCTTTATCCCCAGTTTTCATGAAGGTGTTATGGTTTACTCTCATATAATTTTAACCAAATTTCAGTGCTATACTTCAAGTACTTCCAGATATATGGACTGCGAAAAAATTCGATTTGTATAGGAGATGCCACGCATCCTTTTTCTTTATCCCCAGTTTTAATGAAGGTGTTAGGGTTTATTCTCATATAATTTTAACCAAATTTCAGTGCTATACCTCAAGTACTTACAGATTTATGGACTGCGAAAAATTCCAGTTGTATGGGAGATGCCACGCATCCTTTTTCTTTATCCCCAGTTTTCATGAAGGTGTTAGGGTTTACTCTCATATAATTTTAACCAAATTTCAGTGCTATACCTCAAGTACTTCCAGATATAGGGACTGCGAAAAATTCCATTTGTATAGAAGATGCCACGCATCCTTTTTCTTTATCTCCAATTTTCATGAAGGTGTTAGGGTTTATTCTCATATAATTTTAACCAAATTTCAGTGCTATACCTCAAGTACTTACAGATACATATATGGACTGCGAAAAATTCCAGTTGTGTGGGAGATGCCACGCATCCTTTTTCTTTATCCCCAGTTTTCATGAAGGTGTTAGGGTTTATTCTCATATAATTTTAACCAAATTTCAGTGCTATACCTCAAGTACTTACAGATACATATATGGACTGCGAAAAATTCCAGTTGTGTGGGAGATGCCACGCATCCTTTTTCTTTATCCCCAGTTTTCATGAAGGTGTTAGGGTTTATTCTCATATAATTTTAACCAAATTTCAGTGCTATACCTCAAGTACTTACAGATATATGGACTGCGAAAAATTCCAGTTGTATGGGAGATGCCAAGCATCCTTTTTCTTTATCCCCAGTTTTCATGAAGGTGTTAGGGTTTATTCTCATATAATTTTAACCAAATTTCAGTGCTATACCTCAAGTACTTACAGATATAGGGACTGTGAAAAATTCCAGTTGTATGGGAGTTGCAAAGCATCCTTTTTCTTTATCTCCAATTTTCATGAAGGTGTTATTGTTTATTCTCACATAATTTTAACCAAATTTCAGTGCTATACCTCAAGTACTTACAGATATATGGACTGCGACACATTCCAGTTGTATGGGAGATGCCACGCATCCTTTTTCTTTATCTCCAATTTTCATGACGGTGTTAGGGTTTATTCTCATATAATTTTAACCAAATTTCAGTGCTATACCTCAAGTACTTCCAGATATAGGGACTATGAAAAATTCCAGTTGTATGGGAGATGCCACGCATCCTTTTTCTTTATCTCCAATTTTCATGAAGGTGTTAGGGTTTATTCTCATATAATTTTAACCAAATTTCAGTGCTATACCTCAAGTACTTCCAGATATAGGGACTGCGAAAAATTCCATTTTTATAGAAGATGCCACGCATCCTTTTTCTTTATCTCCAATTTTCATGAAGGTGTTAGGGTTTATTCTCATATAATTTTAACCAAATTTCAGTGCTATACCTCAAGTACTTACAGATACATATATGGACTGCGAAAAATTCCAGTTGTGTGGAAGATGCCACGCATCCTTTTTCTTTATCCACAGTTTTCATGAAGGTGTTAGGGTTTATTCTCATATAATTTTAACCAAATTTCAGTGCTATACCTCAAGTACTTACAGATATATGGACTGCGACACATTCCAGTTGTATGGGAGATGCCACGCATCTTTTTTCTTTATCCCCAGTTTTCATGAAGGTGTTAGGGTTTATTCTCATATAATTTTAACCAAATTTCAGTGCTATACCTCAAGTACTTACAGATATATGGACTGCGAAAAATTCCAGTTGTATGGGAGATGCCACGCATCCTTTTTCTTTATCTCCAATTTTCATGAAGGTGTTAGGGTTTAGTCTCATATAATTTTAACCAAATTACAGTGCTATACCTCAAGTACTTCCAGATATAGGGACTGCGAAAAATTCCATTTGTATAAAAGATGCCACGCATCCTTTTTCTTTATCTCCAATTTTCATGAAGGTGTTAGGGTTTATTCTCATATAATTTTAACCAAATTTCAGTGCTATACCTCAAGTACTTACAGATATATGGACTGCGAAAAATTCCAGTTGTATGGGAGATGCCACGCATCCTTTTTCTTTATCCCCAGTTTTCATGAAGGTGTTAGGGTTTACTCTCATATAATTTTAACCAAATTTCAGTGCTATACCTCAAGTACTTCCAGATATATGGACTGCGAAAAAATTCGATTTGTATAGGAGATGCCACGCATCCTTTTTCTTTATCCCCAGTTTTCATGAAGGTGTTAGGGTTTATTCTCATATAATTTTAACCAAATTTCAGTGCTATACCTCAAGTACTTACAGATATAGGGACTGTGAAAAATTCCAGTTGTATGGGGGATGCCACGCATCCTTTTTCTTTATCTCCAATTTTCATGAAGGTGTTAGGGTTTATTCTCATATAATTTTAACCAAATTTCAGTGCTATACCTCAAGTACTTACAGATATATGGACTGCGACACATTCCAGTTGTATGGGAGATGCCACGCATCTTTTTTCTTTATCCCCAGTTTTCATGAAGGTGTTAGGGTTTATTCTCATATAATTTTAACCAAATTTCAGTGCTATACCTCAAGTACTTACAGATATATGGACTGCGAAAAATTCCAGTTGTATGGGAGATGCCACGCATCCTTTTTCTTTATCCCCAGTTTTCATGAAGGTGTTAGGGTTTACTCTCATATAATTTTAACCAAATTTCAGTGCTATACCTCAAGTACTTCCAGATATATGGACTGCGAAAAAATTCGATTTGTATAGGAGATGCCACGCATCCTTTTTCTTTATCCCCAGTTTTCATGAAGGTGTTAGGGTTTATTCTCATATAATTTTAACCAAATTTCAGTGCTATACCTCAAGTACTTACAGATATAGGGACTGTGAAAAATTCCAGTTGTATGGGAGATGCCACGCATCCTTTTTCTTTATCCCCAGTTTTCATGAAGGTGTTATGGTTTACTCTCATATAATTTTAACCAAATTTCAGTGCTATACTTCAAGTACTTCCAGATATATGGACTGCGAAAAAATTCGATTTGTATAGGAGATGCCACGCATCCTTTTTCTTTATCCCCAGTTTTCATGAAGGTGTTAGGGTTTATTCTCATATAATTTTAACCAAATTTCAGTGCTATACCTCAAGTACTTACAGATTTATGGACTGCGAAAAATTCCAGTTGTATGGGAGATGCCACGCATCCTTTTTCTTTATCCCCAGTTTTCATGAAGGTGTTAGGGTTTACTCTCATATAATTTTAACCAAATTTCAGTGCTATACCTCAAGTACTTCCAGATATAGGGACTGCGAAAAATTCCATTTGTATAGAAGATGCCACGCATCCTTTTTCTTTATCTCCAATTTTCATGAAGGTGTTAGGGTTTATTCTCATATAATTTTAACCAAATTTCAGTGCTATACCTCAAGTACTTACAGATACATATATGGACTGCGAAAAATTCCAGTTGTGTGGGAGATGCCACGCATCCTTTTTCTTTATCCCCAGTTTTCATGAAGGTGTTAGGGTTTATTCTCATATAATTTTAACCAAATTTCAGTGCTATACCTCAAGTACTTACAGATACATATATGGACTGCGAAAAATTCCAGTTGTGTGGGAGATGCCACGCATCCTTTTTCTTTATCCCCAGTTTTCATGAAGGTGTTAGGGTTTATTCTCATATAATTTTAACCAAATTTCAGTGCTATACCTCAAGTACTTACAGATATATGGACTGCGAAAAATTCCAGTTGTATGGGAGATGCCAAGCATCCTTTTTCTTTATCCCCAGTTTTCATGAAGGTGTTAGGGTTTATTCTCATATAATTTTAACCAAATTTCAGTGCTATACCTCAAGTACTTACAGATATAGGGACTGTGAAAAATTCCAGTTGTATGGGAGTTGCAAAGCATCCTTTTTCTTTATCTCCAATTTTCATGAAGGTGTTATTGTTTATTCTCACATAATTTTAACCAAATTTCAGTGCTATACCTCAAGTACTTACAGATATATGGACAGCGACACATTCCAGTTGTATGGGAGATGCCACGCATCCTTTTTCTTTATCTCCAATTTTCATGACGGTGTTAGGGTTTATTCTCATATAATTTTAACCAAATTTCAGTGCTATACCTCAAGTACTTCCAGATATAGGGACTATGAAAAATTCCAGTTGTATGGGAGATGCCACGCATCCTTTTTCTTTATCTCCAATTTTCATGAAGGTGTTAGGGTTTATTCTCATATAATTTTAACCAAATTTCAGTGCTATACCTCAAGTACTTCCAGATATAGGGACTGCGAAAAATTCCATTTTTATAGAAGATGCCACGCATCCTTTTTCTTTATCTCCAATTTTCATGAAGGTGTTAGGGTTTATTCTCATATAATTTTAACCAAATTTCAGTGCTATACCTCAAGTACTTACAGATACATATATGGACTGCGAAAAATTCCAGTTGTGTGGAAGATGCCACGCATCCTTTTTCTTTATCCACAGTTTTCATGAAGGTGTTAGGGTTTATTCTCATATAATTTTAACCAAATTTCAGTGCTATACCTCAAGTACTTCCAGATATATGGACTGCGAAAAATTCCATTTGTATAGGAGATGCCACGCATCCTTTTTCTTTATCCCCAGTTTTCATGAAGGTGTTAGGGTTTATTCTAATATAATTTTAACCAAATTTCAGTGCTATACCTCAAGTACTTCCAGATATATGGACTGCGAAAAATTCCATTTGTATAGGAGATGCAACGCATCCTTTTTCTTTATCCCCAGTTTTCATGAAGGTGTTAGGGTTTATTCTCATATAATTTTAACCAAATTTCAGTGCTATACCTCAAGTACTTACAGATCTAGGGACTGTGAAAAATTCCAGTTGTATGGGAGATGCCACGCATCCTTTTTCTTTATCTCCAATTTTCATGAAGGTGTTAGGGTTTATTCTCATATAATTTTAACCAAATTTCAGTGCTATACCTCAAGTACTTACAGATACATATATGGACTGCGAAAAATTCCAGTTGTGTGGGAGATGCCACGCATCCTTTTTCTTTATCCCCAGTTTTCATGAAGGTGTTAGGGTTTATTCTCATATAATTTTAACCAAATTTCAGTGCTATACCTCAAGTACTTACAGATATATGGACTGCGAAAAATTCCAGTTGTATGGGAGATGCCAAGCATCCTTTTTCTTTATCCCCAGTTTTCATGAAGGTTTTAGGGTTTATTCTCATATAATTTTAACCAAATTTCAGTGCTATACCTCAAGTACTTACAGATATAGGGACTGTGAAAAATTCCAGTTGTATGGGAGTTGCAAAGCATCCTTTTTCTTTATCTCCAATTTTCATGAAGGTGTTATTGTTTATTCTCACATAATTTTAACCAAATTTCAGTGCTATACCTCAAGTACTTACAGATATATGGACTGCGACACATTCCAGTTGTATGGGAGATGCCACGCATCCTTTTTCTTTATCTCCAATTTTCATGACGGTGTTAGGGTTTATTCTCATATAATTTTAACCAAATTTCAGTGCTATACCTCAAGTACTTCCAGATATAGGGACTATGAAAAATTCCAGTTGTATGGGAGATGCCACGCATCCTTTTTCTTTATCTCCAATTTTCATGAAGGTGTTAGGGTTTATTCTCATATAATTTTAACCAAATTTCAGTGCTATACCTCAAGTACTTCCAGATATAGGGACTGCGAAAAATTCCATTTTTATAGAAGATGCCACGCATCCTTTTTCTTTATCTCCAATTTTCATGAAGGTGTTAGGGTTTATTCTCATATAATTTTAACCAAATTTCAGTGCTATACCTCAAGTACTTACAGATACATATATGGACTGCGAAAAATTCCAGTTGTGCGGAAGATGCCACGCATCCTTTTTCTTTATCCACAGTTTTCATGAAGGTGTTAGGGTTTATTCTCATATAATTTTAACCAAATTTCAGTGCTATACCTCAAGTACTTCCAGATATATGGACTGCGAAAAATTCCATTTGTATAGGAGATGCCACGCATCCTTTTTCTTTATCCCCAGTTTTCATGAAGGTGTTAGGGTTTATTCTAATATAATTTTAACCAAATATCAGTGCTATACCTCAAGTACTTCCAGATATATGGACTGCGAAAAATTCCATTTGTATAGGAGATGCCACGCATCCTTTTTCTTTATCCCCAGTTTTCATGAAGGTGTTAGGGTTTATTCTCATATAATTTTAACCAAATTTCAGTGCTATACCTCAAGTACTTACAGATCTAGGGACTGTGAAAAATTCCAGTTGTATGGGAGATGCCACGCATCCTTTTTCTTTATCTCCAATTTTCATGAAGGTGTTAGGGTTTATTCTCATATAATTTTAACCAAATTTCAGTGCTATACCTCAAGTACTTCCAGATATATGGACTGCGACACATTCCAATTGTATGGGAGATGCCACGCATCCTTTTTCTTTATCCCCAGTTTTCATGAAGGTGTTAGGGTTTATTCTCATATAATTTTAACCAAAATTTCAGTGCTATACCTCAAGTACTTACAGATATAGGGACTGTGAAAAATTCCAGTTGTATGGGAGATGCCACGCATCCTTTTTCTTTATCTCCAATTTTCATGAAGGTGTTAGGGTTTATTCTCATATAATTTTAACCAAATTTCAGTGCTATACCTCAAGTACTTACAGATATAGGGACTGTGAAAAATTCCAGTTGTATGGGAGATGCCACGCATCCTTTTTCTTTATCCCCAGTTTTCATGAAGGTGTTAGGGTTTATTCTCATATAATTTTAACCAAATTTCAGTGCTATACCTCAAGTACTTCCAGATATATGGACTGCGACACATTCCAATTGTATGGGAGATGCCACGCATCCTTTTTCTTTATCCCCAGTTTTCATGAAGGTGTTAGGGTTTATTCTCATATAATTTTAACCAAAATTTCAGTGCTATACCTCAAGTACTTACAGATATAGGGACTGTGAAAAATTCCAGTTGTATGGGAGATGCCACGCATCCTTTTTCTTTATCCCCAGTTTTCATGAAGGTGTTAGGGTTTATTCTCATATAATTTTAACCAAATTTCAGTGCTATACCTCAAGTACTTCCAGATATAGGGACTATGAAAAATTCCAGTTGTATGGGAGATGCCACGCATCCTTTTTCTTTATCTCCAATTTTCATGAAGGTGTTAGGGTTTATTCTCATATAATTTTAACCAAATTTCAGTGCTATACCTCAAGTACTTACAGATACATATATGGACTGCGAAAAATTCCAGTTGTGTGGAAGATGCCACGCATCCTTTTTCTTTATCCACAGTTTTCATGAAGGTGTTAGGGTTTATTCTCATATAATTTTAACCAAATTTCAGTGCTATACCTCAAGTACTTCCAGATATATGGACTGCGAAAAATTCCATTTGTATAGGAGATGCCACGCATCCTTTTTCTTTATCCCCAGTTTTCATGAAGGTGTTAGGGTTTATTCTAATATAATTTTAACCAAATTTCAGTGCTATACCTCAAGTACTTCCAGATATATGGACTGCGAAAAATTCCATTTGTATAGGAGATGCAACGCATCCTTTTTCTTTATCCCCAGTTTTCATGAAGGTGTTAGGGTTTATTCTCATATAATTTTAACCAAATTTCAGTGCTATACCTCAAGTACTTACAGATCTAGGGACTGTGAAAAATTCCAGTTGTATGGGAGATGCCACGCATCCTTTTTCTTTATCTCCAATTTTCATGAAGGTGTTAGGGTTTATTCTCATATAATTTTAACCAAATTTCAGTGCTATACCTCAAGTACTTACAGATACATATATGGACTGCGAAAAATTCCAGTTGTGTGGGAGATGCCACGCATCCTTTTTCTTTATCCCCAGTTTTCATGAAGGTGTTAGGGTTTATTCTCATATAATTTTAACCAAATTTCAGTGCTATACCTCAAGTACTTACAGATATATGGACTGCGAAAAATTCCAGTTGTATGGGAGATGCCAAGCATCCTTTTTCTTTATCCCCAGTTTTCATGAAGGTTTTAGGGTTTATTCTCATATAATTTTAACCAAATTTCAGTGCTATACCTCAAGTACTTACAGATATAGGGACTGTGAAAAATTCCAGTTGTATGGGAGTTGCAAAGCATCCTTTTTCTTTATCTCCAATTTTCATGAAGGTGTTATTGTTTATTCTCACATAATTTTAACCAAATTTCAGTGCTATACCTCAAGTACTTACAGATATATGGACTGCGACACATTCCAGTTGTATGGGAGATGCCACGCATCCTTTTTCTTTATCTCCAATTTTCATGACGGTGTTAGGGTTTATTCTCATATAATTTTAACCAAATTTCAGTGCTATACCTCAAGTACTTCCAGATATAGGGACTATGAAAAATTCCAGTTGTATGGGAGATGCCACGCATCCTTTTTCTTTATCTCCAATTTTCATGAAGGTGTTAGGGTTTATTCTCATATAATTTTAACCAAATTTCAGTGCTATACCTCAAGTACTTCCAGATATAGGGACTGCGAAAAATTCCATTTTTATAGAAGATGCCACGCATCCTTTTTCTTTATCTCCAATTTTCATGAAGGTGTTAGGGTTTATTCTCATATAATTTTAACCAAATTTCAGTGCTATACCTCAAGTACTTACAGATACATATATGGACTGCGAAAAATTCCAGTTGTGTGGAAGATGCCACGCATCCTTTTTCTTTATCCACAGTTTTCATGAAGGTGTTAGGGTTTATTCTCATATAATTTTAACCAAATTTCAGTGCTATACCTCAAGTACTTCCAGATATATGGACTGCGAAAAATTCCATTTGTATAGGAGATGCCACGCATCCTTTTTCTTTATCCCCAGTTTTCATGAAGGTGTTAGGGTTTATTCTAATATAATTTTAACCAAATATCAGTGCTATACCTCAAGTACTTCCAGATATATGGACTGCGAAAAATTCCATTTGTATAGGAGATGCCACGCATCCTTTTTCTTTATCCCCAGTTTTCATGAAGGTGTTAGGGTTTATTCTCATATAATTTTAACCAAATTTCAGTGCTATACCTCAAGTACTTACAGATCTAGGGACTGTGAAAAATTCCAGTTGTATGGGAGATGCCACGCATCCTTTTTCTTTATCTCCAATTTTCATGAAGGTGTTAGGGTTTATTCTCATATAATTTTAACCAAATTTCAGTGCTATACCTCAAGTACTTCCAGATATATGGACTGCGACACATTCCAATTGTATGGGAGATGCCACGCATCCTTTTTCTTTATCCCCAGTTTTCATGAAGGTGTTAGGGTTTATTCTCATATAATTTTAACCAAAATTTCAGTGCTATACCTCAAGTACTTACAGATATAGGGACTGTGAAAAATTCCAGTTGTATGGGAGATGCCACGCATCCTTTTTCTTTATCTCCAATTTTCATGAAGGTGTTAGGGTTTATTCTCATATAATTATAACCAAATTTCAGTGCTATACCTCAAGTACTTCCAGATATAGGGACTGCGAAAAATTCCATTTGTATAGAAGATGCCACGCATCCTTTTTCTTTATCTCCAATTTTCATGAAGGTGTTAGGGTTTATTCTCATATAATTTTAACCAAATTTCAGTGCTATACCTCAAGTACTTCCAGATATAGGGACTGCGAAAAATTCCAGTTGTATGGGAGATGCCACGCATCCTTTTTCTTTATCCCCAGTTTTCATGAAGGTGTTATGGTTTATTCTCATATAATTTTAACCAAATTTCAGTGCTATACCTCAAGTACTTACAGATATATGGACTGTGAAAAATTCCAGTTGTATGGGAGATGCCACACATCCTTTTTCTTTATCTCCAATTTTCATGAAGGTGTTAGGGTTTATTCTCATATAATTTTAACCAAATTTCAGTGCTATACCTCAAGTACTTACAGATACATATATGGACTGCGAAAAATTCCAGTTGTGTGGGAGATGCCACGCATCCTTTTTCTTTATCCCCAGTTTTCATGAAGGTGTTAGGGTTTATTCTCATATAATTTTAACCAAATTTCAGTGCTATACCTCAAGTACTTACAGATATATGGACTGTGAAAAATTCCAGTTGTATGGGAGATGCCACACATCCTTTTTCTTTATCTCCATTTTTCATGAAGGTGTTAGGATTTATTCTCATATAATTTTAACCAAATTTCAGTGCTATACCTCAAGTACTTAAAGATACATATATGGACTGCGAAAAATTCCAGTTGTGTGGGAGATGCCACGCATCCTTTTTCTTTATCCCCAGTTTTCATGAAGGTGTTAGGGTTTATTCTCATATAATTTTAACCAAATTTCAGTGCTATACCTCAAGTACTTACAGATATAGGGACTGTGAAAAATTCCAGTTGTATGGGAGATGCCACGCATCATTTTCTTTATCTCCAATTTTCATGAAGGTGTTAGGGTTTATTCTCACATAATTTTAACCAAATTTCAGTGCTATACCTCAAGTACTTACAGATACATACATGGACTGCGAAAAATTCCAGTTGTGTGGGAGATGCCACGCATCCTTTTTCTTTATCCCCAGTTTTCATGAAGGTGTTAGGGTTTATTCTCATATAATTTTAACCAAATTTCAGTGCTATACCTCAAGTACTTACAGATATATGGACTGCGAAAAATTCCAGTTGTATGGGAGATGCCAAGCATCCTTTTTCTTTATCCCCAGTTTTCATGAAGGTGTTAGGGTTTATTCTCATATAATTTTAACCAAATTTCAGTGCTATACCTCAAGTACTTCCAGATATATGGACTGCGAAAAATTCCATTTGTATAGGAGATGTCACGCATCCTTTTTCTTTATCCCCAGTTTTCATGAAGGTGTTAGGGTTTATTCTCATATAATTTTAACCAACTTTCAGTGCTATACCTCAAGTACTTACAGATATATGGACTGCGAAAAATTCCAGTTGTATGGGAGATGCCAAGCATCCTTTTTCTTTATCCCCAGTTTTCATGAAGGTGTTAGGGTTTATTCTCATATAATTTTAAACAAATTTCAGTGCTATACCTCAAGTACTTCCAGATATATGGACTGCGACACATTCCAGTTGTATGGGAGATGCCACGCATCCTTTTTCTTTATCCCCAGTTTTCATGAAGGTGTTAGGGTTTATTCTCATATAATTTTAACCAAATTTCAGTGCTATACCTCAAGTACTTACAGATATAGGGACTGTGAAAAATTCCAATTGTATGGGAGATGCCACGCATCCTTTTTCTTTATCTCCAATTTTCATGAAGGTGTTAGGGTTTATTCTCATATAATTATAACCAAATTTCAGTGCTATACCTCAAGTACTTCCAGATATAGGGACTGCGAAAAATTCCATTTGTATAGAAGATGCCACGCATCCTTTTTCTTTATCTCCAATTTTCATGAAGGTGTTAGGGTTTATTCTCATATAATTTTAACCAAATTTCAGTGCTATACCTCAAGTACTTCCAGATATAGGGACTGCGAAAAATTCCAGTTGTATGGTAGATGCCACGCATCCTTTTTCTTTATCCCCAGTTTTCATGAAGGTGTTAGGGTTTATTCTCATATAATTTTAACCAAATTTCAGTGCTATACCTCAAGTACTAACAGATATATGGACTGTGAAAAATTCCAGTTGTATGGGAGATGCCACACATCCTTTTTCTTTATCTCCAATTTTCATGAAGGTGTTAGGGTTTATTCTCATATAATTTTAACCAAATTTCAGTGCTATACCTCAAGTACTTACAGATACATATATGGACTGCGAAAAATTCCAGTTGTGTGGGAGATGCCACGCATCCTTTTTCTTTATCCCCAGTTTTCATGAAGGTGTTAGGGTTTATTCTCATATAATTTTAACCAAATTTCAGTGCTATACCTCAAGTACTTACAGATATATGGACTGTGAAAAATTCCAGTTGTATGGGAGATGCCACACATCCTTTTTCTTTATCTCCAATTTTCATGAAGGTGTTAGGGTTTATTCTCATATAATTTTAACCAAATTTCAGTGCTATACCTCAAGTACTTAAAGATACATATATGGACTGCGAAAAATTCCAGTTGTGTGGGAGATGCCACGCATCCTTTTTCTTTATCCCCAGTTTTCATGAAGGTGTTAGGGTTTATTCTCATATAATTTTAACCAAATTTCAGTGCTATACCTCAAGTACTTACAGATATAGGGACTGTGAAAAATTCCAGTTGTATGGGAGATGCCACGCATCCTTTTTCTTTATCTCCAATTTTCATGAAGGTGTTAGGGTTTATTCTCACATAATTTTAACCAAATTTCAGTGCTATACCTCAAGTACTTACAGATACATATATGGACTGCGAAAAATTCCAGTTGTGTGGGAGATGCCACGCATCCTTTTTCTTTATCCCCAGTTTTCATGAAGGTGTTATTGTTCATTCTCATATAATTTTAACCAAATTTCAGTGCTATACCTCAAGTACTTACAGATATATGGACTGCGAAAAATTCCAGTTGTATGGGAGATGCCAAGCATCCTTTTTCTTTATCCCCAGATTTCATGAAGGTGTTAGGGTTTATTCTCATATAATTTTAACCAAATTTCAGTGCTATACCTCAAGTACTTCCAGATATATGGACTGCGAAAAATTCCATTTGTATAGAAGATGTCACGCATCCTTTTTCTTTATCCCCAGTTTTCATGAAGGTGTTAGGGTTTATTCTCATATAATTTTAACCAAATTTCAGTGCTATACCTCAAGTACTTACAGATATATGGACTGCGAAAAATTCCAGTTGTATGGGAGATGCCAAGCATCCTTTTTCTTTATCCCCAGTTTTCATGAAGGTGTTAGGGTTTATTCTCATATAATGTTAACCAAATTTCAGTGCTATACCTCAAGTACTTACAGATATATGGACTGTGAAAAATTCCAGTTGTATGGGAGATGCCACACATCCTTTTTCTTTATCTCCAATTTTCATGAAGGTGTTAGGGTTTATTTTCATATAATTTTAACCAAATTTCAGTGCTATACCTCAAGTACTTACAGATATATGGACTGCGAAAAATTCCAGTTGTATGGGAGATGCCACGCATCCTTTTTCTTTATCCCCAGTTTTCATGAAGGTGTTAGGGTTTACTCTCATATAATTTTAACCCAATTTCAGTGCTATGCCTCAAGTACTTACAGATATATGGACTGTGAAACATTCCAGTTGTATGGGAGATGCCACACATCCTTTTTCTTTATCTCCAATTTTCATGAAGGTGTTAGGGTTTAGTCTCATATAATTTTAACCAAATTTCAGTGCTATACCTCAAGTACTTACAGATACATATATGGACTGCGAAAAATTCCAGTTGTGTGGGAGATGCCACGCATCCTTTTTCTTTATCCCCAGTTTTCATGAAGGTGTTAGGGTTTATTCTCATATAATTTTAACCAAATTTCAGTGCTATACCTCAAGTACTTACAGATATATGGACTGCGAAAAATTCCAGTTGTATGGGAGATGCCAAGCATCCTTTTTCTTTATCCCCAGTTTTCATGAAGGTGTTAGGGTTTATTCTCATATAATTTTAACCAAATTTCAGTGCTATACCTCAAGTACTTCCAGATATATGGACTGCGAAAAATTCCATTTGTATAGGAGATGTCACGCATCCTTTTTCTTTATCCCCAGTTTTCATGAAGGTGTTAGGGTTTATTCTCATATAATTTTAACCAAATTTCAGTGCTATACCTCAAGTACTTACAGATATAGGGACTGTGAAAAATTCCAGTTGTATGGGAGATGCCACGCATCCTTTTTCTTTATCTCCAATTTTCATGAAGGTGTTAGGGTTTATTCTCACATAATTTTAACCAAATTTCAGTGCTATACCTCAAGTACTTACAGATATATGGACTGCGACACATTCCAGTTGTATGGGAGATGCCACGCATCCTTTTTCTTTATCTCCAATTTTCATGAAGGTGTTAGGGTTTATTCTCATATAATTTTAACCAAATTTCAGTGCTATACCTCAAGTACTTCCAGATATAGGGACTGTGAAAAATTCCAGTTGTATGGGAGATGCCACGCATCCTTTTTCTTTATCTCCAAGTTTCATGAAGGTGTTAGGGTTTATTCTCATATAATTTTAACCAAATTTTAGTGCTATACCTCAAGTACTTCCAGATATAGGGACTGCGAAAAATTCCATTTGTATAGAAGATGCCACGCATCCTTTTTCTTTATCTCCAATTTTCATGAAGGTGTTAGGGTTTATTCTCATATAATTTTAACCAAATTTCAGTGCTATACCTCAAGTACTTACAGATACATATATGGACCGCGAAAAATTCCAGTTGTGTGGAAGATGCCACGCATCCTTTTTCTTTATCCCCAGTTTTCATGAAGGTGTTAGGGTTTATTCTCATAAAATTTTAACCAAATTTCAGTGCTATACCTCAAGTACTTCCAGATATATGGACTGCGAAAAATTCCATTTGTATAGGAGATGCCACGCATCCTTTTTCTTTATCCCCAGTTTTCATGAAGGTGTTAGGGTTTATTCTCATATAATTTTAACCAAATTTCAGTGCTACAGCTCAAGTACTTCCAGATATATGGACTGCGAAAAATTCCATTTGTATAGGAAATGCCACGCATCCTTTTTCTTTATCCCCAGTTTTCATGAAGGTGTTAGGGTTTATTCTCATATAATTTTAACCAAATTTCAGTGCTATACCTCAAGTACTTACAGATCTAGGGACTGTGAAAAATTCCAGTTGTATGGGAGATGCCACGCATCCTTTTTCTTTATCTCCAATTTTCATGAAGGTGTTAGGGTTTATTCTCATATAATTTTAACCAAATTTCAGTGCTATACCTCAAGTACTTACAGATATATGGACTGCGACACATTCCAGTTGTATGGGAGATGCCACGCATCCTTTTTCTTTATCCCCAGTTTTCATGAAGGTGTTAGGGTTTATCTTAATATATAAAAATCACGTGTCACATGTTCGATCAGGGTGAGCTCCTAAACTACTCAACCGATTTTAATGAAATTTGCACAGCATCTACAGTTTGATCCAATTTGAAAGATAGGATACCTTATATCTCAAGGGGGAGCGGAAATCGGTAAAAAACCATAAATTTTTTTGTTTACACAGCCACAAATCATAAACGGATCCACCGATTAGAATGAAACTTACTTGAAGTTAAACTTTGAAATATTTACTTTCGTTCTGCATCAAAAAAAATAGTTGATTCATATATTATTTAACCAAAATTGTTCAAACAATAGGAGCACCTTTTCTAAAAAAAGCTGTTTGTGTGTTTGTTCGCTGTCAACCAAATGAATCGATTTAAGTTAAGCGAGCGCTCGGTAGCGGTACTTCGCTTCGTACATACATACATATGTATGTATGGATGACGCTTTAAATAAAAACAAAATTAACATACATATGTACATACGTTTTCGTGTGGCTGAGGGATAAGTAAAAATCAAATACATATACATATGTACATATTTTGTAGTGAACGCATTTTGTGAAACCCCGTTATTCGTATTTTTACAATTGCTTCATTGTTCAAAAATATTTAATTAAAATATATACATGTAAGTATTATTATTATGTAATATACTAATTTGTTCCAAACTTGAACACAAAATATAAAAAAAATTTTAATAACATAGGTATTTCTTTTGTATTAATTTTTCCTCAACGGTGCATTTGGAAATTCATATCAACGGTGATAGGAAATCTTTCAAGGAGGTCGCCATGCTTTCTTACAATTAGCATTTGGGTAAAATAACACGGTGGTCCCCATGACTGGTGTTCTCCTACCGTTTACTCCTATGTAATATAAGAAGAACCTTAGCCACAGCAACGCGTGGCCGGGTCTGCTAGTTCTCATATAATTTTAACCAAATTTCAGTGCTATACCTCAAGTACTTACAGATATAGGGACTGTGAAAAATTCCAGTTGTATGGGAGATGCCACGCATCCTTTTTCTTTATCTCCAATTTTCATGAAGGTGTTAGGGTTTATTCTCATATAATTTTAACCAAATTTCAGTGCTATACCTCAAGTACTTCCAGATATAGGGACTGTGAAAAATTCCAGTTGTATGGGAGATGCCACGCATCCTTTTTCTTTATCTCCAATTTTCATGAAGGTGTTAGGGTTTATTCTCATATAATTTTAACCAAATTTCAGTGCTATACCTCAAGTACTTCCAGATATAGGGACTGCGAAAAATTCCAGTTGTATGGGAGATGCCACGCATCCTTTTTCTTTATCCCCAGTTGTCATGAAGGTGTTAGGGTTTATTCTCATATAATTTTAACGAAATTTCAGTGCTATACCTCAAGTACTTACAGATATATGGACTGTGAAAAATTCCAGTTGTATGGGAGATGCCACACATCCTTTTTCTTTATCTCCAATTTTCATGAAGGTGTTAGGGTTTATTCTCATATAATTTTAACCAAATTTCAGTGCTATACCTCAAGTACTTACAGATACATATATGGACTGCGAAAAATTCCAGTTGTGTGGGAGATGCCACGCATCCTTTTTCTTTATCCCCAGTTTTCATGAAGGTGTTAGGGTTTATTCTCATATAATTTTAACCAAATTTCAGTGCTATACCTCAAGTACTTACAGATACATATATGGACTGCGAAAAATTCCAGTTGTGTGGGAGATGCCACGCATCCTTTTTCTTTATCCCCAGTTTTCATGAAGGTGTTAGGGTTTATTCTCATATAATTTTAACCAAATTTCAGTGCTATACCTTAAGTACTTACAGATATAGGGACTGTGAAAAATTCCAGTTGTATGGGAGATGCCACGCATCCTTTTTCTTTATCCCCAGTTTTCATGAAGGTGTTAGGGTTTATTCTCATATAATTTTAACCAAATTTCAGTGCTATACCTCAAGTACTTCCAGATATAGGGACTGCGAAAAATTCCATTTGTATAGAAGATGCCACGCATCCTTTTTCTTTATCCCCAGTTTTCATGAAGGTGTTTTGGTTTATTCTTATATAATTTTAACCAAATTTCAGTGCTATACCTCAAGTACTTACAGATATATGGACTGCGAAAAATTCCAGTTGTGTGGGAGATGCCACGCATCCTTTTTCTTCATCCCCAGTTTTCATGAAGGTGTTAGGGTTTATTCTCATATAATTTTAACCAAATTTCAGTGCTATACCTCAAGTACTTACAGATATATGGACTGCGACACATTCCAGTTGTATGGGAGATGCCACGCATCCTTTTTTCTTTATCTCCAATTTTCATGAAGGTGTTAGGGTTTATTCTCATATAATTTTAACCAAATTTCAGTGCTATACCTCAAGTACTTCCAGATATAGGGACTGTGAAAAATTCCAGTTGTATGGGAGATGCCACGCATCCTTCTTCTTTATCCCCAGTTTTCATGAAGGTGTTAGGGTTTATTCTCATATAATTTTAACCAAATTTCAGTGCTATACCTCAAGTACTTCCAGATATAGGGACTGCGAAAAATTCCATTTGTATAGAAGATGCCACGCATCCTTTTTCTTTATCTCCAATTTTCATGAAGGTGTTAGGGTTTATTCTCATATAATTTTAACCAAATTTCAGTGCTATACCTCAAGTACTTACAGATATAGGGACTGTGAAAAATTCCAGTTGTATGGGAGATGCCACGCATCCTTTTTCTTTATCTCCAATTTTCATGAAGGTGTTAGGGTTTAGAGAACTCCTCGGCGTTCTTCCCTTGACCTCCACCAGTAGATCTGCCACCCAGCGACTAGCGTCTGGTGGGTCGGCTGCTGGGGGTCACTGGGTTGTGGGGGGGGTTAGCTATGGGGCCAAGGACCAGGTAGATCAGGGCAGGGCTGAGGGTAAATCCAGCCCAGCCGGTCCGAAGGCCGGTACTGACCGGACGGCCCTCAAGGCGGTTTCCGCTCACCCGATAGCCTCCACTAGCAGGGCTGCCACTCAGCGACAAGCGTCTGGTGGTTTGGCTGCTGGGGGTTCTAGGGATGTGGGGGTGACTGCCTCTGGGGCTGGGGGACGCAAGAAGCAGCCCAATCATCAAGAGAGGCGCTGGGCAATCCGGATCCTCCGTAGGAACTCCACCTCACCGATAAGGGAGGGGGATGTCTCTGCGGAGGTCTGGTCTAAAGCTCAGCGTGACCTTGAAAGGGCGAGGAACATGTTTCCGGATTATAGGTCTGACTGGGTCGAGAGTGATGAAACCTCGAAGCGCCAGAGATCGATGGATGAGTCTAACCCCACGGCACCGAAAAGGGCCAAGACGCAGGGAGGCTGGACGCGCTCTTTTGCTGAAATCGCCAAGGGTCGGCGGATCATTGGCGTGATCGACGAGAGTAGCGAATATGGCAGGATCCCAAAGCAGCAGTGGAAGTGGGTTGAAGCTGCGCTCGCTACTGTGGCCGTTAAGGTCCTGAAAGATAACCCTGGTCCACCGCCATCTTACACAGATGCAGGGTGGTTCCAGGGTAATGTTAAGCTCGTCGCCTGCGATGACTCCAGGTCGGTTGAGTTGTACAAAGCCGCCGTTATGAGGCTTGGCGAGGTTTACCCGGGGGCGCGCCTTAAGGTAGTGGAGGCGCGTGATATCCCCTCACGACCAAGGGCTAGAGTTTGGGTCCCAGTGACGCCATCGGACCCAGCTGATATCCTGGAGCTGCTCCAGGTATACAACCCGGGTCTACCAACTACAAATTGGAAGGTGGTCAATGTCGAGAAATCCGACCGGGCCACCATGCAAGTGGTCCTGCTGCTCGACGGCGCAAGCGTCGATGCGCTTGCTAAGCAGGACTTTAGAGTGAGCTACGGCTTCAAAAATGTTAATTTGAAGGTCTACAAGGCCGATGTTGAAGCCCTAGTCAGCCTCGAATCTCGAACGGAGGTGGTCGAGCCCCCCAGTGAAGAAGAGATGGAGGTGGACGCGGGTGAGGAGCAGAGCGGGTACGTTTCATCGGGCTCGGACGGTAGCTTGGCTCTCATGGACTTATGTTCGCCTCCTTCTACCTAGCACACGATCACCAGGGCTCTCTGCCACCTATTAATTTCAAGGAGTTCGTGAGAACTGCAAATGCGCAAAACGACACTATAATGCTTGGAGGCGATGCCAACGCTCACCATGCTCAGTGGGGCAGCAGTGACACAAATGATCGGGGTGAGTCCTTATTTAACTATCTCCTAGGTACTAATCTAAGTATATGTAACAGGTGAAATGACCCCACTTTCATTACGAGGAACCGCGAGGAGGTCCTTGACTTAACTCTGGTTACCGACTCTTTCAGTGATAAGATAGTTTCTTGGAGAATTCGAAAAGAGCACTCTTTCTCTGACCATAGGTATATTAGTTTCTCAATATCAGATGCGTATACGGGCCCTAAGTATATTCAAAACTTTAGAAGAACAAACTGGGGCTACTACAAGAAGATCCTAGGTAAAAATCTACCCAAAGAGGTGAGGAAGCCAGGAAACAAAGAGGAGCTGGAATTACTCGTAGATAATTTCAGTGACATTTGTAGGACTGCTCTGAATAGGGCCTGTCCGGCTAGGAAAGTTAGGGAAACGCACAAACCACCGTGGTGGACGTCTGATCTCGACAAGCTTAGGAAGTCTTGCAGGGCGGCCTTCAACAAAGCCAAACATGATGGGCATGAGTCCGCATGGACTGCCTACAAAGCGAATCTAAATTCTTATAAAAAAGCACTCCGTAAGGAAAAGCGATCCTCTTGGGTGGATTTCTGTGGTAAGATCGAATCTACATCCGCGGCCTCCCGCTTAAGGAAGGTTCTATCGAAATCCCCTACCCAGCTAAGCTACGTTCAAAAGCCCGATGGGCAGTGGACGAACTCCACTACGGAAACCATAAATTTGCTTATGGACACACACTTCCCGACATGCGCGGGTGTGTCTACAAATTTTACCAGCAGTGGGTCACCTACCGATCAACTTATAAGCGAAATCACAGATGTTAATAAGATAGACTGGGCTCTTTCGACGTTTAAGCCCTATAAGTCTCCTGGCCCGGATGGAATCATTCCGGCTCAGCTCCAGCATACTACTGAACTTATTAAGCCCTGGATTAAGGGGATGTTCGAAAGCTGTCTAAGGCTAAATTTTATACCAACATCATGGAGGGAGGTCAACGTGGTTTTTATCCCTAAAGCAGGGAAGTCATCACACTCAAAACCGAATGACTATAGGCGTATAAGTTTGTCTTCTTTTCTACTTAAGGCACGGGAAAAACTCCTAGAGGACTACATCAGGAGGAGGATTGCACCGTCGGCTTTATCGCATGCTCAGCATGCCTATACTAAGGGCAGGTCGACTGACACGGCCCTGGATTCACTGGTATCCGTTATTGAAAGGTCACCTGACCTCAAGGAGTATGCTCTAGTAGCTTTTCTTGACATTGCGGGTGCCTTCAACAACGTACTCCCGGAGGCCATTGTCTCGGCGCTGACGGGTCTGGGGGTTGATGCGTGGCTGGTGGGGTTTATTCATAATCTGCTTACCCGTAGGCAGATTAGAACGGAGCTAGGCGGGTGGTTACTCTGGGTGGTTACCGTCAACCAACTGTTACGTCTTATGGAATCCGAAGGTCACCTGGTGATCGCGTATGCGGATGATATCTGCGTCGCTATGAGGGGGAAATTTCCGCAAACTCTCTGTAACTTAATGGAAGGGGCACTGTGCAAAATCTCTCACTGGGCCACGGCCGCAGGTTTGGAAGTTAACCCGGATAAAACCGAGTTAGTCCTCTTCACAAGAAGGTACAAAGTACCAGATCTGACACCGCCAAGAATTGGGGGTACCTCCTTAGCGTTCAGCGATAAAGTCAAATACTTGGGAATTATTCTGGACAGGAAGCTGTTTTGGATTGATAATATAATAGAGCGAGCCAAAAAGGCTTCAGCGGCGCTTTTCACCTGCAAGAGGGCAATTGGCACCACCTGGGGGTTCTCCCCTAAGGTGGTCTTTTGGATATACACAGCCATTGTGCGCCCGATTCTTCTCTATGGTGTATTGGTCTGGTGGCCTGCACTAGCAAAAAGCACATATCTCGGCATGCTTCAAAAGGTCCAGCGAAGCTCGGAGCTCTGCATCACCGGGGCTCTTAGCTCCACTCCGACTGAAGCTCTCAACACAATGCTGCATTTGCCACCTCTTGACCTGGTGGCAAAGGAATTTGCGGTCATTACCGCTCTACGTATAAAGGAAACAGGTCTCTGGTCAGGTAGGGCCAGTGGACACGCAACAATCCTGGGCACAAACGCCCCTGTCCCAATACCAGTACGCACTGACTACTGTACACCAATGAACGTTTTCGACAAAAACTATGTAGTGCATATACCATCACGGCAAGCCTGGAATACCAGGCAGCATACAGTTCCGGGTGCCATCAACATATTCACGGATGGTTCTAAGCTTGACGGGAAGGTGGGGGCAGGTTTCTTTTCACCGGATCTGGGTCTAGAAGTCTCCTTCCGTCTTCCCGATCACTGTAGTGTGTACCAAGCGGAAATGCTGGCTATACACAGGGCTGTGAATCATCTCGGGTCTATGTCCAAGGATGCCAAACGGGTTTTCATCTTCTCAGACAGCCAGGCCGCTTTAAAGGCCCTGGACTCATTCGTCGACAGTACAAAGTCGGTCACTGAATGCCGCAGATCTCTCAACGAGATGGCTCAGCACTTCAGTATCAGCCTTATTTGGGTACCTGGGCACAGGGATATTGAAGGCAGCTGCAAAGCAGATGAGTTGGCCAGAAGAGGTACCACCGACCCCATCCTTCCAGGATATGATTCGGTAGGCATGCCCATGGCAACTTTCAAGCTTCGTGCGAACACGAGCACTATCAGAAGGGCAAATGAACTATGGTCGGTCATCCCATCGTGTGAGACGTCCAGGCTAACATGGCCCTCCTATGACAAGGGGCGCACAAGGGCGCTTCTGACTTTACATAAACCAGCTTTATCATCCCTGGTTAGGGTCCTGACAGGGCATTGTTTAATAGGCACGCACGGTGCAAGAATGGGGGTAGCGATATTCGATTACTGTCGTAGCTGTAGACATGCTGAAGAGGAGGAGAGTGTCCAGCACCTCCTCTGCCAGTGTCCAGCACTTAGCAGGCGTAGGTTGGCCATCCTGGGCAAACCTTTCCTACTTGACCTTGCGGAGGTCTCTAGCTGCGAAGTGAAAGCTCTAGTGAAATTCATTGATTCCACGAAGTGGTTCGACCCGTTGTAGGCAGGGAAGGGGTCCTTTCTTCGGGACCGTATGGGGTATTACAATGGGCCCTTTGGTGGCCTAAGTATTGAGCAGTTGCCTTGTGGTTTCGGCTCAGCCCTTGCAACCTAACCTAACCTAGGGTTTATTCTCATATAATTTTAACCAAATTTTAGTGCTATACCTCAAGTACTTCCAGATATAGGGACTGTGAAAAAATCCAGTTGTATGGGAGATGCCACGCATCCTTTTTCTTTATCTCCAATTTTCATGAAGGTGTTAGGGTTTATTCTCATATAATTTTAACCAAATTTCAGTGCTATACCTCAAGTACTTCCAGATATATGGACTGCGAAAAATTCCATTTGTATAGGAGATGCCACGCATCCTTTTTCTTTATCCCCAGTTTTCATGAAGGTGTTAGGGTTTATTCTCATATAATTTTAACCAAATTTCAGTGCTATACCTCAAGTACTTACAGATACATATATGGACTGCGAAAAATTCCAGTTGTGTGGAAGATGCCACGCATCCTTTTTCTTTATCCCCAGTTTTCATGAAGGTGTTAGGGTTTATTCTCATATAATTTTAACCAAATTTCAGTGCTATACCTCAAGTACTTCCAGATATATGGACTGCGAAAAATTCCATTTGTATAGGAGATGCCACGCATCCTTTTTCTTTATCCCCAGTTTTCATGAAGGTGTTAGATATATGGACTGCGAAAAATTCCATGTGTATAGGAGATACCACGCATCCTTTTTCTTTATCCCCAGTTTTCATGAAGGTGTTAGGGTTTATTCTCATATAATTTTAACCAAATTTCAGTGCTATACCTCAAGTACTTACAGATCTAGGGACTGTGAAAAATTCCAGTTGTATGGGAGATGCCACGCATCCTTTTTCTTTATCTCCAATTTTCATGAAGGTGTTAGGGTTTATTCTCATATAATTTTAACCAAATTTCAGTGCTATACCTCAAGTACTTACAGATATATGGACTGCGACACATTCCAGTTGTATGGGAGATGCCACGCATCCTTTTTCTTTATCCCCAGTTTTCATGAAGGTGTTAGGGTTTATTCTCATATAATTTTAACCAAATTTCAGTGCTATACCTCAAGTACTTACAGAGATAGGGACTGTGAAAAATTCCAGTTGTATGGGAGATGCCACGCATCCTTTTTCTTTATCTCCAATTTTCATGAAGGTGTTAGGGTTTATTCTCATATAATTTTAACCAAATTTCAGTGCTATACCTCAAGTACTTCCAGATATAGGGACTGCGAAAAATTCCATTTGTATAGAAGATGCCACGCATCCTTTTTCTTTATCTCCAATTTTCATGAAGGTGTTAGGGTTTATTCTCATATAATTTTAACCAAATTTCAGTGCTATACCTCAAGTACTTCCAGATATAGGGACTGCGAAAAATTCCAGTTGTATGGGAGATGCCACGCATCCTTTTTCTTTATCCCCAGTTTTCATGAAGGTGTTAGGGTTTATTCTCATATAATTTTAACCAAATTTCAGTGCTATACCTCAAGTACTTACAGATATATGGACTGTGAAAAATTCCAGTTGTATGGGAGATGCCACACATCCTTTTTCTTTATCTCCAATTTTCATGAAGGTGTTAGGGTTTATTCTCATATAATTTTAACCAACTTTCAGTGCTATACCTCAAGTACTTACAGATACATATATGGACTGCGAAAAATTTCAGTTGTGTGGGAGATGCCACGCATCCTTTTTCTGTATCCCCAGTTTTCATGAAGGTGTTAGGGTTTATTCTCATATAATTTTAACCAAATTTCAGTGCTATACCTCAAGTACTTACAGATATATGGACTGTGAAAAATTCCAGTTGTATGGGAGATGCCACACATCCTTTTTCTTTATTTCCAATTTTCATGAAGGTGTTAGGGTTTATTCTCATATAATTTTAACCAAATTTCAGTGCTATACCTCAAGTACTTACAGATACATATATGGACTGCGAAAAATTCCAGTTGTGTGGGAGATGCCACGCATCCTTTTTCTTTATCCCCAGTTTTCATAAAGGTGTTAGGGTTTATTCTCATATAATTTTAACCAAATTTCAGTGCTATACTTCAAGTACTTACAGATATATGGACTGCGAAAAATTCCAGTTGTATGGGAGATGCCACGCATCCTTTTTCTTTATCCCCAGTTTTCATGAAGGTGTTAGGGTTTATTCTCATATAATTTTAACCAAATTTCAGTGCTATACCTCAAGTACTTCCAGATATATGGACTGCGAAAAATTCCATTTGTATAGGAGATGTCACGCATCGTTTTTCTTTATCTCCAATTTGCATTAAGTGTTAGGGTTTATTCTCATATAATCTTAACCAAATTTCAGTGCTATACCTTAAGTACTTACAGATATAGGGACTGTGAAAAATTCCAGTTGTATGGGAGATGCCACGCATCCTTTTTCTTTATCCCCAGTTTTCATGAAGGTGTTAGGGTTTATTCTCATATAATTTTAACCAAATTTCAGTGCTATACCTCAAGTACTTCCAGATATAGGGACTGCGAAAAATTCCATTTGTATAGAAGATGCCACGCATCCTTTTTCTTTATCCCCAGTTTTCATGAAGGTGTTAGGGTTTATTCTTATATAATTTTAACCAAATTTCAGTGCTATACCTCAAGTACTTACAGATATATGGACTGCGAAAAATTCCAGTTGTGTGGGAGATGCCACGCATCCTTTTTCTTTATCTCCAATTTTCATGAAGGTGTTAGGGTTTATTCTTATATAATTTTAACCAAATTTCCGTGCTATACCTCAAGTACTTACAGATATATGGACTGCGACACATTCCAGTTGTATGGGAGATGCCACGCATCCTTTTTCTTTATCTCCAATTTTCATGAAGGTGTTAGGGTTTATTCTCATATAATTTTAACCAAATTTCAGTGCTATACCTCAAGTACTTCCAGATATAGGGACTGTGAAAAATTCCAGTTGTATGGGAGATGCCACGCATCCTTCTTCTTTATCCCTAGTTTTCATGAAGGTGTTAGGGTTTATTCTCATATAATTTTAACCAAATTTCAGTGCTATACCTCAAGTATAGCTGCAGTTGCACGTGATATACGACTATATGGTGTACCTGTACATGAGCAGTTGCCTTGTGGTTTCGGCTCAGCCCTTGCAACCTAACCTAACCTAGGGTTTATTCTCATATAATTTTAACCAAATTTCAGTGCTATACCTCAAGTACTTCCAGATATAGGGACTGTGAAAAAATCCAGTTGTATGGGAGATGCCACGCATCCTTTTTCTTTATCTCCAATTTTCATGAAGGTGTTAGGGTTTATTCTCATATAATTTTAACCAAATTTCAGTGCTATACCTCAAGTACTTCCAGATATATGGACTGCGAAAAATTCCATTTGTATAGGAGATGCCACGCATCCTTTTTCTTTATCCCCAGTTTTCATGAAGGTGTTAGGGTTTATTCTCATATAATTTTAACCAAATTTCAGTGCTATACCTCAAGTACTTACAGATACATATATGGACTGCGAAAAATTCCAGTTGTGTGGAAGATGCCACGCATCCTTTTTCTTTATCCCCAGTTTTCATGAAGGTGTTAGGGTTTATTCTCATATAATATTAACCAAATTTCAGTGCTATACCTCAAGTACTTCCAGATATATGGACTGCGAAAAATTCCATTTGTATAGGAGATGCCACGCATCCTTTTTCTTTATCCCCAGTTTTCATGAAGGTGTTAGGGTTTATTCTCATATAATTTTAACCAAATTTCAGTGCTATACCTCAAGTACTTCCAGATATATGGACTGCGAAAAATTCCATGTGTATAGGAGATACCACGCATCCTTTTTCCTTATCCCCAGTTTTCATGAAGGTGTTAGGGTTTATTCTCATATAATTTTAACCAAATTTCAATGCTATACCTCAAGTACTTACAGATCTAGGGACTGTGAAAAATTCCAGTTGTATGGGAGATGCCACGCATCCTTTTTCTTTATCCCCAGTTTTCATGAAGGTGTTAGGGTTTATTCTCATATAATTTTAACCAACTTTCAGTGCTATACCTCAAGTACTTACAGATACATATATGGACTGCGAAAAATTTCAGTTGTATAGAAGATGCCACGCATCCTTTTTCTTTATCTCCAATTTTCATGAAGGTGTTAGGGTTTATTCTCATATAATTTTAACCAAATTTCAGTGCTATACCTCAAGTACTTACAGATATATGGACTGTGAAAAATTCCAGTTGTATGGGAGATGCCACACATCCTTTTTCTTTATCTCCAATTTTCATGAAGGTGTTAGGGTTTATTCTCATATAATTTTAACCAACTTTCAGTGCTATACCTCAAGTACTTACAGATACATATATGGACTGCGAAAAATTTCAGTTGTGTGGGAGATGCCACGCATCCTTTTTCTTTATCCCCAGTTTTCATGAAGGTGTTAGGGTTTATTCTCATATAATTTTAACCAAATTTCAGTGCTATACCTCAAGTACTTACAGATATATGGACTGTGAAAAATTCCAGTTGTATGGGAGATGCCACACATCCTTTTTCTTTATCTCCAATTTTCATGAAGGTGTTAGGGTTTATTCTCATATAATTTTAACCAAATTTCAGTGCTATACCTCAAGTACTTACAGATACATATATGGACTGCGAAAAATTCCAGTTGTGTGGGAGATGCCACGCATCCTTTTTCTTTATCCCCAGTTTTCATAAAGGTGTTAGGGTTTATTCTCATATAATTTTAACCAAATTTCAGTGCTATACTTCAAGTACTTACAGATATATGGACTGCGAAAAATTCCAGTTGTATGGGAGATGCCACGCATCCTTTTTCTTTATCCCCAGTTTTCATGAAGGTGTTAGAGTTTATTCTCATATAATTTTAAAAAAATTTCAGTGCTATACCTCAAGTACTTCCAGATATATGGACTGCGAAAAATTCCATTTGTATAGGAGATGTCACGCATCCTTTTTCTTTATCTCCAATTTGCATTAAGTGTTAGGGTTTATTCTCATATAATCTTAACCAAATTTCCGTGCTATACCTTAAGTACTTACAGATATAGGGACTGTGAAAAATTCCAGTTGTATGGGAGATGCCACGCATCCTTTTTCTTTATCCATAGTTTTCATGAAGGTGTTAGGGTTTATTCTCATATAATTTTAACCAAATTTCAGTGCTATACCTCAAGTACTTCCAGATATAGGGACTGCGAAAAATTCCATTTGTATAGAAGATGCCACGCATCCTTTTTCTTTATCCCCAGTTTTCATGAAGGTGTTAGGGTTTATTCTTATATAATTTTAACCAAATTTCAGTGCTATACCTCAAGTACTTACAGATATATGGACTGCGACACATTCCAGTTGTATGGGAGATGCCACGCATCCTTTTTCTTTATCTCCAATTTTCATGAAGGTGTTAGGGTTTATTCTCATATAATTTTAACCAAATTTCAGTGCTATACCTCAAGTACTTCCAGATATAGGGACTGTGAAAAATTCCAGTTGTATGGGAGATGCCACGCATCCTTCTTCTTTATCCCCAGTTTTCATGAAGGTGTTAGGGTTTATTCTCATATAATTTTAACCAAATTTCAGTGCTATACCTCAAGTATAGCTGCAGTTGCATGTGATATACGACTATATGGTGTACCTGTACATGAAAATGACGATGTAAATCAAATTTTTAACAACCTTTGTGAAACAATTAATTTTAAACGTCCAGTAGTAAAGTCAATATTTCGGCTTAAGAAAAATAAATCTGGCATGAATAATACGGATCCTGCAATAATCGTTAGACTCGGAACCCCATTTGAAAGAAACGGCTTGTTAAAATCAATTTCAAGACTAACTCGATCACGCAAAGGTCCGTTACGCTTGAATGACATCGGGATTGCATCGAATATCCCTTTTAGAGTAAAGGAGAACTTAACACCTCGGAATTTTGGAATATATATTGAAGCTGTCAAGCTCTGGAAGGAAAGAAAGCTGGCCTCAGTTTTCACAACACGTGGTGTTGTGTATGCCAAATTCAACCAGTCCGATGAGCCTTACCGTCTTAACACGATCGGTGATGTTTATAACTTATTTCGTCCGCAAGATGGTAATATTTAGGCTGTATATTAAGTTACTTCTGTTTTACAGTTTCAATATTCTATTATTTTTTTCCCACTTATACTTGTATTTGGCCACTCGACCTCCATATCTAAAATTGCCATCAAAACTAATTTTGTCACATCTAATATTTCTATTAAAATTTCTTTGTAATACAACCAATTGTCGTAATACTAAACATGAAACCAAATTTAATGTGCAAAACACATTTGCTTGCGTCGCAATCCGTTCTTTATCTCATGTTGAGCAATTTAAATAATACGAGGGTATATTCCAAATTCAATATATATAGCATGGTTCGCGTTTTTAATAAACTTAAAATTGGCTTAAGCGTTGTTCATATTAATGCTCAAAGTTTAAAAATTAAAATAGATGAGTTTCGTCATATTTTCGAGTGCTCCAATGTGGATATAGTGTGTGTCTCTGAAACATGGTTTAATGACAAAGTCGATGATGTATGCTATAAATTGCAGGGATACAAACTCTTCAGGGCTGATAGAAAGCAAAAAAATGGTAAAAAGGACAAAAAAGCTGGCGGTGTTGCCATCTATGTTAAAAATAATATTAAATGCAAACTCAAAGCAAAATCAAAAGAAGGTGACCAAATTGAATTCATTTTCTTGGAATTATATAATGGAAACGAAAAATTACTGATTGGCAATGTATATAGGCCAAACAAAAATATTAATTCAGAGGTATTTTTCTCGGAGCTGTCCAACATCACAGTGGGATATAATAATATTATAATATCAGGTGATTTTAATAGCAACATTCTCGTAGATTCTTCATTCTCAGATGAAATGAAATATATTGGCCTAGATGTTGTTAATAAAATCTTACCTACACACTACACCTCTAACTCAAATTCGCTTCTCGATATATTTTTTACCAATACATTGTCAAAAATTCTATTGTTTGAGCAAATATCTGCCCCCGTGTTTTCTAAACATGATCTCCTATTTCTAACCTACGATTTTAAATTAAAAAAGGTTAATGAAAACTATAGATATCGGGATTTTAAGAATATAGATCTGTCTGCTTTATACGATAAAATTTCAAATGTTGATTGGGGTTGCACATACTATATGCCGTCCGTAGATGATCAACTTCAGTTTATCCAAGAAAATATTGAACAACTTTTCGAAGAATTTGTTCCAATGAAAACAAAAAGGAAAACAACAAATTACAATCCTTGGTTTACGTCTGAAATTAAATGTTTACTTGAACAACGTAATATAGCTTATGCAAGATGGAAGAGGTTTAAAACCTCTGAACTACTTTCTGCTTTTCGCACTATGCGAAATAAAGTTAACACAAGTATTAAAACTGCCAAAAGATTATACTATAAAACACAATTTGAAAACTGTCTAGATAGTAAGGCAAGATGGAATGAAATACGTAAGGTTGGAATCATTGGAAAAGCAGTAGACAGTTCAGAGGATTTAGATGTTAATGATTTAAACTGCAAATTTACGAACCTACCATCGTCTACGGCTGATGTTACTTATTACAAGAACCATGCCACTCTAAATGACCAATATTCATTTTATTTTAGATGTTTTACTGAAGTTGAAATATTTCAAAGTTTCTTAAGCATTAAGTCCAATGCTATTGGCTCTGATGGAGCCCATCCAAAATTTACAAAAATTTTATTTCCTGCAATTTTACCATATATCACTCACCTGTTTAATTCTATAATAACCAAATCAAATTATCCTACTCTATGGAAGCATGCTAAAATCATACCTATACCCAAAACACACACTGAGTTTCGGCCAATTGCTATACTTCCCTTTCTGTCTGAGATACTTGAACGCTTAATGCATAAGCAAATCAGCAAATATTTTCAGGACAACAATTTGCTTACTCCTAGACAATCTGGCTTTCGACCACAACATAGTTGTGTAACCGCTCTGATTGATGTTACGGAATATTTAAGATCACAAATTGATAATGATAAAATATCTTTTCTTATTCTCTTGGACCACTCAAAGGCTTTTGATACCGTTAATAGCGAAATTCTAGTATTAAAACTGACCAGGTTACTTAATTTTTCGTCTACAGCTGCGAAACTGATGACTTCTTATTTAACAGGCAGATCACAATCAGTTTTTCATTGGAGTAAAAAGTCCAGTAGTGTCGACCTTACAAGAGGTGTCCCTCAAAGATCTATTTTAGGCCCATTACTCTATTCGGCTTATGCAAATGATCTTCCGGGTCAGTTACAATACTGTAATGTTCAAATGTATGCTGATGATGTACAACTCTATATAAGCTGCAAAGCATCAGAGTTCGATGACTGCGTACGTAAAATTAATGTTGACTTGGATAATGTAAGAACTTGGGCTGCAACTAACGGCTTATGTCTCAATCCAAGCAAATCCAAATATATGTTGGTAACCAAAAAAACACAAATTGTAACATCTTTTCCCGATTTAGTTCTGGGTGAGTCTAAAATTGAATACGTGGATAAAGTAAAAAATCTTGGTATCACATATAATAAACACCTTCACTGGAATGATCACGTTATCATCACAACCGGCAAAGTATACGGGATGTTAAGAAGTTTATGGTGTAGCCAATGGTTCATACCACTTGAAGTCAGAATGCTTCTGGCTAAATCATACCTAATACCGACGTTACTATATGGTTGTGAATTGTTTTCTAGCTGTGACGTAACCAGTAGGCGGAAATTAAACGTGGCTTTTAATGGTATTGCAAGATATATATTTGGTATACGTCGATTTGACCGAATATCTCATTACTCCAAACTTATTTTTGGTGTTACCTTCGAGAATCTTTTAAATTGTAAAACTGTAATTTACCTTCATAGAATAATATACACACAACAGCCGCATTATCTTTACCAAAAATTAAACTTCTTCAGGTCAGAAAGAGGAAACCGTATTATTCAAATAGAACATAACACTGCTTTTTCAGATCAACATTTCTATATAAACGCTATACGAATTTGGAATCGATTACCCCCTTACTTGCAATTAGTCAGCAACGCAATGCAATTTAAAAAGTTAATATATGAACATTTTAAATAACACTGTTAAACATCACTGTTATATTTTTAACTTTAAAGCTTAAACTCTTGACTTTTTGTTATCTGTTTTTTAATATTTTATATTGTAAATTAAATCTAAGTTGTTGTCTTAGTTTTATTTTATTATTATATTTATTTTTTTGGCATAATATTTTTTATTTTTAATATGACTATAATACTATTCAGTGCTGTTATATAAGATTAAATCTTTGTACTGAATTATAAGCATACAAATAAACAAATAAATAAATAAATAAATAAATATAGGGACTGCGAAAAATTCCATTTGTATAGAAGATGCCACGCATCCTTTTTCTTTATCCCCAATTTTCATGAAGGTGTTAGGGTTTATTCTCATATAATTTTAACCAAATTTCAGTGCTATACCTCAAGTACTTACAGATATAGGGACTGTGAAAAATTCCAGTTGTATGGGAGATGCCACGCATCCTTTTTCTTTATCTCCAATTTTCATGAAGGTGTTAGGGTTTATTCTCATATAATTTTAACCAAATTTCAGTGCTATACCTCAAGTACTTCCAGATATAGGGACTGTGAAAAATTCCACTTGTATGGGAGATGCCACGCATCCTTTTTCTTTATCTCCAATTTTCATGAAGGTGTTAGGGTTTATTCTCATATAATTTTAACCAAATTTCAGTGCTATACCTCAAGTACTTACAGATATATGGACTGCGACACATTCCAGTTGTATGGGAGATGCCACACATCCTTTTTCTTTATCTCCAATTTTCATGAAGGTGTTAGGGTTTATTCTCATATAATTTTAACCAAATTTCAGTGCTATACCTAAGTACTTCCAGATATAGGGACTGCGAAAAATTCCAGTTGTATGGGAGATGCCACGCATCCTTTTTCTTTATCTCCAATTTTCATGAAGGTGTTAGGGTTTATTCTCATATAATTTTAACCAAATTTCAGTGCTATACCTCAAGTACTTACAGATATAGGGACTGTGAAAAATTCCAGTTGTATGGGAGATGCCACGCATCCTTTTTCTTTATCTCCAATTTTCATGAAGGTGTTAGGGTTTATTCTCATATAATTTTAACCAAATTTCAGTGCTATACCTCAAGTACTTACAGATATATGGACTGCGACACATTCCAGTTGTATGAGAGATGCCACGCATCCTTTTTCTTTATCTCCAATTTTCATGAAGGTGTTAGGGTTTATTCTCATATAATTTTAACCAAATTTCAGTGCTATACCTCAAGTACTTACAGATACATATATGGACTGCGAAAAATTCCAGTTGTGTAGGAGATGCCACGCATCCTTTTTCTTTATCCCCAGTTTTCATGAAGGTGTTAGGGTTTATTCTCATATAATTTTAACCAAATTTCAGTGCTATACCTCAAGTTTTTCCAGATATATGGACTGCGAAAAATTCCATTTGTATAGGAGATGCCACGCATCCTTTTTCTTTATCCCCAGTTTTCATGAAGGTGTTAGGGTTTATTCTCATATAATTTTAACCAAATTTCAGTGCTATACCTCAAGTACTTACAGATCTAGGGACTGTGAAAAATTCGAGTTGTATGGGAGATGCCACACATCCTTTTTCTTTATCTCCAATTTTCATGAAGGTGTTAGGGTTTATTCTCATATAATTTTAACCAAATTTCAGTGCTATACCTCAAGTACTTAAAGATATATGGACTGCGACACATTCCAGTTGTATGGGAGATGCCACGCATCCTTTTTCTTTATCTCCAATTTTCATGAAGGTGTTAGGGTTTATTCTCATATAATTTTAACCAAATTTCAGTGCTATACCTCAAGTACTTCCAGATATAGGGACTGTGAAAAATTCCAGTTGTATGGGAGATGCCACGCATCCTTTTTCTTTATCTCCAATTTTCATGAAGGTGTTAGGGTTTATTCTCATATAATTTTAACCAAATTTCAGTGCTATACCTCAAGTACTTACAGATATATGGACTGCGACACATTCCAGTTGTATGGGAGATGCCACGCATCCTTTTTCTTTATCTCCAATTTTCATGAAGGTGTTAGGGTTTATTCTCATATAATTTTAACCAAATTTCAGTGCTATACCTCAAGTACTTACAGATATATGGACTGCGACACATTCCAGTTGTATGGGAGATGCCACGCATCCTTTTTCTTTATCTCCAATTTTCATGAAGGTGTTAGGGTTTATTCTCATATAATTTTAACCAAATTTCAGTGCTATACCTCAAGTACTTCCAGATATAGGGACTGCGAAAAATTCCATTTGTATGGGAGATGCCACACATCCTTTTTCTTTATCTCCAATTTTCATGAAGGTGTTAGGGTTTATTCTCATATAATTTTAACCAAATTTCAGTGCTATACCTCAAGTACTTACAGATATAGGGACTGTGAAAAATTCCAGTTGTATGGGAGATGCCACGCATCCTTTTTCTTTATCCCCAGTTTTCATGAAGGTGTTAGGGTTTATTCTCATATAATTTTAACCAAATTTCAGTGCTATACCTCAAGTACTTACAGATATATGGACTGCGAAAAATTCCAGTTGTATGGGAGATGCCACGCATCCTTTTTCTTTATCCCCAGTTTTCATGAAGGTGATAGGGTTTATTCTCATATAATTTTAACCAAATTTCAGTGCTATACCTCAAGTACTTACAGATATATGGACTGTGAAAAATTCCAGTTGTATGGGAGATGCCACACATCCTTTTTCTTTATCTCCAATTTTCATGAATTTGTTAGGGTTTATTCTCATATAATTTTAACCAAATTTCAGTGCTATACCTCAAGTACTTACAGATACATATATGGACTGCGAAAAATTCCAGTTGTGTGGGAGATGCCACGCATCCTTTTTCTCTATCCCCAGTTTTCATGAAGGTGTTAGGGTTTATTCTCATATAATTTTAACCAAATTTCATTGCTATACCTCAAGTACTTACAGATATATGGACTGCGAAAAATTCCAGTTGTATGGGAAATGCCACGCATCCTTTTTCTTTATCCCCAGTTTTCATGAAGGTGTTAGGGTTTATTCTCATATAATTTTAACCAAATTTCAGTGCTATACCTCAAGTACTTCCAGATATATGGACTGCGAAAAATTCCATTTGTATAGGAGATGTCACGCATCCTTTTTCTTTATCTCCAATTTTCATGAAGGTGTTAGGGTTTATTCTTATATAATTTTAACCAAATTTCAGTGCTATACCTCAAGTACTTACAGATATATGGACTGTGAAAAATTCCAGTTGTATGGGAGATGCCACACATCCTTTTTCTTTATCTCCAATTTTCATGAATTTGTTAGGGTTTATTCTGATATAATTTTAACCAAATTTCAGTGCTATACCTCAAGTACTTACAGATACATATATGGACTGCGAAAAATTCCAGTTGTGTGGGAGATGCCACGCATCCTTTTTCTTTATCCCCAGTTTTCATGAAGGTGTTAGGGTTTATTCTCATATAATTTTAACCAAATTTCAGTGCTATACCTCAAGTACTTACAGATATATGGACTGCGAAAAATTCCAGTTGTATGGGAGATGCCACGCTTCCTTTTTCTTTATCCCCAGTTTTCATGAAGGTGTTAGGGTTTATTCTCATATAATTTTAACCAAATTTCAATGCTATACCTCAAGTACTTACAGATATATGGACTGCGAAAAATTCCAGTTGTATGGGAAATGCCACGCATCCTTTTTCTTTATCCCCAGTTTTCATGAAGGTGTTAGGGTTTATTCTCATATAATTTTAACCAAATTTCAGTGCTATACCTCAAGTACTTACAGATATAGGGACTGTCAAAAATTCCAGTTGTATGGGAGATGCCACACATCCTTTTTCTTTATCTCCAATTTTCATGAATTTGTTAGGGTTTATTCTCATATAATTTTAACCAAATTTCAGTGCTATACCTCAAGTACTTACAGATAGATACATATATGGACTGCGAAAAATTCCAGTTGTGTGGGAGATGCCACGCATCCTTTTTCTCTATCCCCAGTTTTCATGAAGGTGTTAGGGTTTATTCTCATATAATTTTAACCAAATTTCAGTGCTATACCTCAAGTACTTACAGATATATGGACTGCGAAAAATTCCAATTGTATGGGAAATGCCACGCATCCTTTTTCTTTATCCCCAGTTTTCATGAAGGTGTTAGGGTTTATTCTCATATAATTTTAACCAAATTTCAGTGCTATACCTCAAGTACTTCCAGATATATGGACTGCGAAAAATTCCATTTGTATAGGAGATGTCACGCATCCTTTTTCTTTATCCCCAGTTTTCATGAAGGTGTTAGGGTTTATTCTCATATAATTTTAACCAAATTTCAGTGCTATACCTCAAGTACTTACAGATATAGGGACTGTGAAAAATTCCAGTTGTATGGGAGATGCCACGCATCCTTTTTCTTTATCTCCAATTTTCATGAAGGTGTTAGGGTTTATTCTCATATAATTTTAACCAAATTTCAGTGCTATACCTCAAGTACTTACAGATATATGGACTGCGACACATTCCAGTTGTATGGGAGATGCCACGCATCCTTTTTCTTTATCTTCAATTTTCATGAAGGTGTTAGGGTTTATTCTCATATAATTTTAACCAAATTTCAGTACTATACCTCAAGTACTTCCAGATATAGGGACTGTGAAAAATTCCAGTTGTATGGGAGATGCCACGCATCCTTTTTCTTTATCTCCAATTTTCATGAAGGTGTTAGGGTTTATTCTCATATAATTTTAACCAAATTTCAGTGCTATACCTCAAGTACTTACAGATATATGGACTGCGACACATTCCAGTTGTATGGGAGATGCCACGCCTCCTTTTTCTTTATCTTCAATTTTCATGAAGGTGTTAGGGTTTATTCTCATATAATTTTAACCAAATTTCAGTGCTATACCTCAAGTACTTCCAGATATAGGGACTGCGAAAAATTCCATTTGTATAGAAGATGCCACGCATCCTTTTTCTTTATCCCCAGTTTTCATGAAGGTGTTAGGGTTTATTCTTATATAATTTTAACCAAATTTCAGTGCTATACCTCAAGTACTTACAGATATATGGACTGTGAAAAATTCCAGTTGTATGGGAGATGCCACACATCCTTTTTCTTTATCTCCAATTTTCATGAATTTGTTAGGGTTTATTCTGATATAATTTTAACCAAATTTCAGTGCTATACCTCAAGTACTTACAGATACATATATGGACTGCGAAAAATTCCAGTTGTGTGGGAGATGCCACGCATCCTTTTTCTTTATCCCCAGTTTTCATGAAGGTGTTAGGGTTTATTCTCATATAATTTTAACCAAATTTCAGTGCTATACCTCAAGTACTTACAGATATATGGACTGCGAAAAATTCCAGTTGTATGGGAAATGCCACGCATCCTTTTTCTTTATCCCCAGTTTTCATGAAGGTGTTAGGGTTTATTCTCATATAATTTTAACCAAATTTCAGTGTCATACCTCAAGTACTTCCAGATATATGGACTGCGAAAAATTCCATTTGTATAGGAGATGTCACGCATCCTTTTTCTTTATCCCCAGTTTTCATGAAGGTGTTAGGGTTTATTCTCATATAATTTTAACCAAATTTCAGTGCTATACCTCAAGTACTTACAGATATAGGGACTGTGAAAAATTCCAGTTGTATGGGAGATGCCACGCATCCTTTTTCTTTATCTCCAATTTTCATGAAGGTGTTAGGGTTTATTCTCATATAATTTTAACCAAATTTCAGTGCTATACCTCAAGTACTTACAGATATATGGACTGCGACACATTCCAGTTGTATGGGAGATGCCACGCATCCTTTTTTTTTATCTTCAATTTTCATGAAGGTGTTAGGGTTTATTCTCATATAATTTTAACCAAATTTCAGTACTATACCTCAAGTACTTCCAGATATAGGGACTGTGAAAAATTCCAGTTGTATGGGAGATGCCACGCATCCTTTTTCTTTATCTCCAATTTTCATGAAGGTGTTAGGGTTTATTCTCATATAATTTTAACCAAATTTCAGTGCTATACCTCAAGTACTTCCAGATATAGGGACTGCGAAAAATTCCATTTGTATAGAAGATGCCACGCATCCTTTTTCTTTATCCCCAGTTTTCATGAAGGTGTTAGGGTTTATTCTCATATAATTTTAACCAAATTTCAGTGCTATACCTCAAGTACTTACAGATATATGGACTGTGAAAAATTCCAGTTGTATGGGAGATGCCACACATCCTTTTTCTTTATCTCCAATTTTCATGAATTTGTTAGGGTTTATTCTGATATAATTTTAACCAAATTTCAGTGCTATACCTCAAGTACTTACAGATACATATATGCACTGCGAAAAATTCCAGTTGTGTGGGAGATGCCACGCATCCTTTTTCTTTATCCCCAGTTTTCATGAAGGTGTTAGGGTTTATTCTCATATAATTTTAACCAAATTTCAGTGCTATACCTCAAGTACTTACAGATAGATATATGGACTGCGAAAAATTCCAGTTGTATGGGAGATGCCACGCATCCTTTTTCTTTATCCCCAGTTTTCATGAAGGTGTTAGGGTTTATTCTCATATAATTTTAACCAAATTTCAGTGCTATACCTCAAGTACTTCCAGATATATGGACTGCGAAAAATTCCATTTGTATAGGAGATGTCACGCATCCTTTTTCTTTATCCCCAGTTTTCATGAAGGTGTTAGGGTTTATTCTCATATAATTTTAACCAAATTTCAGTGCTATACCTCAAGTACTTACAGATAGATATATGGACTGCGAAAAATTCCAGTTGTATGGGAGATGCCACGCATCCTTTTTCTTTATCCCCAGTTTTCATGAAGGTGTTAGGGTTTATTCTCATATAATTTTAACCAAATTTCAGTGCTATACCTCAAGTACTTCCAGATACATGGACTGCGAAAAATTCCATTTGTATAGGAGATGTCACGCATCCTTTTTCTTTATCCCCAGTTTTCATGAAGGTGTTAGGGTTTATTCTCATATAATTTTAACCAAATTTCAGTGCTATACCTCAAGTACTTACAGATATAGGGACTGTCAAAAATTCCAGTTGTATGGGAGATGCCACGCATCCTTTTTCTTTATCCCCAGTTTTCATGAAGGTGTTAGGGTTTATTCTCATATAATTTTAACCAAATTTCAGTGCTATACCTCAAGTACTTACAGATATAGGGACTGTCAAAAATTCCAGTTGTATGGGAGATGCCACACATCCTTTTTCTTTATCTCCAATTTTCATGAATTTGTTAGGGTTTATTCTCATATAATTTTAACCAAATTTCAGTGCTATACCTCAAGTACTTACAGATAGATACATATATGGACTGCGAAAAATTCCAGTTGTGTGGGAGATGCCACGCATCCTTTTTCTCTATCCCCAGTTTTCATAAAGGTGTTAGGGTTTATTCTCATATAATTTTAACCAAATTTCAGTGCTATACCTCAAGTACTTCCAGATATATGGACTGCGAAAAATTCCATTTGTATAGGAGATGTCACGCATCCTTTTTCTTTATCCCCAGTTTTCATGAAGGTGTTAGGGTTTATTCTCATATAATTTTAACCAAATTTCAGTGCTATACCTCAAGTACTTACAGATACATATATGGACTGCGAAAAATTCCAGTTGTGTGGGAGATGCCACGCATCCTTTTTCTTTATCCCCAGTTTTCATGAAGGTGTTAGGGTTTATTCTCATATAATTTTAACCAAATTTCAGTGCTATACCTCAAGTACTTACAGATATATGGACTGCGAAAAATTCCAGTTGTATGGGAGATGCCACGCATCCTTTTTCTTTATCCCCAGTTTTCATGAAGGTGTTAGGGTTTATTCTCATATAATTTTAACCAAATTTCAATGCTATACCTCAAGTACTTACAGATATATGGACTGCGAAAAATTCCAGTTGTATGGGAGATGCCACGCATCCTTTTTCTTTATCCCCAGTTTTCATAAAGGTGTTAGGGTTTATTCTCATATAATTTTAACCAAATTTCAATGCTATACCTCAAGTACTTACAGATATATGGACTGCGAAAAATTCCAGTTGTATGGGAGATGCCACGCATCCTTTTTCTTTATCCCCAGTTTTCATAAAGGTGTTAGGGTTTATTCTCATATAATTTTAACCAAATTTCAGTGCTATACCTCAAGTACTTACAGATATATGGACTGCGAAAAATTCCAGTTGTGTGGGAGATGCCACGCATCCTTTTTCTTTATCCCCAGTTTTCATGAAGGTGTTAGGGTTTATTCTCATATAATTTTAACCAAATTTCAATGCTATACCTCAAGTACTTACAGATATATGGACTGCGAAAAATTCCAGTTGTATGGGAGATGCCACGCATCCTTTTTCTTTATCCCCAGTTTTCATAAAGGTGTTAGGGTTTATTCTCATATAATTTTAACCAAATTTCAGTGCTATACCTCAAGTACTTACAGATATATGGACTGCGAAAAATTCCAGTTGTATGGGAGATGCCACGCATCCTTTTTCTTTATCCCCAGTTTTCATGAAGGTGTTAGGGTTTATTCTCATATAATTTTAACCAAATTTCAATGCTATACCTCAAGTACTTACAGATATATGGACTGCGAAAAATTCCAGTTGTATGGGAGATGCCACGCATCCTTTTTCTTTATCCCCAGTTTTCATAAAGGTGTTAGGGTTTATTCTCATATAATTTTAACCAAATTTCAGTGCTATACCTCAAGTACTTACAGATATATGGACTGCGAAAAATTCCAGTTGTATGGGAGATGCCACGCATCCTTTTTCTTTATCCCCAGTTTTCATGAAGGTGTTAGGGTTTATTCTCATATAATTTTAACCAAATTTCAGTGCTATACCTCAAGTACTTACAGATATATGGACTGCGAAAAATTCCAGTTGTATGGGAGATGCCACGCATCCTTTTTCTTTATCCCCAGTTTTCATAAAGGTGTTAGGGTTTATTCTCATATAATTTTAACCAAATTTCAGTGCTATACCTCAAGTACTTCCAGATATATGGACTGCGAAAAATTCCATTTGTATAGGAGATGTCACGCATCCTTTTTCTTTATCCCCAGTTTTCATGAAGGTGTAAGGGTTTATTCTCATATAATTTTAACCAAATTTCAGTGCTATACCTCAAGTACTTACAGATACATATATGGACTGCGAAAAATTCCAGTTGTGTGGGAGATGCCACGCATCCTTTTTCTTTATCCCCAGTTTTCATGAAGGTGTTAGGGTTTATTCTCATATAATTTTAACCAAATTTCAGTGCTATACCTCAAGTACTTACAGATATATGGACTGCGAAAAATTCCAGTTGTATGGGAGATGCCACGCATCCTTTTTCTTTATCCCCAGTTTTCATGAAGGTGTTAGGGTTTATTCTCATATAATTTTAACCAAATTTCAATGCTATACCTCAAGTACTTACAGATATATGGACTGCGAAAAATTCCAGTTGTATGGGAAATGCCACGCATCCTTTTTCTTTATCCCCAGTTTTCATGAAGGTGTTAGGGTTTATTCTCATATAATTTTAACCAAATTTCAGTGCTATACCTCAAGTACTTACAGATATAGGGACTGTCAAAAATTCCAGTTGTATGGGAGATGCCACACATCCTTTTTCTTTATCTCCAATTTTCATGAATTTGTTAGGGTTTATTCTCATATAATTTTAACCAAATTTCAGTGCTATACCTCAAGTACTTACAGATAGATACATATATGGACTGTGAAAAATTCCAGTTGTGTGGGAGATGCCACGCATCCTTTTTCTCTATCCCCAGTTTTCATGAAGGTGTTAGGGTTTATTCTCATATAATTTTAACCAAATTTCAGTGCTATACCTCAAGTACTTACAGATATATGGACTGCGAAAAATTCCATTTGTATAGGAGATGTCACGCATCCTTTTTCTTTATCCCCAGTTTTCATGAAGGTGTTAGGGTTTATTCTCATATAATTTTAACCAAATTTCAGTGCTATACCTCAAGTACTTACAGATATAGGGACTGTGAAAAATTCCAGTTGTATGGGAGATGCCACGCATCCTTTTTCTTTATCTCCAATTTTCATGAAGGTGTTAGGGTTTATTCTCATATAATTTTAACCAAATTTCAGTGCTATACCTCAAGTACTTACAGATATATGGACTGCGACACATTCCAGTTGTATGGGAGATGCCACGCATCCTTTTTCTTTATCTTCAATTTTCATGAAGGTGTTAGGGTTTATTCTCATATAATTTTAACCAAATTTCAGTACTATACCTCAAGTACTTCCAGATATAGGGACTGTGAAAAATTCCAGTTGTATGGGAGATGCCACGCATCCTTTTTCTTTATCTCCAATTTTCATGAAGGTGTTAGGGTTTATTCTCATATAATTTTAACCAAATTTCAGTGCTATACCTCAAGTACTTACAGATATATGGACTGCGACACATTCCAGTTGTATGGGAGATGCCACGCATCCTTTTTCTTTATCTTCAATTTTCATGAAGGTGTTAGGGTTTATTCTCATATAATTTTAACCAAATTTCAGTACTATACCTCAAGTACTTCCAGATATAGGGACTGTGAAAAATTCCAGTTGTATGGGAGATGCCACGCATCCTTTTTCTTTATCTCCAATTTTCATGAAGGTGTTAGGGTTTATTCTCATATAATTTTAACCAAATTTCAGTGCTATACCTCAAGTACTTCCAGATATAGGGACTGCGAAAAATTCCATTTGTATAGAAGATGCCACGCATCCTTTTTCTTTATCCCCAGTTTTCATGAAGGTGTTAGGGTTTATTCTTATATAATTTTAACCAAATTTCAGTGCTATACCTCAAGTACTTACAGATATATGGACTGTGAAAAATTCCAGTTGTATGGGAGATGCCACACATCCTTTTTCTTTATCTCCAATTTTCATGAATTTGTTAGGGTTTATTCTGATATAATTTTAACCAAATTTCAGTGCTATACCTCAAGTACTTACAGATACATATATGGACTGCGAAAAATTCCAGTTGTGTGGGAAATGCCACGCATCCTTTTTCTTTATCCCCAGTTTTCATGAAGGTGTTAGGGTTTATTCTCATATAATTTTAACCAAATTTCAATGCTATACCTCAAGTACTTCCAGATATATGGACTGTGAAAAATTCCAGTTGTATGGGAGATGCCACACATCCTTTTTCTTTATCTCCAATTTTCATGAATTTGTTAGGGTTTATTCTGATATAATTTTAACCAAATTTCAGTGCTATACCTCAAGTACTTACAGATATATGGACTGCGAAAAATTCCAGTTGTATGGGAAATGCCACGCATCCTTTTTCTTTATCCCCAGTTTTCATGAAGGTGTTAGGGTTTATTCTCATATAATTTTAACCAAATTTCAGTGCTATACCTCAAGTACTTCCAGATATATGGACTGCGAAAAATTCCATTTGTATAGGAGATGTCACGCATCCTTTTTCTTTATCCCCAGTTTTCATGAAGGTGTTAGGGTTTATTCTCATATAATTTTAACCAAATTTCAGTGCTATACCTCAAGTACTTACAGATATAGGGACTGTGAAAAATTCCAGTTGTATGGGAGATGCCACGCATCCTTTTTCTTTATCTCCAATTTTCATGAAGGTGTTAGGGTTTATTCTCATATAATTTTAACCAAATTTCAGTGCTATACCTCAAGTACTTACAGATATATGGACTGCGACACATTCCAGTTGTATGGGAGATGCCACGCATCCTTTTTTTTTATCTTCAATTTTCATGAAGGTGTTAGGGTTTATTCTCATATAATTTTAACCAAATTTCAGTACTATACCTCAAGTACTTCCAGATATAGGGACTGTGAAAAATTCCAGTTGTATGGGAGATGCCACGCATCCTTTTTCTTTATCTCCAATTTTCATGAAGGTGTTAGGGTTTATTCTCATATAATTTTAACCAAATTTCAGTGCTATACCTCAAGTACTTCCAGATATAGGGACTGCGAAAAATTCCATTTGTATAGAAGATGCCACGCATCCTTTTTCTTTATCCCCAGTTTTCATGAAGGTGTTAGGGTTTATTCTTATATAATTTTAACCAAATTTCAGTGCTATACCTCAAGTACTTACAGATATATGGACTGTGAAAAATTCCAGTTGTATGGGAGATGCCACACATCCTTTTTCTTTATCTCCAATTTTCATGAATTTGTTAGGGTTTATTCTGATATAATTTTAACCAAATTTCAGTGCTATACCTCAAGTACTTACAGATACATATAAGCACTGCGAAAAATTCCAGTTGTGTGGGAGATGCCACGCATCCTTTTTCTTTATCCCCAGTTTTCATGAAGGTGTTAGGGTTTATTCTCATATAATTTTAACCAAATTTCAGTGCTATACCTCAAGTACTTCCAGATATATGGACTGCGAAAAATTCCATTTGTATAGGAGATGTCACGCATCCTTTTTCTTTATCCCCAGTTTTCATGAAGGTGTTAGGGTTTATTCTCATATAATTTTAACCAAATTTCAGTGCTATACCTCAAGTACTTACAGATAGATATATGGACTGCGAAAAATTCCAGTTGTATGGGAGATGCCACGCATCCTTTTTCTTTATCCCCAGTTTTCATGAAGGTGTTAGGGTTTATTCTCATATAATTTTAACCAAATTTCAGTGCTATACCTCAAGTACTTCCAGATACATGGACTGCGAAAAATTCCATTTGTATAGGAGATGTCACGCATCCTTTTTCTTTATCCCCAGTTTTCATGAAGGTGTTAGGGTTTATTCTCATATAATTTTAACCAAATTTCAGTGCTATACCTCAAGTACTTACAGATATAGGGACTGTCAAAAATTCCAGTTGTATGGGAGATGCCACGCATCCTTTTTCTTTATCTCCAATTTTCATGAAGGTGTTAGGGTTTATTCTCATATAATTTTAACCAAATTTCAGTGCTATACCTCAAGTACTTCCAGATATATGGACTGCGAAAAATTCCATTTGTATAGGAGATGTCACGCATCCTTTTTCTTTATCCCCAGTTTTCATGAAGGTGTTAGAGTTTATTCTCATATAATTTTAACCAAATTTCAGTGCTATACCTCAAGTACTTACAGATACATATATGGACTGCGAAAAATTCCAGTTGTGTGGGAGATGCCACGCATCCTTTTTCTTTATCCCCAGTTTTCATGAAGGTGTTAGGGTTTATTCTCATATAATTTTAACCAAATTTCAGTGCTATACCTCAAGTACTTACAGATATATGGACTGCGAAAAATTCCAGTTGTATGGGAGATGCCACGCATCCTTTTTCTTTATCCCCAGTTTTCATGAAGGTGTTAGGGTTTATTCTCATATAATTTTAACCAAATTTCAGTGCTATACCTCAAGTACTTACATATATATGGACTGCGAAAAATTCCAGTTGTATGGGAAATGCCACGCATCCTTTTTCTTTATCCCCAGTTTTCATGAAGGTGTTAGGGTTTATTCTCATATAATTTTAACCAAATTTCAGTGCTATACCTCAAGTACTTACAGATATAGGGACTGTCAAAAATTCCAGTTGTATGGGAGATGCCACACATCCTTTTTCTTTATCTCCAATTTTCATGAATTTGTTAGGGTTTATTCTCATATAATTTTAACCAAATTTCAGTGCTATACCTCAAGTACTTACAGATACATATATGGACTGCGAAAAATTCCAGTTGTGTGGGAGATGCCACGCATCCTTTTTCTCTATCCCCAGTTTTCATGAAGGTGTTAGGGTTTATTCTCATATAATTTTAACCAAATTTCAGTGCTATACCTCAAGTACTTACAGATATATGGACTGCGAAAAATTCCAGTTGTATGGGAAATGCCACGCATCCTTTTTCTTTATCCCCAGTTTTCATGAAGGTGTTAGGGTTTATTCTCATATAATTTTAACCAAATTTCAGTGCTATACCTCAAGTACTTCCAGATATATGGACTGCGAAAAATTCCATTTGTATAGGAGATGTCACGCATCCTTTTTCTCTATCCCCAGTTTTAATGAAGGTGTTAGGGTTTATTCTCATATAATTTTAACCAAATTTCAGTGCTATACCTCAAGTACTTACAGATATAGGGACTGTGAAAAATTCCAGTTGTATGGGAGATGCCACGCATCCTTTTTCTTTATCTCCAATTTTCATGAAGGTGTTAGGGTTTATTCTCATATAATTTTAACCAAATTTCAGTGCTATACCTCAAGTACTTACAGATATATGGACTGCGACACATTCCAGTTGTATGGGAGATGCCACGCATCCTTTTTTTTTATCTTCAATTTTCATGAAGGTGTTAGGGTTTATTCTCATATAATTTTAACCAAATTTCAGTACTATACCTCAAGTACTTCCAGATATAGGGACTGTGAAAAATTCCAGTTGTATGGGAGTTGCCACGCATCCTTTTTCTTTATCTCCAATTTTCATGAAGGTGTTAGGGTTTATTCTCATATAATTTTAACCAAATTTCAGTGCTATACCTCAAGTACTTCCAGATATAGGGACTGCGAAAAATTCCATTTGTATAGAAGATGCCACGCTTCCTTTTTCTTTATCCCCAGTTTTCATGAAGGTGTTAGGGTTTATTCTTATATAATTTTAACCAAATTTCAGTGCTATACCTCAAGTACTTACAGATATATGGACTGTGAAAAATTCCAGTTGTATGGGAGATGCCACACATCCTTTTTCTTTATCTCCAATTTTCATGAATTTGTTAGGGTTTATTCTGATATAATTTTAACCAAATTTCAGTGCTATACCTCAAGTACTTACAGATACATATATGGACTGCGAAAAATTCCAGTTGTGTGGGAGATGCCACGCATCCTTTTTCTTTATCCCCAGTTTTCATGAAGGTGTTAGGGTTTATTCTCATATAATTTTAACCAAATTTCAGTGCTATACCTCAAGTACTTACAGATAGATATATGGACTGCGAAAAATTCCAGTTGTATGGGAGATGCCACGCATCCTTTTTCTTTATCCCCAGTTTTCATGAAGGTGTTAGGGTTTATTCTCATATAATTTTAACCAAATTTCAGTGCTATACCTCAAGTACTTCCAGATATATGGACTGCGAAAAATTCCATTTGTATAGGAGATGTCACGCATCCTTTTTCTTTATCCCCAGTTTTCATGAAGGTGTTAGGGTTTATTCTCATATAATTTTAACCAAATTTCAGTGCTATACCTCAAGTACTTACAGATATAGGGACTGTCAAAAATTCCAGTTGTATGGGAGATGCCACGCATCCTTTTTCTTTATCTCCAATTTTCATAAAGGTGTTAGGGTTTATTCTCATATAATTTTAACCAAATTTCAGTGCTATACCTCAAGTACTTCCAGATATAGGGACTGTGAAAAATTCCAGTTGTATGGGAGATGCCACGCATCCTTTTTCTTTATCTCCAATTTTCATGAAGGTGTTAGGGTTTATTCTCATATAATTTTAACCAAATTTCAGTGCTTTACCTCAAGTACTTACAGATATATGGATTGCGACACATTCCAGTTGTATGGGAGATGCCACGCATCCTTTTTCTTTATCTCCAATTTTCATGAAGGTGTTAGGGTTTATTCTCATATAATTTTAACCAAATTTCAGTGCTATACCTCAAGTACTTCCAGATATAGGGACTGCGAAAAATTCCATTTGTATAGAAGATGCCACGCATCCTTTTTCTTTATCCCCAGTTTTCATGAAGGTGTTAGGGTTTATTCTTATATAATTTTAACCAAATTTCAGTGCTATACCCCAAGTACTTACAGATATATGGACTGCGAAAAATACCAGTTGTGTGGGAGATGCCACGCATCCTTTTTCTTTATCCCCAGTTTTCATGAAGGTGTTAGGGTTTATTCTCATATAATTTTAACCAAATTTCAGTGCTATACCTCAAGTACTTACAGATATATGGACTGCGACACATTCCAGTTGTATGGGAGATGCCACGCATCCTTTTTCTTTATCTCCAATTTTCATGAAGGTGTTAGGGTTTATTCTCATATAATTTTAACCAAATTTCAGTGCTATACCTCAAGTACTTCCAGATATAGAGACTGTGAAAAATTCCAGTTGTATGGGAGATGCCACGCATCCTTCTTCTTTATCCCCAGTTTTCATGAAGGTGTTAGGGTTTATTCTCATATAATTTTAACCAAATTTCAGTGCTATACCTCAAGTACTTCCAGATATAGGGACTGCGAAAAATTCCATTTGTATAGAAGATGCCACGCATCCTTTTTCTTTATCTCCAATTTTCATGAAGATGTTAGGGTTTATTCTCATATAATTTTAACCAAATTTCAGTGCTATACCTCAAGTACTTACAGATATAGGGACTGTGAAAAATTCCAGTTGTATGGGATATGCCACGCATCCTTTTTCTTTTTCCCCAGTTTTCATGAAGGTGTTAGGGTTTATTCTCATATAATTTTAACCAAATTTCAGTGCTATACCTCAAGTACTTCCAGATATAGGGACTGCGAAAAATTCCATTTGTATAGAAGATGCCACGCATCCTTTTTCTTTATCCCCAGTTTTCATGAAGGTGTTAGGGTTTATTCTTATATAATTTTAACCAAATTTCAGTGCTATACCTCAAGTACTTACAGATATATGGACTGTGAAAAATTCCCGTTGTATGGGAGATGCCACACATCCTTTTTCTTTATCTCCAATTTTCATGAAGGTGTTAGGGTTTATTCTCATATAATTTTAACCAAATTTCAGTGCTATACCTCAAGTACTTACAGATATAGGGACTGTGAAAAATTCCAGTTGTATGGGAGATGCCACGCATCCTTTTTCTTTATCCCCAGTTTTCATGAAGGTGTTAGGGTTTATTCTCATATAATTTTAACCAAATTTCAGTGCTATACCTCAAGTACTTACAGATATATGGACTGCGAAAAATTCCAATTGTATGGGAGATGCCACGCATCCTTTTTCTTTATCTCCAATTTTCATGAAGGTGTTAGGGTTTATTCTCATATAATTTTAACCAAATTTCAGTGCTATACCTCAAGTACTTCCAGATATAGGGACTGCGAAAAATTCCATTTGTATAGAAGATGCCACGCATCCTTTTTCTTTATCCCCAGTTTTCATGAAGGTGTTAGGGTTTATTCTTATATAATTTTAACCAAATTTCAGTGCTATACCTCAAGTACTTACAGATATATGGACTGTGAAAAATTCCAGTTGTATGGGAGATGCCACACATCCTTTTTCTTTATCTCCAATTTTCATGAAGGTGTTAGGGTTTATTCTCATATAATTTTAACCAAATTTCAGTGCTATACCTCAAGTACTTCCAGATATAGGGACTGCGAAAAATTCCATTTGTATAGAAGATGCCACGCATCCTTTTTCTTTATCCCCAGTTTTCATGAAGGTGTTAGGGTTTATTCTTATATAATTTTAACCAAATTTCAGTGCTATACCTCAAGTACTTACAGATATATGGACTGTGAAAAATTCCAGTTGTATGGGAGATGCCACACATCCTTTTTCTTTATCTCCAATTTTCATGAAGGTGTTAGGGTTTATTCTCATATAATTTTAACCAAATTTCAGTGCTATACCTCAAGTACTTACAGATATAGGGACTGTGAAAAATTCCAGTTGTATGGGAGATGCCACCCATCCTTTTTCTTTATCCCCAGTTTTCATGAAGGTGTTAGGGTTTATTCTCATATAATGTTAACCAAATTTCAGTGCTATACCTCAAGTACTTCCAGATATAGGGACTGCGAAAAATTCCATTTGTATAGAAGATGCCACGCTTCCTTTTTCTTTATCCCCAGTTTTCATGAAGGTGTTAGGGTTTATTCTTATATAATTTTAACCAAATTTCAGTGCTATACCCCAAGTACTTACAGATATATGGACTGTGAAAAATTCCAGTTGTATGGGAGATGCCACACATCCTTTTTCTTTATCTCCAATTTTCATGAATTTGTTAGGGTTTATTCTGATATAATTTTAACCAAATTTCAGTGCTATACCTCAAGTACTTACAGATACATATATGGACTGCGAAAAATTCCAGTTGTGTGGGAGATGCCACGCATCCTTTTTCTTTATCCCCAGTTTTCATGAAGGTGTTAGGGTTTATTCTCATATAATTTTAACCAAATTTCAGTGCTATACCTCAAGTACTTACAGATAGATATATGGACTGCGAAAAATTCCAGTTGTATGGGAGATGCCACGCATCCTTTTTCTTTATCCCCAGTTTTCATGAAGGTGTTAGGGTTTATTCTCATATAATTTTAACCAAATTTCAGTGCTATACCTCAAATACTTCCAGATATATGGACTGCGAAAAATTCCATTTGTATAGGAGATGTCACGCATCCTTTTTCTTTATCCCCAGTTTTCATGAAGGTGTTAGGGTTTATTCTCATATAATTTTAACCAAATTTCAGTGCTATACCTCAAATACTTCCAGATATATGGACTGCGAAAAATTCCAGTTGTATGGGAGATGCCACGCATCCTTTTTCTTTATCCCCAGTTTTCATGAAGGTGTTAGGGTTTATTCTCATATAATTTTAACCAAATTTCAGTGCTATACCTCAAATACTTCCAGATATATGGACTGCGAAAAATTCCATTTGTATAGGAGATGCCACGCATCCTTTTTCTTTATCCCCAGTTTTCATGAAGGTGTTAGGGTTTATTCTCATATAATTTTAACCAAATTTCAGTGCTATACCTCAAGTACTTACAGATATAGGGACTGTCAAAAATTCCAGTTGTATGGGAGATGCCACGCATCCTTTTTCTTTATCTCCAATTTTCATAAAGGTGTTAGGGTTTATTCTCATATAATTTTAACCAAATTTCAGTGCTATACCTCAAGTACTTCCAGATATAGGGACTGTGAAAAATTCCAGTTGTATGGGAGATGCCACGCATCCTTTTTCTTTATCTCCAATTTTCATGAAGGTGTTAGGGTTTATTCTCATATAATTTTAACCAAATTTCAGTGCTTTACCTCAAGTACTTACAGATATATGGATTGCGACACATTCCAGTTGTATGGGAGATGCCACGCATCCTTTTTCTTTATCTCCAATTTTCATGAAGGTGTTAGGGTTTATTCTCATATAATTTTAACCAAATTTCAGTGCTATACCTCAAGTACTTCCAGATATAGGGACTGCGAAAAATTCCATTTGTATAGAAGATGCCACGCATCCTTTTTCTTTATCCCCAGTTTTCATGAAGGTGTTAGGGTTTATTCTTATATAATTTTAACCAAATTTCAGTGCTATACCCCAAGTACTTACAGATATATGGACTGCGAAAAATACCAGTTGTGTGGGAGATGCCACGCATCCTTTTTCTTTATCCCCAGTTTTCATGAAGGTGTTAGGGTTTATTCTCATATAATTTTAACCAAATTTCAGTGCTATACCTCAAGTACTTACAGATATATGGACTGCGACACATTCCAGTTGTATGGGAGATGCCACGCATCCTTTTTCTTTATCTCCAATTTTCATGAAGGTGTTAGGGTTTATTCTCATATAATTTTAACCAAATTTCAGTGCTATACCTCAAGTACTTCCAGATATAGGGACTGTGAAAAATTCCAGTTGTATGGGAGATGTCACGCATCCTTTTTCTTTATCTCCAATTTTCATGAAGGTGTTAGGGTTTATTCTCATATAATTTTAACCAAATTTCAGTGCTTTACCTCAAGTACTTACAGATATATGGATTGCGACACATTCCAGTTGTATGGGAGATGCCACGCATCCTTTTTCTTTATCTCCAATTTTCATGAAGGTGTTAGGGTTTATTCTCATATAATTTTAACCAAATTTCAGTGCTATACCTCAAGTACTTCCAGATATAGGGACTGCGAAAAATTCCATTTGTATAGAAGATGCCACGCATCCTTTTTCTTTATCCCCAGTTTTCATGAAGGTGTTAGGGTTTATTCTTATATAATTTTAACCAAATTTCAGTGCTATACCCCAAGTACTTACAGATATATGGACTGCGAAAAATACCAGTTGTGTGGGAGATGCCACGCATCCTTTTTCTTTATCCCCAGTTTTCATGAAGGTGTTAGGGTTTATTCTCATATAATTTTAACCAAATTTCAGTGCTATACCTCAAGTACTTACAGATATATGGACTGCGACACATTCCAGTTGTATGGGAGATGCCACGCATCCTTTTTCTTTATCTCCAATTTTCATGAAGGTGTTAGGGTTTATTCTCATATAATTTTAACCAAATTTCAGTGCTATACCTCAAGTACTTCCAGATATAGGGACTGTGAAAAATTCCAGTTGTATGGGAGATGCCACGCATCCTTCTTCTTTATCCCCAGTTTTCATGAAGGTGTTAGGGTTTATTCTCATATAATTTTAACCAAATTTCAGTGCTATACCTCAAGTACTTCCAGATATAGGGACTGCGAAAAATTCCATTTGTATAGAAGATGCCACGCATCCTTTTTCTTTATCTCCAATTTTCATGAAGATGTTAGGGTTTATTCTCATATAATTTTAACCAAATTTCAGTGCTATACCTCAAGTACTTACAGATATAGGGACTGTGAAAAATTCCAGTTGTATGGGATATGCCACGCATCCTTTTTCTTTTTCCCCAGTTTTCATGAAGGTGTTAGGGTTTATTCTCATATAATTTTAACCAAATTTCAGTGCTATACCTCAAGTACTTCCAGATATAGGGACTGCGAAAAATTCCATTTGTATAGAAGATGCCACGCATCCTTTTTCTTTATCCCCAGTTTTCATGAAGGTGTTAGGGTTTATTCTTATATAATTTTAACCAAATTTCAGTGCTATACCTCAAGTACTTACAGATATATGGACTGTGAAAAATTCCCGTTGTATGGGAGATGCCACACATCCTTTTTCTTTATCTCCAATTTTCATGAAGGTGTTAGGGTTTATTCTCATATAATTTTAACCAAATTTCAGTGCTATACCTCAAGTACTTCCAGATATAGGGACTGCGAAAAATTCCATTTGTATAGAAGATGCCACGCATCCTTTTTCTTTATCCCCAGTTTTCATGAAGGTGTTAGGGTTTATTCTTATATAATTTTAACCAAATTTCAGTGCTATACCTCAAGTACTTACAGATATATGGACTGTGAAAAATTCCAGTTGTATGGGAGATGCCACACATCCTTTTTCTTTATCTCCAATTTTCATGAAGGTGTTAGGGTTTATTCTCATATAATTTTAACCAAATTTCAGTGCTATACCTCAAGTACTTACAGATACATATATGGACTGCGAAAAAATCCAGTTGTGTGGGAGATGCCACGCATCCTTTTTCTTTATCCCCAGTTTTCATGAAGGTGTTAGGGTTTATTCTCATATAATTTTAACCAAATTTCAGTGCTATACCTCAAGTACTTCCAGATATATGGACTGCGAAAAATTCCATTTGTATAGGAGATGTCACGCATCCTTTTTCTTTATCCCCAGTTTTCATGAAGGTGTTAGGGTTTATTCTCATATAATTTTAACCAAATTTCAGTGCTATACCTCAAGTACTTACAGATATGGGGACTGTCAAAAATTCCAGTTGTATGGGAGATGCCACGCATCCTTTGTTAGGTGTTAGGGTTTATTCTCATATAATTTTAACCAAATTTCAGTGCTATACCTCAAGTACTTCCAGATATAGGGACTGTGAAAAATTCCAGTTGTATGGGAGATGCCACGCATCCTTTTTCTTTATCTCCAATTTTCATGAAGGTGTTGGGGTTTATTCTCATATAATTTTAACCAAATTTCAGTGCTATACCTCAAGTACTTACAGATATAGGGACTGTGAAAAATTCCAGTTGTATGGGAGATGCCACGCATCCTTTTTCTTTTTCCCCAGTTTTCATGAAGGTGTTAGGGTTTATTCTCATATAATTTTAACCAAATTTCAGTGCTATACCTCAAGTACTTCCAGATATAGGGACTGCGAAAAATTCCAGTTGTATGGGAGATGCCACGCATTATTCTTCTTTATCCCCAGTTTTCATGAAGGTGTTAGGGTTTATTCTCATATAATTTTAACCAAATTTCAGTGCTATACCTCAAGTACTTCCAGATATATGGACTGCGAAAAATACCAGTTGTGTGGGAGATGCCACGCATCCTTTTTCTTTATCCCCAGTTTTCATGAAGGTGTTAGGGTTTATTCTCATATAATTTTAACCAAATTTCAGTGCTATACCTCAAGTACTTACAGATATATGGACTGCGACACATTCCAGTTGTATGGGAGATGCCACGCATCCTTTTTCTTTATCTCCAATTTTCATGAAGGTGTTAGGGTTTATTCTCATATAATTTTAACCAAATTTCAGTGCTATACCTCAAGTACATCCAGATATAGGGACTGTGAAAAATTCCAGTTGTATGGGAGATGCCACGCATCCTTCTTCTTTATCCCCAGTTTTCATGAAGGTGTTAGGGTTTATTCTCATATAATTTTAACCAAATTTCAGTGCTATACCTCAAGTACTTCCAGATATAGGGACTGCGAAAAATTCCATTTGTATAGAAGATGCCACGCATCCTTTTTCTTTATCCCCAGTTTTCATGAAGGTGTTAGGGTTTATTCTTATATAATTTTAACCAAATTTCAGTGCTATACCTCAAGTACTTACAGATATATGGACTGCGACACATTCCAGTTGTATGGGAGATGCCACGCATCCTTTTTCTTTATCTCCAATTTTCATGAAGGTGTTAGGGTTTATTCTCATATAATTTTAACCAAATTTCAGTGCTATACCTCAAGTACTTACAGATATAGGGACTGTGAAAAATTCCAGTTGTATGGGAGATGCCACGCATCCTTTTTCTTTATCCCCAGTTTTCATGAAGGTGTTAGGGTTTATTCTCATATAATTTTAACCAAATTTCAGTGCTATACCTCAAGTACTTACAGATATATGGACTGCGAAAAATTCCAATTGTATGGGAGATGCCACGCATCCTTTTTCTTTATCTCCAATTTTCATGAAGGTGTTAGGGTTTATTCTCATATAATTTTAACCAAATTTCAGTGCTATACCTCAAGTACTTCCAGATATAGGGACTGTGAAAAATTCCAGTTGTATGGGAGATGCCACGCATCCTTTTTCTTTATCTCCAATTTTCATGAAGGTGTTGGGGTTTATTCTCATATAATTTTAACCAAATTTCAGTGCTATACCTCAAGTACTTCCAGATATAGGGACTGCGAAAAATTCCATTTGTATAGAAGATGCCACGCTTCCTTTTTCTTTATCCCCAGTTTTCATGAAGGTGTTAGGGTTTATTCTTATATAATTTTAACCAAATTTCAGTGCTATACCCCAAGTACTTACAGATATATGGACTGTGAAAAATTCCAGTTGTATGGGAGATGCCACACATCCTTTTTCTTTATCTCCAATTTTCATGAATTTGTTAGGGTTTATTCTGATATAATTTTAACCAAATTTCAGTGCTATACCTCAAGTACTTACAGATACATATATGGACTGCGAAAAATTCCAGTTGTGTGGGAGATGCCACGCATCCTTTTTCTTTATCCCCAGTTTTCATGAAGGTGTTAGGGTTTATTCTCATATAATTTTAACCAAATTTCAGTGCTATACCTCAAGTACTTACAGATAGATATATGGACTGCGAAAAATTCCAGTTGTATGGGAGATGCCACGCATCCTTTTTCTTTATCCCCAGTTTTCATGAAGGTGTTAGGGTTTATTCTCATATAATTTTAACCAAATTTCAGTGCTATACCTCAAATACTTCCAGATATATGGACTGCGAAAAATTCCATTTGTATAGGAGATGTCACGCATCCTTTTTCTTTATCCCCAGTTTTCATGAAGGTGTTAGGGTTTATTCTCATATAATTTTAACCAAATTTCAGTGCTATACCTCAAATACTTCCAGATATATGGACTGCGAAAAATTCCAGTTGTATGGGAGATGCCACGCATCCTTTTTCTTTATCCCCAGTTTTCATGAAGGTGTTAGGGTTTATTCTCATATAATTTTAACCAAATTTCAGTGCTATACCTCAAATACTTCCAGATATATGGACTGCGAAAAATTCCATTTGTATAGGAGATGCCACGCATCCTTTTTCTTTATCCCCAGTTTTCATGAAGGTGTTAGGGTTTATTCTCATATAATTTTAACCAAATTTCAGTGCTATACCTCAAGTACTTACAGATATAGGGACTGTCAAAAATTCCAGTTGTATGGGAGATGCCACGCATCCTTTTTCTTTATCTCCAATTTTCATAAAGGTGTTAGGGTTTATTCTCATATAATTTTAACCAAATTTCAGTGCTATACCTCAAGTACTTCCAGATATAGGGACTGTGAAAAATTCCAGTTGTATGGGAGATGCCACGCATCCTTTTTCTTTATCTCCAATTTTCATGAAGGTGTTAGGGTTTATTCTCATATAATTTTAACCAAATTTCAGTGCTTTACCTCAAGTACTTACAGATATATGGATTGCGACACATTCCAGTTGTATGGGAGATGCCACGCATCCTTTTTCTTTATCTCCAATTTTCATGAAGGTGTTAGGGTTTATTCTCATATAATTTTAACCAAATTTCAGTGCTATACCTCAAGTACTTCCAGATATAGGGACTGCGAAAAATTCCATTTGTATAGAAGATGCCACGCATCCTTTTTCTTTATCCCCAGTTTTCATGAAGGTGTTAGGGTTTATTCTTATATAATTTTAACCAAATTTCAGTGCTATACCCCAAGTACTTACAGATATATGGACTGCGAAAAATACCAGTTGTGTGGGAGATGCCACGCATCCTTTTTCTTTATCCCCAGTTTTCATGAAGGTGTTAGGGTTTATTCTCATATAATTTTAACCAAATTTCAGTGCTATACCTCAAGTACTTACAGATATATGGACTGCGACACATTCCAGTTGTATGGGAGATGCCACGCATCCTTTTTCTTTATCTCCAAGTTTCATGAAGGTGTTAGGGTTTATTCTCATATAATTTTAACCAAATTTCAGTGCTATACCTCAAGTACTTCCAGATATAGGGACTGTGAAAAATTCCAGTTGTATGGGAGATGCCACGCATCCTTTTTCTTTATCTCCAATTTTCATGAAGGTGTTAGGGTTTATTCTCATATAATTTTAACCAAATTTCAGTGCTTTACCTCAAGTACTTACAGATATATGGATTGCGACACATTCCAGTTGTATGGGAGATGCCACGCATCCTTTTTCTTTATCTCCAATTTTCATGAAGGTGTTAGGGTTTATTCTCATATAATTTTAACCAAATTTCAGTGCTATACCTCAAGTACTTCCAGATATAGGGACTGCGAAAAATTCCATTTGTATAGAAGATGCCACGCATCCTTTTTCTTTATCCCCAGTTTTCATGAAGGTGTTAGGGTTTATTCTTATATAATTTTAACCAAATTTCAGTGCTATACCCCAAGTACTTACAGATATATGGACTGCGAAAAATACCAGTTGTGTGGGAGATGCCACGCATCCTTTTTCTTTATCCCCAGTTTTCATGAAGGTGTTAGGGTTTATTCTCATATAATTTTAACCAAATTTCAGTGCTATACCTCAAGTACTTACAGATATATGGACTGCGACACATTCCAGTTGTATGGGAGATGCCACGCATCCTTTTTCTTTATCTCCAATTTTCATGAAGGTGTTAGGGTTTATTCTCATATAATTTTAACCAAATTTCAGTGCTATACCTCAAGTACTTCCAGATATAGGGACTGTGAAAAATTCCAGTTGTATGGGAGATGCCACGCATCCTTCTTCTTTATCCCCAGTTTTCATGAAGGTGTTAGGGTTTATTCTCATATAATTTTAACCAAATTTCAGTGCTATACCTCAAGTACTTCCAGATATAGGGACTGCGAAAAATTCCATTTGTATAGAAGATGCCACGCATCCTTTTTCTTTATCTCCAATTTTCATGAAGATGTTAGGGTTTATTCTCATATAATTTTAACCAAATTTCAGTGCTATACCTCAAGTACTTACAGATATAGGGACTGTGAAAAATTCCAGTTGTATGGGATATGCCACGCATCCTTTTTCTTTTTCCCCAGTTTTCATGAAGGTGTTAGGGTTTATTCTCATATAATTTTAACCAAATTTCAGTGCTATACCTCAAGTACTTCCAGATATAGGGACTGCGAAAAATTCCATTTGTATAGAAGATGCCACGCATCCTTTTTCTTTATCCCCAGTTTTCATGAAGGTGTTAGGGTTTATTCTTATATAATTTTAACCAAATTTCAGTGCTATACCTCAAGTACTTACAGATATATGGACTGTGAAAAATTCCCGTTGTATGGGAGATGCCACACATCCTTTTTCTTTATCTCCAATTTTCATGAAGGTGTTAGGGTTTATTCTCATATAATTTTAACCAAATTTCAGTGCTATACCTCAAGTACTTGCAGATATAGGGACTGCGAAAAATTCCATTTGTATAGAAGATGCCACGCATCCTTTTTCTTTATCCCCAGTTTTCATGAAGGTGTTAGGGTTTATTCTTATATAATTTTAACCAAATTTCAGTGCTATACCTCAAGTACTTACAGATATATGGACTGTGAAAAATTCCAGTTGTATGGGAGATGCCACACATCCTTTTTCTTTATCTCCAATTTTCATGAAGGTGTTAGGGTTTATTCTCATATAATTTTAACCAAATTTCAGTGCTATACCTCAAGTACTTACAGATACATATATGGACTGCGAAAAAATCCAGTTGTGTGGGAGATGCCACGCATCCTTTTTCTTTATCCCCAGTTTTCATGAAGGTGTTAGGGTTTATTCTCATATAATTTTAACCAAATTTCAGTGCTATACCTCAAGTACTTCCAGATATATGGACTGCGAAAAATTCCATTTGTATAGGAGATGTCACGCATCCTTTTTCTTTATCCCCAGTTTTCATGAAGGTGTTAGGGTTTATTCTCATATAATTTTAACCAAATTTCAGTGCTATACCTCAAGTACTTACAGATATGGGGACTGTCAAAAATTCCAGTTGTATGGGAGATGCCACGCATCCTTTGTTAGGTGTTAGGGTTTATTCTCATATAATTTTAACCAAATTTCAGTGCTATACCTCAAGTACTTCCAGATATAGGGACTGTGAAAAATTCCAGTTGTATGGGAGATGCCACGCATCCTTTTTCTTTATCTCCAATTTTCATGAAGGTGTTGGGGTTTATTCTCATATAATTTTAACCAAATTTCAGTGCTATACCTCAAGTACTTACAGATATAGGGACTGTGAAAAATTCCAGTTGTATGGGAGATGCCACGCATCCTTTTTCTTTTTCCCCAGTTTTCATGAAGGTGTTAGGGTTTATTCTCATATAATTTTAACCAAATTTCAGTGCTATACCTCAAGTACTTCCAGATATAGGGACTGCGAAAAATTCCAGTTGTATGGGAGATGCCACGCATCCTTCTTCTTTATCCCCAGTTTTCATGAAGGTGTTAGGGTTTATTCTCATATAATTTTAACCAAATTTCAGTGCTATACCTCAAGTACTTCCAGATATATGGACTGCGAAAAATACCAGTTGTGTGGGAGATGCCACGCATCCTTTTTCTTTATCCCCAGTTTTCATGAAGGTGTTAGGGTTTATTCTCATATAATTTTAACCAAATTTCAGTGCTATACCTCACGTACTTACAGATATATGGACTGCGACACATTCCAGTTGTATGGGAGATGCCACGCATCCTTTTTCTTTATCTCCAATTTCCATGAAGGTGTTAGGGTTTATTCTCATATAATTTTAACCAAATTTCAGTGCTATACCTCAAGTACATCCAGATATAGGGACTGTGAAAAATTCCAGTTGTATGGGAGATGCCACGCATCCTTCTTCTTTATCCCCAGTTTTCATGAAGGTGTTAGGGTTTATTCTCATATAATTTTAACCAAATTTCAGTGCTATACCTCAAGTACTTCCAGATATAGGGACTGCGAAAAATTCCATTTGTATAGAAGATGCCACGCATCCTTTTTCTTTATCCCCAGTTTTCATGAAGGTGTTAGGGTTTATTCTTATATAATTTTAACCAAATTTCAGTGCTATACCTCAAGTACTTACAGATATATGGACTGCGACACATTCCAGTTGTATGGGAGATGCCACGCACCCTTTTTCTTTATCTCCAATTTTCATGAAGGTGTTAGGGTTTATTCTCATATAATTTTAACCAAATTTCAGTGCTATACCTCAAGTACTTACAGATATAGGGACTGTGAAAAATTCCAGTTGTATGGGAGATGCCACGCATCCTTTTTCTTTATCCCCAGTTTTCATGAAGGTGTTAGGGTTTATTCTCATATAATTTTAACCAAATTTCAGTGCTATACCTCAAGTACTTACAGATATATGGACTGCGAAAAATTCCAATTGTATGGGAGATGCCACGCATCCTTTTTCTTTATCTCCAATTTTCATGAAGGTGTTAGGGTTTATTCTCATATAATTTTAACCAAATTTCAGTGCTATACCTCAAGTACTTCCAGATATAGGGACTGCGAAAAATTCCATTTGTATAGAAGATGCCACGCATCCTTTTTCTTTATCCCCAGTTTTCATGAAGGTGTTAGGGTTTATTCTCATATAATTTTAACCAAATTTCAGTGCTATACCTCAAGTACTTACAGATATATGGACTGTGAAAAATTCCCGTTGTATGGGAGATGCCACACATCCTTTTTCTTTATCTCCAATTTTCATGAAGGTGTTAGGGTTTATTCTCATATAATTTTAACCAAATTTCAGTGCTATACCTCAAGTACTTACAGATATAGGGACTGTGAAAAATTCCAGTTGTATGGGAGATGCCACGCATCCTTTTTCTTTATCCCCAGTTTTCATGAAGGTGTTAATGTTTATTCTCATATAATTTTAACCAAATTTCAGTGCTATACCTCAAGTACTTACAGATATATGGACTGCGAAAAATTCCAATTGTATGGGAGATGCCACGCATCCTTTTTCTTTATCTCCAATTTTCATGAAGGTGTTAGGGTTTATTCTCATATAATTTTAACCAAATTTCAGTGCTATAACTCAAGTACTTCCAGATATAGGGACTGCGAAAAATTCCATTTGTATAGAAGATGCCACGCATCCTTTTTCTTTATCCCCAGTTTTCATGAAGGTGTTAGGGTTTATTCTTATATAATTTTAACCAAATTTCAGTGCTATACCTCAAGTACTTACAGATATATGGACTGTGAAAAATTCCAGTTGTATGGGAGATGCCACACATCCTTTTTCTTTATCTCCAATTTTCATGAAGGTGTTAGGGTTTATTCTCATATAATTTTAACCAAATTTCAGTGCTATACCTCAAGTACTTACAGATACATATATGGACTGCGAAAAATTCCAGTTGTGTGGGAGATGCCACGCATCCTTTTTCTTTATCCCCAGTTTTCATGAAGGTGTTAGGGTTTATTCTCATATAATTTTAACCAAATTTCAGTGCTATACCTCAAGTACTTCCAGATATATGGACTGCGAAAAATTCCATTTGTATAGGAGATGTCACGCATCCTTTTTCTTTATCCCCAGTTTTCATGAAGGTGTTAGGGTTTATTCTCATATAATTTTAACCAAATTTCAGTGCTATACCTCAAGTACTTACAGATATAGGGACTGTCAAAAATTCCAGTTGTATGGGAGATGCCACGCATCCTTTGTTAGGTGTTAGGGTTAGGTGTTAGGGTTTATTCTCATATAATTTTAACCAAATTTCAGTGCTATACCTCAAGTACTTACAGATATATGGACTGCGAAACATTCCAGTTGTATGGGAGATGCCACGCATCCTTTTTCTTTATCTCCAATTTTCATGAAGGTGTTAGGGTTTATTCTCATATAATTTTAACCAAATTTCAGTGCTATACCTCAAGTACTTCCAGATATAGGGACTGTGAAAAATTCCAGTTGTATGGGAGATGCCACGCATCCTTTTTCTTTATCTCCAATTTTCATGAAGGTGTTAGGGTTTATTCTCATATAATTTTAACCAAATTTCAGTGCTATACCTCAAGTACTTACAGATATAGGGACTGTGAAAAATTCCAGTTGTATGGGAGATGCCACGCATCCTTTTTCTTTTTCCCCAGTTTTCATGAAGGTGTTAGGGTTTATTCTCATATAATTTTAACCAAATTTCAGTGCTATACCTCAAGTACTTCCAGATATAGGGACTGCGAAAAATTCCATTTGTATAGAAGATGCCACGCATCCTTTTTCTTTATCCCCAGTTTTCATGAAGGTGTTAGGGGTTATTCTTATATAATTTTAACCAAATTTCAGTGCTATACCTCAAGTACTTACAGACATATGGACTGTGAAAAATTCCCGTTGTATGGGAGATGCCACACATCCTTTTTCTTTGTCTCCAATTTTCATGAAGGTGTTAGGGTTTATTCTCATATAATTTTAACCAAATTTCAGTGCTATACCTCAAGTACTTACAGATATAGGGACTGTGAAAAATTCCAGTTGTATGGGAGATGCCACGCATCCTTTTTCTTTATCCCCAGTTTTCATGAAGGTGTTAGGGTTTATTCTGATATAATTTTAACCAAATTTCAGTGCTATACCTCAAGTACTTACAGATATATGGACTGCGAAAAATTCCAATTGTATGGGAGATGCCACGCATCCTTTTTCTTTATCCCCAGTTTTCATGAAGGTGTTAGGGTTTATTCTCATATAATTTTAACCAAATTTCAGTGCTATACCTCAAGTACTTCCAGATATAGGGACTGCGAAAAATTCCATTTGTATAGAAGATGCCACGCATCCTTTTTCTTTATCCCCAGTTTTCATGAAGGTGTTAGGGTTTATTCTTATATAATTTTAACCAAATTTCAGTGCTATACCTCAAGTACTTACAGATATATGGACTGTGAAAAATTCCAGTTGTATGGGAGATGCCACGCATCCTTTTTCTTTATCCCCAGTTTTCATGAAGGTGTTAGGGTTTATTCTCATATAATTTTAACCAAATTTCAGTGCTATACCTCAAGTACTTCCAGATATATGGACTGCGAAAAATTCCATTTGTATAGGAGATGTCACGCATCCTTTTTCTTTATCCCCAGTTTTCATGAAGGTGTTAGGGTTTATTCTCATATAATTTTAACCAAATTTCAGTGCTATACCTCAAGTACTTACAGATATAGGGACTGTCAAAAATTCCAGTTGTATGGGAGATGCCACGCATCCTTTTTCTTTATCTCCAATTTTCATGAAGGTGTTAGGGTTTATTCTCATATAATTTTAACCAAATTTCAGTGCTATACCTCAAGTACTTCCAGATATAGGGACTGTCAAAAATTCCAGTTGTATGGGAGATGCCACGCATCCTTTTTCTTTATCTCCAATTTTCATGAAGGTGTTAGGGTTTATTCTCATATAATTTTAACCAAATTTCAGTGCTATACCTCAAGTACTTCCAGATATAGGGACTGTGAAAAATTCCAGTTGTATGGGAGATGCCACGCATCCTTTTTCTTTATCTCCAATTTTCATGAAGGTGTTAGGGTTTATTCTCATATAATTTTAACCAAATTTCAGTGCTATACCTCAAGTACTTACAGATATAGGGACTGTGAAAAATTCCAGTTGTATGGGAGATGCCACGCATCCTTTTTCTTTTTCCCCAGTTTTCATGAAGGTGTTAGGGTTTATTCTCATATAATTTTAACCAAATTTCAGTGCTATACCTCAAGTACTTCCAGATATAGGGACTGCGAAAAATTCCATTTGTATAGAAGATGCCACGCATCCTTTTTCTTTATCCCCAGTTTTCATGAAGGTGTTAGGGGTTATTCTTATATAATTTTAACCAAATTTCAGTGCTATACCTCAAGTACTTACAGATATATGGACTGTGAAAAATTCCCGTTGTATGGGAGATGCCACACATCCTTTTTCTTTGTCTCCAATTTTCATGAAGGTGTTAGGGTTTATTCTCATATAATTTTAACCAAATTTCAGTGCTATACCTCAAGTACTTACAGATATAGGGACTGTGAAAAATTCCAGTTGTATGGGAGATGCCACGCATCCTTTTTCTTTATCCCCAGTTTTCATGAAGGTGTTAGGGTTTATTCTGATATAATTTTAACCAAATTTCAGTGCTATACCTCAAGTACTTACAGATATATGGACTGCGAAAAATTCCAATTGTATGGGAGATGCCACGCATCCTTTTTCTTTATCCCCAGTTTTCATGAAGGTGTTAGGGTTTATTCTCATATAATTTTAACCAAATTTCAGTGCTATACCTCAAGTACTTCCAGATATAGGGACTGCGAAAAATTCCATTTGTATAGAAGATGCCACGCATCCTTTTTCTTTATCCCCAGTTTTCATGAAGGTGTTAGGGTTTATTCTTATATAATTTTAACCAAATTTCAGTGCTATACCTCAAGTACTTACAGATATATGGACTGTGAAAAATTCCAGTTGTATGGGAGATGCCACGCATCCTTTTTCTTTATCCCCAGTTTTCATGAAGGTGTTAGGGTTTATTCTCATATAATTTTAACCAAATTTCAGTGCTATACCTCAAGTACTTCCAGATATATGGACTGCGAAAAATTCCATTTGTATAGGAGATGTCACGCATCCTTTTTCTTTATCCCCAGTTTTCATGAAGGTGTTAGGGTTTATTCTCATATAATTTTAACCAAATTTCAGTGCTATACCTCAAGTACTTACAGATATAGGGACTGTCAAAAATTCCAGTTGTATGGGAGATGCCACGCATCCTTTTTCTTTATCTCCAATTTTCATGAAGGTGTTAGGGTTTATTCTCATATAATTTTAACCAAATTTCAGTGCTATACCTCAAGTACTTCCAGATATAGGGACTGTCAAAAATTCCAGTTGTATGGGAGATGCCACGCATCCTTTTTCTTTATCTCCAATTTTCATGAAGGTGTTAGGGTTTATTCTCATATAATTTTAACCAAATTTCAGTGCTATACCTCAAGTACTTCCAGATATAGGGACTGTGAAAAATTCCAGTTGTATGGGAGATGCCACGCATCCTTTTTCTTTATCTCCAATTTTCATGAAGGTGTTAGGGTTTATTCTCATATAATTTTAACCAAATTTCAGTGCTATACCTCAAGTACTTCCAGATATATGGACTGTGAAAAATTCCAGTTGTATGGGAGATGCCACGCATCCTTTTTCTTTATCTCCAATTTTCATGAAGGTGTTAGGGTTTATTCTCATATAATTTTAACCAAATTTCAGTGCTATACCTCAAGTACTTCCAGATATAGGGACTGTGAAAAATTCCATCCTTTTTCTTTATCCCCAGTTTTCATGAAGGTGTTAGGGTTTATTCTCATATAATTTTAACCAAATTTCAGTGCTATACCTCAAGTACTTCCAGATATAGGGACTGCGAAAAATTCAATTTGTATAGAAGATGCCACGCATCCTTTTTCTTTATCCCCAGTTTTCATGAAGGTGTTAGGCTTTATTCTCATATAATTTTAACCAAATTTCAGTGCTATACCTCAAGTACTTACAGATATATGGACTGCGACACATTCCAGTTGTATGGGAGATGCCACGCATCCTTTTTCTTTATCTCCAATTTTCATGAAGGTGTTAGGGTTTATTCTCATATAATTTTAACCAAATTTCAGTGCTATACCTCAAGTACTTCCAGATATAGGGACTGCGAAAAATTCAATTTGTATAGAAGATGCCACGCATCCTTTTTCTTTATCCCCAGTTTTCATGAAGGTGTTAGGCTTTATTCTCATATAATTTTAACCAAATTTCAGTGCTATACCTCAAGTACTTACAGATATATGGACTGCGACACATTCCAGTTGTATGGGAGATGCCACGCATCCTTTTTCTTTATCTCCAATTTTCATGAAGGTGTTAGGGTTTATTCTCATATAATTTTAACCAAATTTCAGTGCTATACCTCAAGTACTTCCAGATATAGGGACTGTGAAAAATTCCAGTTGTATGGGAGATGCCACGCATCCTTCTTCTTTATCCCCAGTTTTCATAAAGGTGTTAGGGTTTATTCTCATATAATTTTAACCAAATTTCAGTGCTATACCTCAAGTACTTCCAGACATAGGGACTGCTAAAAATTCCATTTGTATAGAAGATGCCACGCATCCTTTTTCTTTATCTCCAATTTTCATGAAGGTGTTAGGGTTTATTCTCATATAATTTTAACCAAATTTCAGTGCTATACCTCAAGTACTTACAGATATAGGGACTGTGAAAAATTCCAGTTGTATGGGAGATGCCACGCATCCTTTTTCTTTTTCCCCAGTTTTCATGAAGGTGTTAGGGTTTATTCTCATATAATTTTAACCAAATTTCAGTGCTATACCTCAAGTACTTCCAGATATAGGGACTGCGAAAAATTCCATTTGTATAGAAGATGCCACGCATCCTTTTTCTTTATCCCCAGTTTTCATGAAGGTGTTAGGGTTTATTCTTATATAATTTTAACCAAATTTCAGTGCTATACCTCAAGTACTTACAGATATATGGACTGTGAAAAATTCCCGTTGTATGGGAGATGCCACACATCCTTTTTCTTTATCTCCAATTTTCATGAAGGTGTTAGGGTTTATTCTCATATAATTTTAACCAAATTTCAGTGCTATACCTCAAGTACTTACAGATATAGGGACTGTGAAAAATTCCAGTTGTATGGGAGATGCCACGCATCCTTTTTCTTTATCCCCAGTTTTCATGAAGGTGTTAGGGTTTATTCTCATATAATTTTAACCAAATTTCAGTGCTATACCTCAAGTACTTACAGATATATGGACTGCGAAAAATTCCAATTGTATGGGAGATGCCACGCATCCTTTTTCTTTATCCCCAGTTTTCATGAAGGTGTTAGGGTTTATTCTCATATAATTTTAACCAAATTTCAGTGCTATACCTCAAGTACTTCCAGATATAGGGACTGCGAAAAATTCCATTTGTATAGAAGATGCCACGCATCCTTTTTCTTTATCCCCAGTTTTCATGAAGGTGTTAGGGTTTATTCTTATATAATTTTAACCAAATTTCAGTGCTATACCTCAAGTACTTACAGATATATGGACTGTGAAAAATTCCAGTTGTATGGGAGATGCCACACATCCTTTTTCTTTATATGGGTTTATTCTCATATAATTTTAACCAAATTTCAGTGCTATACCTCAAGTACTTACAGATACATATATGGACTGCGAAAAATTCCAGTTGTGTGGGAGATGCCACGCATCCTTTTTCTTTATCCCCAGTTTTCATGAAGGTGTTAGGGTTTATTCTCATATAATTTTAACCAAATTTCAGTGCTATACCTCAAGTACTTACAGATATATGGACTGCGAAAAATTCCAGTTGTATGGGAGATGCCACGCATCCTTTTTCTTTATCCCCAGTTTTCATGAAGGTGTTAGGGTTTATTCTCATATAATTTTAACCAAATTTCAGTGCTATACCTCAAGTACTTCCAGATATATGGACTGCGAAAAATTCCATTTGTATAGGAGATGTCACGCATCCTTTTTCTTTATCCCCAGTTTTCATGAAGGTGTTAGGGTTTATTCTCATATAATTTTAACCAAATTTCAGTGCTATACCTCAAGTACTTACAGATATAGGGACTGTGAAAAATTCCAGTTGTATGGGAGATGCCACGCATCCTTTTTCTTTATCTCCAATTTTCATGAAGGTGTTAGGGTTTATTCTCATATAATTTTAACCAAATTTCAGTGCTATACCTCAAGTACTTACAGATATATGGACTGCGACACATTCCAGTTGTATGGGAGATGCCACGCATCCTTTTTCTTTATCTCCAATTTTCATGAAGGTGTTAGGGTTTATTCTCATATAATTTTAACCAAACTTCAGTGCTATACCTCAAGTACTTCCAGATATAGGGACTGCGAAAAATTCCATTTGTATAGAAGATGCCACGCATCCTTTTTCTTTATCTCCAATTTTCATGAAGGTGTTAGGGTTTATTCTCACATAGTTTTAACCAAATTTCAGTGCTATACCTCAAGTACTTACAGATACATATATGGACTGCGAAAAATTCCAGTTGTGTGAGAGATGCCACGCATCCTTTTTCTTTATCCCCAGTTTTCATGAAGGTGTTAGGGTTTATTCTCATATAATTTTAACCAAATTTCAGTGCTATACCTCAAGTACTTCCAGATATATGGACTGCGAAAAATTCCATTTGTATAGGAGATGCCACGCATCATTTTTCTTTATCCCCAGTTTTCATGAAGGTGTTAGGGTTTATTCTCATATAGTTTTAACCAAATTTCAGTGCTATACCTCAAGTACTTACAGATATATGGACTGCGAAAAATGCCAGTTGTATGGGAGCTGCCACGCATCCTTTTTCTTTATCCCCAGTTTTCATGAAGGTGTTAGGGTCTATTCTCATATAATTTTAACCAAATTTCAGTGCTATACCTCAAGTACTTCCAGATATATGGACTGCGAAAAATTCCATTTGTATAGGAGATGCCACGCATCATTTTTCTTTATCCCCAGTTTTCATGAAGGTGTTAGGGTTTATTCTCATATAATTTTAACCAAGCTTCAGTGCTATACCTCAAGTACTTCCAGATATATGGACTGCGAAAAATTCCATTTGTATAGAAGATGCCACGCATCCTTTTTCTTTATCTCCAATTTTCATGAAGGTGTTAGGGTTTATTCTCACATAATTTTAACCAAATTTCAGTGCTATACCTCAAGTACTTACAGATACATATATGGACTGCGAAAAATTCCAGTTGTATGGGAGATGCCACGCATCCTTTTTCTTTATCTCCAATTTTCATGAAGGTGTTAGGGTTTATTCTCATATAATTTTAACCAAATTTCAGTGCTATACCTCAAGTACTTACAGATATATGGACTGCGACACATTCCAGTTGTATGGGAGATGCCACGCATCCTTTTTCTTTATCTCCAATTTTCATGAAGGTGTTAGGGTTTATTCTCATATAATTTTAACCAAACTTCAGTGCTATACCTCAAGTACTTCCAGATATAGGGACTGCGAAAAATTCCATTTGTATAGAAGATGCCACGCATCCTTTTTCTTTATCTCCAATTTTCATGAAGGTGTTAGGGTTTATTCTCACATAATTTTAACCAAATTTCAGTGCTATACCTCAAGTACTTACAGATACATATATGGACTGCGAAAAATTCCAGTTGTGTGAGAGATGCCACGCATCCTTTTTCTTTATCCCCAGTTTTCATGAAGGTGTTAGGGTTTATTCTCATATAATTTTAACCAAATTTCAGTGCTATACCTCAAGTACTTACAGATATATGGACTGCGAAAAATTCCAGTTGTATGGGAGATGCCACGCATCCTTTTTCTTTATCCCCAGTTTTCATGAAGGTGTTAGGGTCTATTCTCATATAATTTTAACCAAATTTCAGTGCTATACCTCAAGTACTTCCAGATATATGGACTGCGAAAAATTCCAGTTGTATGGGAGATGCCACGCATCCTTTTTCTTTATCCCCAGTTTTCATAAAGGTGTTAGGGTCTATTCTCATATAATTTTAACCAAACTTCAGTGCTATACCTCAAGTACTTCCAGATATAGGGACTGCGAAAAATTCCATTTGTATAGAAGATGCCACGCATCCTTTTTCTTTATCTCCAATTTTCATGAAGGTGTTAGGGTTTATTCTCACATAATTTTAACCAAATTTCAGTGCTATACCTCAAGTACTTACAGATACATATATGGACTGCGAAAAATTCCAGTTGTGTGAGAGATGCCACGCATCCTTTTTCTTTATCCCCACTTTTCATGAAGGTGTTAGGGTTTATTCTCATATAATTTTAACCAAATTTCAGTGCTATACCTCAAGTACTTACAGATATATGGACTGCGAAAAATTCCAGTTGTATGGGAGATGCCACGCATCCTTTTTCTTTATCCCCAGCTTTCATGAAGGTGTTAGGGTCTATTCTCATATAATTTTAACCAAATTTCAGTGCTATACCTCAAGTACTTCCAGATATAGGGACTGTGAAAAATTCCAGTTGTATGGGAGATGCCACGCATCCTTTTTCTTTATCTCCAATTTTCATGAAGGTGTTAGGGTTTATTCTCATATAATTTTAACCAAATTTCAGTGCTATACCTCAAGTACTTACAGATATATGGACTTCGACACATATAATTTTAACCAAATTTCAGTGCTATACCTCAAGTACTTACAGATATATGGACTGCGACACTTTCCAGTTGTATGGGAGATGCCACGCATCCTTTTTCTTTATCCCCAGTTTTCATGAAGGTGTTAGGGTTTATTCTCATATAATTTTAACCAAATTTCAGTGCTATACCTCAAGTACTTACAGATATATGGACTGCGAAAAATTCCAGTTGTATGGGAGATGCCACGCATCCTTTTTCTTTATCCCCAGTTTTCATGAAGGTGTTAGGGTCTATTCTCATATAATTTTAACCAAATTTCAGTGCTATACCTCAAGTACTTCCAGATATATGGACTGCGAAAAATTCCATTTGTATAGGAGATGCCACGCATCCTTTTTCTTTATCCCCAGTTTTCATGAAGGTGTTAGGGTTTATTCTCATATAATTTTAACCAAATTTCAGTGCTATACCTCAAGTACTTACAGATCTAGGGACTGTGAAAAATTCCAGTTGTATGGGAGATGCCACGCATCCTTTTTCTTTATCTCCAATTTTCATGAAGGTGTTAGGGTTTATTCTCATATAATTTTAACCAAATTTCAGTGCTATACCTCAAGTACTTACAGATATATGGACTGCGACACATTCCAGTTGTATGGGAGATGCCACGCATCCTTTTTCTTTATCTCCAATTTTCATGAAGGTGTTAGGGTTTATTCTCATATAATTTTAACCAAATTTCAGTGCTATACCTCAAGTACTTCCAGATATAGGGACTGTGAAAAATTCCAGTTGTATGGGAGATGCCACGCATCCTTTTTCTTTATCTCCAATTTTCATGAAGGTGTTAGAGTTTATTCTCATATAATTTTAACCAAATTTCAGTGCTATACCTCAAGTACTTACAGATATATGGACTGCGACACATTCCAGTTGTATGGGAGATGCCACGCATCCTTTTTCTTTATCTCCAATTTTCATGAAGGTGTTAGGGTTTATTCTCATATAATTTTAACCAAATTTCAGTGCTATACCTCAAGTTCCTCCAGATATAGGGACTGCGAAAAATTCTATTTGTATAGAAGATGCCAAGCATCCTTTTTCTTTATCTCCAATTTTCATGAAGGTGTTAGGGTTTATTCTCATATAATTTTAACCAAATTTCAGTGCTATACCTCAAGTACTTACAGATATATGGACTGCGAAAAATTCCAGTTGTATGGGAGATGCCACGCATCCTTTTTCTTTATCCCCAGTTTTCATGAAGGTGTTAGGGTTTATTCTCACATAATTTTAACCAAATTTCAGTGCTATACCTCAAGTACTTACAGATACATATAGGGACTGCGAAAAATTCCAGTTGTATGGGAGATGCCACGCATCCTTTTTCTTTATCTCCAATTTTCATGAAGGTGTTAGGGTTTATTCTCATATAATTTTAACCAAATTTCAGTGCTATACCTCAAGTACTTCCAGATATAGGGACTGTGAAAAATTCCAATTTTCATGAAGGTGTTAGGGTTTATTCTCATATAATTTTAACCAAACTTCAGTGCTATACCTCAAGTACTTCCAGATATAGGGACTGCGAAAAATTCCATTTGTATAGAAGATGCCACGCATCCTTTTTCTTTATCTCCAATTTTCATGAAGGTGTTAGGGTTTATTCTCACATAGTTTTAACCAAATTTCAGTGCTATACCTCAAGTACTTACAGATACATATATGGACTGCGAAAAATTCCAGTTGTGTGAGAGATGCCACGCATCCTTTTTCTTTATCCCCAGTTTTCATGAAGGTGTTAGGGTTTATTCTCATATAATTTTAACCAAATTTCAGTGCTATACCTCAAGTACTTACAGATATATGGACTGCGAAAAATTCCAGTTGTATGGGAGATGCCACGCATCCTTTTTCTTTATCCCCAGTTTTCATGAAGGTGTTAGGGTCTATTCTCATATAATTTTAACCAAATTTCAGTGCTATACCTCAAGTACTTCCAGATATATGGACTGCGAAAAATTCCATTTGTATAGGAGATGCCACGCATCCTTTTTCTTTATCCCCAGTTTTCATGAAGGTGTTAGGGTTTATTCTCATATAATTTTAACCAAACTTCAGTGCTATACCTCAAGTACTTCCAGATATATGGACTGCGAAAAATTCCATTTGTATAGAAGATGCCACGCATCCTTTTTCTTTATCTCCAATTTTCATGAAGGTGTTAGGGTTTATTCTCACATAATTTTAACCAAATTTCAGTGCTATACCACAAGTACTTACAGATACATATATGGACTGCGAAAAATTCCAGTTGTATGGGAGATGCCACGCATCCTTTTTCTTTATCTCCAATTTTCATGAAGGTGTTACGGTTTATTCTCATATAATTTTAACCAAATTTCAGTGCTATACCTCAAGTACTTACAGATATATGGACTGCGACACATTCCAGTTGTATGGGAGATGCCACGCATCCTTTTTCTTTATCTCCAATTTTCATGAAGGTGTTAGGGTTTATTCTCATATAATTTTAACCAAACTTCAGTGCTATACCTCAAGTACTTCCAGATATAGGGACTGCGAAAAATTCCATTTGTATAGAAGATGCCACGCATCCTTTTTCTTTATCTCCAATTTTCATGAAGGTGTTAGGGTTTATTCTCACATAATTTTAACCAAATTTCAGTGCTATACCTCAAGTACTTACAGATACATATATGGACTGCGAAAAATTCCAGTTGTGTGAGAGATGCCACGCATCCTTTTTCTTTATCCCCAGTTTTCATGAAGGTGTTAGGGTTTATTCTCATATAATTTTAACCAAATTTCAGTGCTATACCTCAAGTACTTACAGATATATGGACTGCGAAAAATTCCAGTTGTATGGGAGATGCCACGCATCCTTTTTCTTTATCCCCAGTTTTCATGAAGGTGTTAGGGTCTATTCTCATATAATTTTAACCAAATTTCAGTGCTATACCTCAAGTACTTCCAGATATATGGACTGCGAAAAATTCCAGTTGTATGGGAGATGCCACGCATCCTTTTTCTTTATCCCCAGTTTTCATAAAGGTGTTAGGGTCTATTCTCATATAATTTTAACCAAACTTCAGTGCTATACCTCAAGTACTTCCAGATATAGGGACTGCGAAAAATTCCATTTGTGTAGAAGATGCCACGCATTATTTTTCTTTATCTCCAATTTTCATGAAGGTGTTAGGGTTTATTCTCACATAATTTTAACCAAATTTCAGTGCTATACCTCAAGTACTTACAGATACATATATGGACTGCGAAAAATTCCAGTTGTGTGAGAGATGCCACGCATCCTTTTTCTTTATCCCCACTTTTCATGAAGGTGTTAGGGTTTATTCTCATATAATTTTAACCAAATTTCAGTGCTATACCTCAAGTACTTACAGATATATGGACTGCGAAAAATTCCAGTTGTATGGGAGATGCCACGCATCCTTTTTCTTTATCCCCAGTTTTCATGAAGGTGTTAGGGTCTATTCTCATATAATTTTAACCAAATTTCAGTGCTATACCTCAAGTACTTCCAGATATAGGGACTGTGAAAAATTCCAGTTGTATGGGAGATGCCACGCATCCTTTTTCTTTATCTCCAATTTTCATGAAGGTGTTAGGGTTTATTCTCATATAATTTTAACCAAATTTCAGTGCTATACCTCAAGTACTTACAGATATATGGACTTCGACACATATAATTTTAACCAAATTTCAGTGCTATACCTCAAGTACTTACAGATATATGGACTGCGACACATTCCAGTTGTATGGGAGATGCCACGCATCCTTTTTCTTTATCTCCAATTTTCATGAAGGTGTTAGGGTTTATTCTCATATAATTTTAACCAAATTTCAGTGCTATACCTCAAGTACTTCCAGATATAGGGACTGTGAAAAATTCCAGTTGTATGGGAGATGCCACGCATCCTTTTTCTTTATCTCCAATTTTCATGAAGGTGTTAGGGTTTATTCTCATATAATTTTAACCAAATTTCAGTGCTATACCTCAAGTACTTACAGATATATGGACTGCGACACTTTCCAGTTGTATGGGAGATGCCACCCATCCTTTTTCTTTATCCCCAGTTTTCATGAAGGTGTTAGGGTTTATTCTCATATAATTTTAACCAAATTTCAGTGCTATACCTCAAGTACTTACAGATATATGGACTGCGAAAAATTCCAGTTGTATGGGAGATGCCACGCATCCTTTTTCTTTATCCCCAGTTTTCATGAAGGTGTTAGGGTCTATTCTCATATAATTTTAACCAAATTTCAGTGCTATACCTCAAGTACTTCCAGATATATGGACTGCGAAAAATTCCATTTGTATAGGAGATGCCACGCATCCTTTTTCTTTATCCCCAGTTTTCATGAAGGTGTTAGGGTTTATTCTCATATAATTTTAACCAAATTTCAGTGCTATACCTCAAGTACTTACAGATCTAGGGACTGTGAAAAATTCCAGTTGTATGGGAGATGCCACGCATCCTTTTTCTTTATCTCCAATTTTCATGAAGGTGTTAGGGTTTATTCTCATATAATTTTAACCAAATTTCAGTGCTATACCTCAAGTACTTACAGATATATGGACTGCGACACATTCCAGTTGTATGGGAGATGCCACGCATCCTTTTTCTTTATCTCCAATTTTCATGAAGGTGTTAGGGTTTATTCTCATATAATTTTAACCAAATTTCAGTGCTATACCTCAAGTACTTCCAGATATAGGGACTGTGAAAAATTCCAGTTGTATGGGAGATGCCACGCATCCTTTTTCTTTATCTCCAATTTTCATGAAGGTGTTAGAGTTTATTCTCATATAATTTTAACCAAATTTCAGTGCTATACCTCAAGTACTTACAGATATATGGACTGCGACACATTCCAGTTGTATGGGAGATGCCACGCATCCTTTTTCTTTATCTCCAATTTTCATGAAGGTGTTAGGGTTTATTCTCATATAATTTTAACCAAATTTCAGTGCTATACCTCAAGTACTTACAGATATATGGACATCGAAAAATTCCAGTTGTATGGGAGATGCCACGCATCCTTTTTCTTTATCCCCAGTTTTCATGAAGGTGTTAGGGTCTATTCTCATATAATTTTAACCAAATTTCAGTGCTATACCTCAAGTACTTCCAGATATATGGACTGCGAAAAATTCCATTTGTATAGAAGATGCCACACATCCTTTTTCTTTATCCCCAGTTTTCATGAAGGTGTTAGGGTTTATTCTCATATAATTTTAACCAAATTTCAGTGCTATACCTCAAGTACTTACAGATACATATATGGACTGCGAAAAATTCCAGTTGTATGGGAGATGCCACGCATCCTTTTTCATTATCTCCAATTTTCATGAAGGTGTTAGGGTTTATTCTCATATAATTTTAACCAAATTTCAGTGCTATACCTCAAGTACTTACAGATATATGGACTGCGACACATTCCAGTTGTATGGGAGATGCCACGCATCCTTTTTCTTTATCTCCAATTTTCATGAAGGTGTTAGGGTTTATTCTCATATAATTTTAACCAACTTTCAGTGCTATACCTCAAGTACTTCCAGATATAGGGACTGCGAAAAATTCCATTTGTATAGAAGATGCCACGCATCCTTTTTCTTTATCTCCAATTTTCATGAAGGTGTTAGGGTTTATTCTCATATAATTTTAACCAAATTTCAGTGCTATACCTCAAGTACTTACAGATATAGGGAGTGTGAAAAATTCCAGTTGTATGGGAGATGCCACGCATCCTTTTTCTTTATCCCCAGTTTTCATGAGGGTGTTAGGGTTTATTCTCATATAATTTTAACCAAATTTCAGTGCTATACCTCAAGTACTTACAGATACATATATGGACTGCGAAAAATTCCAGTTGTATGGGAGATGCCACGCATCCTTTTTCTTTATCCCCAGTTTTCATGAAGGTGTTAGGGTTTATTCTCATATAATTTTAACCAAATTTCAGTGCTATACCTCAAGTACTTCCAGATGTATGGACTGCGAAAAATTCCATTTGTATAGGAGATGCCACGCATCCTTTTTCTTTATCCCCAGTTTTCATGAAGGTGTTAGGGTTTATCTATCTTATAAATAAAAATGAATGTGTGTCTGTGTGTCTGTGTGTCCTTTATGGGCGTCCAAAGTACTCAACCGATTTTTATGAAATTTTCACAGTATATTCTTGAGATCATAGGCTACATTAATTTTTAGAAAAGTGGGCGGTGCCACGCCCCCAGGCTATATAAAACTACAATTCTTCATAACTCTGAACATATTTGGTCTAAATTAATGATTTTTGGATATGTGTGTCCTTTGGTCAAGATTTATGTAATATTGGAAAAGTGGGCGGTGCCACGCCCACATTTTTTGTGTTTTGTTTGTACTTCAATAATGTCCAAATTTTATGGTCGATCTCTTTTAAACTTTCAAGATTTTTTTAGAAAATTGTTGTGTACTATTTAGGCTATATCAATTTTTGGAAAAGTAGGCGGTGCCACGCCCCAAGGCTATATAAAATTCAAATTCTTCATAACTCTGAACAGATTGGGTCTAAATTAAAGATTTTTGGATATGTGTGTCCTTTAGTCAAGATGTATATAATTTTGGAAAAGTATGCGGTGCCGCGCCCACATTTTTTGTGTTTTGTTTGTACTTCAATAATGTCCAAAGTTTAGGGTCGATCTCTTTTAAACTGTCAAGATTGGTTCAGAAGATTGTTGTGTACGATTTAGGCTATATCAATTTTTGGAAAAGTAGGCGGTGCCACGCCCCCAGGCTATATAAAATTTAAATTCTTCATAGCTCTGAACATATTTGGTCTAAATTAATGATTTCTGGATATGTGTGTCCTTTGGTCAAGATTTATGTAATTTTGGAAAAGTGGGCGGTGCCACGCCCCTTTTTTTGTGTTTTGTTTGTACTTCGATAATGTCCAAAGTTTATGGTCGTTCTCTTTTAAACTTTCAAGATTGGTTAAGAAAATTGTTGTGTACGATTCAGGCTATATGAATTTTTGGAAAAGTAGCCAGTGCCACGCCCCCAGGCTATATAAAATTTAAATTCTTCATAACTCTGAACATATTAGGTCTAAATTAAAGATTTTTGGATATGTGTGTCCTTTAGTCAAGATGGATATAATTTGGGAAAAGTGGGCGGTCCCACGCCCACATTTTTTGTGTTTTGTTTGTACTTCAATAAGTTCAAAGTTTATGGTCGATCTTCTCTAAATTTCCAGATTGGTTCAGAAGATTGTTGTGCCACGCCCCCAGGCTATATAAAATTTAAATCATCATAACTTTGAATATTTTTGGTCTAAACTAATGATTTTTGGATATGTGTGTCCCTTGGTCAAGAATTATATAATTTGGGAAATGTGGGCCGTGCCACGCCCACATTTTTTGTATTCAGTGCTTTGTTTGTACTTCAATAATGTCCAAAGTTTATGGTTGATCTGTTTTAAACTTTTCCAATACGTTAAAATCTTCGTTGGGTACGACATACATAGGCTACATTTGTAAATTCTTTGGAAAAGTGGGTAGTTCCAGACCACAAGCTAAGTAATATTTCAATTCGTTATATCCCTGAATGTATTTGCTTTAGTGACATTTTAACGTTCTTAAATCTTAATCAAAGCACTTAATTTTTTTTGTTTGTTATTGCCGTTCATACATATCCGGAGTATTTTATAGGTAGATATAGGATATAATTAAATAAGTACTAACTATACATACATCTGCTCAGCAGCGCATAATGGTTTTTGTCATACCCATTGAGTTGAAAAGATCCGTTTTTTGAGTTGGACATCCAAAAAATTTATTTGTTTATACCAAAGACTTTAAAGCCAGAAACATTGTATATCCTAAAGCACTGCAATAAATGGAATGTTAAAAGTTAAAGAAAAATATTTGAAAATGTATTTCTAGGGAAGTCACTGGTCAGGCAGAACAACGTCTGCCGGGTCTGCTAGTATCCTACTAATATTATAAATGTGAATGTAGCGATGTTTGGATGTTTGGATGTTTGGATGTTTGGATGTTTGGATGTCCAGACGTTTGCTTTTGTTCCCTAAAAACTTGAGAATGGCTAGACGGATTTTGTTGAAATTAGGCTATTTTTTTTTTAATTTTGGGGGTTCCGACCCTGCTAGGGACCGTTACTTTTCGAAATTTTTTTTATTCCATATAACTCTAAGTATATTGAAACTATACTTATGATATTTCGCATATAGGTATAGAAAGATCGTACAATATGGGTATCAAACGAAAGGGGATGACCCCAGGTTTCATTTTGGCTTCGATATATTTCGATAAATTTATCGATAACCAAGTTATCGGTCAAAATTCGATTGCCCGAAAACCTTAATATTACCCTACAATATGGGTATCAAAGGAAAGGGGATGGCCCCAGGTTTCATTTGGGCTTCGATATATTTCGATCAATTTATCGATAACTGAGTTATCGGTGAAAATGTTATTGCACAAAAACCTTAAAATTGCCCTACAATATGGGTATCAAACGAAAGGGGATAGCACCAGGTTACATTTGTACTTCAATATATTTCGATAAATTGATGGATAACTGAGTCATCGGTCAAAATGCGATTGCCCGAAAACCTCTATTTTACCCTACAATATGGGTATCAAACGAAAGGAGATAGCTCCAGGTTTCATTTGGATTTCGATATATTTCGATAAGTTTATCGATAACTGAGTTGTCGGTGATTGCCCAAAAAACTTAACATTTCATTTCATTTCATTTCATTTATTTTGCGTCTATGGTTACAAAAACCTTACAGACTAGATTACAAACATTATCTTAATACTAACACTAAGTATCTAAAACAAACATTATCTTAAAACTAACACTAAGTATCTAAAACAGAGTACACTAAGGATAGTAAGATATAATCTTAGACATAAATAGGGATCTAGGCAACGCAAAATCGAGATCAAGATTTTTACAGATTTTATTAACCGTAGACCTACGGAAAAAAAAACTTCATAATTCTACGTTTAGGGTCGTTTTCGACCCGAATATATTTTATATTGATAAAATGAGTTAAATACAATATTTTAAAGTTGATAACTTCTTTTCAAATACTTTTTTTTGATATTTATTTAATTAATATTACTATTAAGGCAGTTAATACATACATTGCGGTTGTGACCTCCTTTACAAACGTTTTTTTTGCAAATGGCGCATCTCAGCTCAGTTTTGTTTTCTGAACTAGCTTTTTTTTCAGTCACACAATAGTGACACCGTGCTCGTTTTTTCGGCGGCTCCGGGTACTGTCGTTGTGAGCTACTTGACTGTGGGTCAGCAACAGCCAAGTTAAGGTCAGTGAAGCCACTTGGAGTGATTTCTCCTTTATTGTGCTTCCGATAGGTCATATATGGTTTTGCCAAGTCAAGTGCAAGGTCGCGTAAAAATATTTTACGTCGACTCTTTTTTTGGGCATCCACCCAATCCTCATTTACACTCATCCATATTATTAAGGCATTTAAGGCAGAAATATCGACTATATTGGAAAACACAGCCATTGGCCAACGATTACTTTTTCTTTTACAGCTGTAAGTGGCTAGCATTTTGTCAACGGTATCAACGCCGCCTTTGGTTTTATTGTAGTACTCTATTATTTCCGGCAATTTTTTAGGTAGATTTCCAGTACTGATAGTGTGATGCATTGTGCTCTGTACCACAGTGCATTTGTCTTTTCGTCCAACATATGAAACTAGCGTAGTATTCTTTGTAAAAGCGAAGGTAGATGTAAAAAGGGGAAGTTTTTTGCATTCCAAAAGTTTTGCAGGAATGCTACGTTTGTTTTTCCTCATTGTTCCCACCATTGTTAAATTTTTTTATATAAGTTTCTGGCCAAGCTCAAATGAGCTAAAAAAATTGTCAATTGTAACATTGTGACCTTTCAATCCAGTTACAAGTTCCAATACAACGCGTTGTCCTTGATTCCTCTCCGGCTGATTTCCTGGTAGTTTGCCCAAGTATGGTTGCATGTTCCATACATAGCAAGATTTTGAACATGCTAGCATCCAAAATTTTATTCCATACCTTTCCGGCTTGCTCGGCATATACTGGCGAAACTTGCATCTTCCATGGAATCCCAAGAGCTGCTCATCGATGGTAACACACTCGCTAGGATTATAATACATTGGCAGCAACTCCACCCATTTGTCCCACAAGTTGCGAATTGGCGTAAACTTGTCATAGTTGTCGGAGTGGTTGCGACGGGAAGTTGGGTCATCAAATCGTATTATTCTTGTAATTTTTTGAAATGTTTCCTTAGACATTATAGATCGAAATATAGATCTTCCATAGATTGAACAAAAAAGGTCTTCTACGTTCTCATTTTTTGATCTGAAAAAAAAAGCAAATAGGAATTAGTACCAGGAAAAGGGGGAAGTAGCAGCGTATTCATTACTTATATACTCCTGCCAAGAGAATAACAGCAAAATAAGCATGTAACAAGTCGCGATTGATATCTTTGTGGTCATTACCAAACAGATGTTTTCCATAAGCGTTCGTATTTTTCAAAATTATATTTTCAATTGAAGTTGGAAAGAAAAGTAAAAATGCATCTTTGATTGAATCCACACGAGCACTGGCGTATCTTGTTACTCCGGGTCGCAAATTCAAAACGTTGCAACTTCTTGCTCTTCCAGCTATGTACAAGTATACTTGCGTATATGAATAATTCAGTTAGGAACATACGCACAAATACGTTACCTTCAGTTGCGGGGGTTGTACTCCAAGATGTTCCATCCTTTGATATCAACAAATCAGCAGATTCCCCTTCTGATATATCATCACTGTCGATTTCAGAGGACTCGGTCAGTGAAACATCGAGATTACTTTCTTCAGGGTCATACTCTGTATCACTTTCACTAAATACGTCATCATTATCGCTTTGGTCATTGTCACTATCTACAAAACTGGCAATTTGTTCCGCAGTTAGTCGAGACATTTTTATTTTTTTATAGTTATAAAGCTTTTCCGAAATTTCACGTTTTCATCAATTTAATGTCAGCTGTTCATGGAATCAGCTGATTTCATTAGAGTTGCCAGCAGTTGCTAAAAAAAGTCTTCATTGGGGAATCTCCCTAAAAAACTAGTAGCTTTATTCAACGCTCAATAAAATGGAACGCAAATTCAGTACGGGTCGAAAACGACCCCAAGCGTAGAATTATAGAGTATTTTTTTCAGAGAAATACTACTAAGACTATCTATTTTATTTTGAATTAATTTGGTTCATTTCAAATAATAATTAAAAGTGAAGAACTGTCAGACTTCTAATTTTATAACTTATTGAGGTATAGCTACGACAAACAGCGCTTCGGGTCGTTTTCGACCCGACCGTAGGTCTACGGTTAAATTCATTTAAAGCCCTATTTAAGGGTGCAAAATTATAATAGTTGCATCTGATAACACTAATATTAAATGGTAGGAAAAATCGTAAAGTTCTACTATTGATATTGAAATTTATAAGCTCAAGAAGATCTGGAGAATCGATGGAACCGCTAATTATACCATATATAAACAAGATAGAGTGTGTAATCCTCCTACTGGCAAGTGACTTTAAATCAATTAGCATACACCGATCCGGGTAAGACGGGGCAGGCTCACTAAAACGAAGTGATTGTAAAGCAAACCGAATAAAGCATCTCTGTACTCTTTCCACTCTCAAAGAATGTGAAACATATATTGGATTCCAGATTATGGAGGCATACTCCAACTTAGACCGCACAAAGGCATTATAGAGCAATTTCCGAGTGTAGGGATCTTTAAAATCTCTAGCATAACGCTTCACAAACGCTAAATTAGAATAAGCCTTAGGGATAATATAATTGACATGGTTAACAAAGGTAAAACTAGTATCAAAAAGCACACCCAAGTCCAAGAATTTAGAAACAGTATTAAGTTCAGTATTCAAGATTGAATATTTAGAAGGAAAGCGAATTAGTGACTTAGACGACGTCATATGAAAACATTTGTTGATATTAAGAGCTAATTTGTTTCTAGTACTCCAATCAACAAGGTTATTTAAGTCGCACTGAAGTGCACAAACATCCGAAGGACTAGAAATCCTACCAAACAGCTTCAAATCGTCAGCATATAGTAAGAATTTAGAATGACTGAAAATGTCTCCAATATCGTTTATAAACAAAACAAATAATATAGGGCCGAGAATACTGCCCTGAGGCACGCCGGAAGTGGACACAAATGTGTATGACCTAGTATTTTCGACTTCAACAAAAGAAATTCGATTAGTTATATACGAGTTTAGCCACTTAAGAAAAGTTGAATGGAATCCCAAAATTTCAAGTTTTTGCAGTAAAATATTATGCGAGACGGTGTCAAATGCTTTAGCAAAATCAGTGTAAATCGTATCCACTTGATAGCCATTTTTAAATGCAGAGATACAGTATTCTGAAAAGACTGCCAAATTAGTGACTGTTGAGCGACCACAAACAAAACCATGTTGGTGTGGGCTCAAAATTCTTTTAATGGCGAAGCTAAGCTTTTCTTTTACTACTTTTTCAAGCAATTTTGAGCACGTGGTAAGTTTTGAGATAGGCCTATAATTTTTTATATCACTTTTATTTCCGGATTTAAAAATTGGCGTGATAGACGCAACTTTCCATCTATCAATAAAAACACCGGTAGACAGAGAAAGGTTGAAAATAAAAGTCAAGGGCACTGATAGAGACCGACTGCATTTCTTGAGTAAGCAAGAGGACAGCCCATCTAAATCTCTTTTAAACGATGTCTTCAAAGCGGAGATTCCATTGATAATATCAATTTCAGAGACTGCCACTGCACCAAAATCTATAGAGTTTGAAGGGTCACTGATTGCAAAGCTACTACCATCGTCATCATTTACGAAATTCGATTTAAAAAAATCGGCGAAGAGGTTAACAGAGTCCACCAAACATGAAGAGGACTTCTCATTAAAATTCAAAGAAGAGGGAATATTCGAGCAACCTTTTTTTGACCGAATAAAATTCCAGAAAGATTTAGGGTTTGCCTTAATATCCGATTCATAACGCTTGATGTAGTTATTGTATAATATTTTGTCAAGTTCATTAAATTGATTCATGAAATTCAAGTATTTCTCCTTATATGCCATTAAGTTAGAAGCTTTAAATAAGTTATAAAATTTATTTCTTTTATTTTTTAGGGCCTTGAGTTTTTTCGTGTACCAAGGCAATTTATGTATACGTGCCGGTAGGCGAGACACATTGTTATGCAATATTTCAAAAATACTCTCTAGAAAGACTTCGAAGCACTCGGAGACATTTTTAGAGAGAAAAAGCGAGTTCCAATCTATTACCCTATAATATGGGTATAAAACGAAAGGAGAAGGCAGCAGGTTTCATTTGGACTACGATAGGTTTCGATAAATTGATCGATAACTGAGTTATCGGTGAAAATGTGATTGCCCAAAAACCTTAAACTTGACCTACAATATGGGTATCAAACGAAAGGGGAAGGCCCCAGGTTTCAATTTACTAGCTTTGATATATTTCGATAAATTGATCGATAACTGAGTTGTCGGTGATTGCCCAAAAAACTTAACATTACTCTATAATATGGGTATAAACCGAAAGGAGAAGGCCGCAGGTTTCATTTGGACTTCGATAGGTTTCGGTAAATTGATCGATAACTGAGTTATCGGTGAAAATGTGATTGCCCAAAAACCTTAAACTTGCCCTACAATATGGGTATCAAACGAAAGGGAAAGGCCCCAGGTTTCATTTGTAAAAATGCGATTGCAGAAAAACCTTAATATTACAATACAATATTGTATCAAATCAACATTTGAAGTTCAATTCATCCTGGCACAATTTATCAAAATTGAATTCTTGAAAGGCCCCCTAACGTTACCAACGAATACCGCAAAAGAAAATTTTTGAAAACCGGTTTTCAATACTCTTTTTTCAAAATATTCGAATTTGGTAAATTCTTCAGTAGGCAATAATATTATATAAATATGAAATCTTAAAGTATATGATTGATTTTGAAAGTCCCCCTAACTACTTACATCCCGAGCAACGCCGGGTACCCTGCTAGTATGTATATAAAAATAAGTCCCCGTATATGTACGTCGCCGAACTACTCATAAACGCGTTGTGCGATTTCAACCAAACTTATACACTACGTAGGCAGTGGTCCATATATGGTTTATATGATGTTTCAAGACCCTATACAACCCTTTTTCCGAGATATCGACCAAAATGTGGACCAGGGGTGACCCTAGAAGGTGTTTACACAATATGGGTATCGAAATATGGGTACCAAATGAAAGGTGTTGATGAGGCTTTTAACAGGAAGTGGTTCAAAGTCCCATATGGGACCCTGTTTCCTAGATATCGACAAAAATGTGGACCAGGCGTGACTCTAAAAAGTGTTTACACAATATGGGTACCAAATGAAAGGTGTTGATGAGGGTTTTAACAGGAAGGGGTTCAAAGTCCCATATGGGACGCCGTTTCCGAAATATCGACCAAAATGTGGACCAGGTGTGACTCTAAAAAGTGTTTGCACAATATGGTACCAAATGAAAGGTGTTGATGAGCGTTTTAATAGGAAGTGGTTCAAAGTCCAATATGGGACCCCATTTCCGAGATATTCACCAAATTGTCTACTAGGTGTGACTCTAAAAAGTGTTTGCACAATATGGTACCAAATGAAAGGTGTTGATGAGGGTTTTAATAGGAAGTGGTTCAAAGTTCAATATGGGACCCTGTTTCCTAGATGTCGACCAAAATGTGGACCAGGTGGGACCCTAGAAAGAGTTTCTATAATATGGATACCAAATGAAAGGTGTTGACTAAGATTCCAACAGGGAGTGGTTCAAAGTCCCATATGGGACCCCGTTTCCTAGATATCGACCAAAATGTGGGCCAGGTGTGACTCTAAAAAGTGTTTACACAATATGCGTACCAAATGAAAGGTGTTGATGAAGATTTTAACAGGAAGTGGTTCAAAGTCCCATATCACGATAATATGGATACCAAATGAAAGGTGTTGACTAAGGTTCCAACAGGGAGTGGTTCAAAGTCCCATAGCACCCCGTTTCCAAGATATTCACCAAAATGTGGACAAGGTGTGACTCTAAAAATTGTTTGCACAATATGGTACCAAATGAAAGGTGTTGATGAGGATTTTAATAGGAAGTGGTTCAAAGTCCAATATGGGACCCCGTTTCCTAGATATCGACCAAAATGTGTGACCCTAGAAAGGGTTTGGACAATATGGATACCAAAAGAAAGGTGTTGACTAAGGTTTCAACAGGGAGTGGTTTGGTACGCTGACGGATGTCGTAGCGTATAAAAGTATAATATATCATTTTGATAATATATCATTTTGACAAGAAAATTAAAAACCTTTTATTTATTGTAGCTTTTGTATCATAAACCTTGGTTAGTATTACCGCGAGGTAAGAAAGCTTTCACTACCCCTCTTCCTCTCAATCAAAATATTTTAACATTTGACAAATTTTTATTTCAAATTTGATTGGGGAAAAAACAATTATGTAAATCAAATGAGCATATTTTCGCTTTTGAATAATTTTTAATTTAAAAAAAAAGTTTATGTGCTGTGATTTTATTACCATATTGGCTATTGAATAATTTGTTATGGAAAAAAATAGTTTATGTGCTGCGGATGTATTATTGGCTAATTAAATCATTTTCTATAACCGTTATTTTTTAAAGAAATACAATGAATTGAGAAAATTAGTGGTGTGTTTTTCATAGTTTTCTTTTTAACAGAGGCTCACAATGATCTTAGGTTCATAATGATCCTAGGTATACAATAACAAAAAAACAAAGGCAAAACAACGTTTGCCGGGCTCAGCTAGTTCTCATATAATTTTAACCAAATTTCAGTGCTATACCTCAAGTACTTACAGATATAGGGACTGTGAAAAATTCCAGTTGTATGGGAGATGCCACGCATCCTTTTTCTTTATCTCCAATTTTAATGAAGGTGTTAGGGTTTATTCTCATATAATTTTAACCAAATTTCAGTGCTATACCTCAAGTACTTACAGATATATGGACTGCGACACATTCCAGTTGTATGGGAGATGCCACGCATCCTTTTTCTTTATCTCCAATTTTCATGAAGGTGTTAGGGTTTATTCTCATATAATTTTAACCAAATTTCAGTGCTATACCTCAAGTACTTACAGATACATATATGGACTGTGAAAAATTCCAGTTGTATGGGAGATGCCACACGTCCTTTTTCTTTATCTCCAATTTTCATGAAGGTGTTAGGGTTTATTCTCATATAATTTTAACCAAATTTCAGTGCTATACCTCAAGTACTTCCAGATATATAGACTGCGAAAAATTCCATTTGTATAGGAGATGCCACGCATCTTTTTTCTTTATCCCCAGTTTTCATGAAGGTGTTAGGGCTTATTCTCATATAATTTTAACCAAATTTTAGTGCTATACCTCAAGTACTTACAGATATAGGGACTGTGAAAAATTCCAGTTGTATGGGAGATGTCACGCATCCTTTTTCTTTATCTCCAATTTTCATGAAGGTGTTAGGGTTTATTCTCATATAATTTTAACCAAATTTCAGTGCTATACCTCAAGTACTTCCAGATATATGGACTGTGAAAAATTCCAGTTGTATGGGAGATGCCACGCATCCTTTTTCTTTATATTCAGTTTTCATGAAGATGTTAGGGCTTATTCTCATATAATTTTAACCAAATTTCAGTGCTATACCTCAAATACTTACAGATATATGGACTGTGAAAAATTCCAGTTGTATGGGAGATGCCACACTCAAAAAATTTTTTGTCCTAAAGTTAAGGAAGCTTGATACTTGGCATACAATTTAGGAAATTTTCCTATTTTGTAGGAAAAACCTAAGGTTTTAAAGAAATTCGTTCTTAAAATGTACGAAAAAAGGCACTTAAGACAAGTAAAAATATTTCCTTGACCTGATATTTAATGCCATTTTACTAATTTTGCGGCGATTTCAAGTAGCAATTTGCCTGAAATTAGAAATGAGTCTCTATTTTACTTAAATTTAAGACAAGTTACTCAAAACAAAGAGTCGATATGAGTCCAGATTTTACTTAAATTTAAGAAAAGTTCCTCAAAATAAGGAAATAAAAAGCAAATCTCTTAACGGAGTACATATAAATTAGAAATGAGTAGGCTGGATGGAGTATTTCACAAAGCCCCGTCATGTTTTGTTCTTTTTGTCAAAATACAAAAATTTAAGTTGGAAGTTGTTAGTGCGAGTGACGCCGATTTTTTAGACTTGCTATTTTCTTTAAAAGGTGAAATGTTTTTTGACTTATTCAAAGGTGAGCCAAGAGTGTAAAAGTGAAATAAGTGTAATAAATAAATAATTTAATTCTTCTTTTCGTGAGTGTACCTAAATTCATACGAGTGAAGTGATTTGTTTATTCGTTGCCATATAAGGTATATAATACTTGTATATTGCTATATAGTGTTAGTGAACTGTAGCAGCGTGTTGAAAAAATTGTCGCAAAGGGTACCTTTACACAAATTGTGCATAAAAGCTATAAAATCACCAGGGTGAACAGTTAAATAGGGGCAATATAGAAGTATAATATACAAATATGTTCGTTGCATGTAATTACAGTGTTTCATCTTAAATCGGGCATTCAAATTTGTTTGTAATACTTACAAATGGGGAGCTCCAAAACCAAACGCAACAAGTGTACACTGAATTAGTGCACACATATTGCGCTTTGGTTTGAAGGCCCTCAAATGTTTTTTTTTTTTTTCTAAATAAAAAAAACCCTATAATTGATGTGCTATTTCTATTTTTTCTAGAGCACAACATAACGTTAGAAGCTTTGAACTATATGAAAGGTAGCCATTTAAGCGAGATAGTACCAAAATCTCTGTTTGGCAGCAGAAAAACTTTCGAACATAATTTGCTTCTTTGGCAAAAATCACAAGGCTACGACAACGAGTGCCACAGTGGGTCAACACAATCTGTCAGCAAAGGTTTATGCGATGCCGTTGACAAGGGCGGATTTAGGGGGGGGCACGTGCCGTGACGGGTTTTTTTGTACTGTTAATACTCCATCACAGAGCATTTTTAGTCGAAAACAAGTAAGGAAAGGGCTGTCTTCGGCTGTGCCGAAGGCTTTATACCTTTCATGAATACGCACAATTTTTCTAAGTGTCCGATCCTTACTTACAATTACTTACAAACTCTCCAAAACTGTTAATTTAAAAATACATAGCCAAACCACATTTATCGTAGCAATCGGTAATATGGGAGCTATATGTTATGTAAGTCCGATCTGTATGATTTTCACTACACACATCACATATATAATAAGTACCAAACCTGCAAAATTTTACGTTTCTAGCTTTCTATTTGCAACATTTATAGACCAAAACCCATTTATCGAAACTATCGATTATATGGGAGCTATATGTTTTGTGTGTCCGATCTGGGTGATTTTCACTACACAAGTTACAAATATAATATGTACTAAACCTGCAAAATTTCGCTCTCATAGCTTTTTGATTGCACGAGTTATAGGCCAAAACCCATTTATCGGAACTATCGATTGTATGGGAGCTATGCGTTATGTAAGTCCGATCTGTATGATTTTCACTACACACATCACATATATAATAAGTACCAAACCTGTAAAATTTTACGTTTCTAGGTTTCTATTTGCAACATTTATAGCCCAAAACCCGTTTATCGGAACAATCGATTGTATGGGAGCTATACCTTGTATCGGTCCGATCTTGCTGGTTCCGACAAATGATTAATCCTATGCAAAATGGCGCCTGCTTGCAAAATTTCATCAAGATATCTCTAAAACTGAGGGACTAGTTTGCGTTCAAACAGACGGACGGACAGACGGACAGACGGACATGGCTAAATCAACTCATCTCGTCGCCCTGATCATTTCGGTATACTTAATGGTGGGTCTATCTCTTCTTCTTCTCACACTTACAAACATCGGACCAAAGTTATAATACCATTTCATGAAAGGTATAAAGACTACAAATAATTGAATTTAGCAGCATTTTCGGAATCGTGCCCCCCAGACGGTATTGTTGTACACTAGGTATGGAAATTAAATTAAATAGATGAAGAATCACTGAATTTTCGAAATCTATTGCATATTGGTTCAGATATATATAAAACTCTGTGTAACGCAAACATCAAACTACATATTTTGATTATTCGTTTGGTTTGTACTGTGTGGATGCCTTGGTGCATGTGTAGGTGCCCACCAAAAATTTCATTTCTTTTAGTTAGAAACCTTACATCGCTTGATTATACGGCTTACATAATTTAACCCTATTCATCAAAAATGAAATGGGTTTATAAAGCTTTTTACAATGACATATTCATACAAATTTTGAATTATAACAGCTTATTAAAATATATATGTATAATATATAATATATATGTATATATATGTATAAGAGGGTTAGGCTACGTTCAATTTAGGCCATAAACTCCATTTAAAAGGGGATTTTTTTTGTTAATTCATATTGTTGTTCGAGTTTATGGCTCAACGTGAACGTAATATAAGGCCTTAAATTTGTAACGAATTCCGTTGTATGCAAAATTACTTATAATATAAATTTTTTTCTTTACTTATGTCATTAAGTAAGTCTTAAATGAATATTAATTAAAAGAATCTCTCTCTGTGAGACAACCTTACGCATAAGGCCTGATAGAACATGTAAGTTAGGCAATATTATAAAAAGAGAAGTGAATAGAATGAACTTATTATAAGAATTGTTGTATTATAATGTGATGCAGCCGTATACCTTATTCCTTATAATAATCCCTTATACGAATTTTTTGTGGGTATTGGCAATATTTGTTAACGGCTCATGCGACATCTGACTGAAACAACAACGGTTTGTGTATGAGGTTTGCTAAGTTTGCCCACAAGAACACTTAAGGTTTAAAATTGCAACTATTTTTTGCAATGCTGTTAAAATTTCAAATTCGAGTCTACGCGACCTCCGCATGATGGGACATTTTGGAAAAACTTGCCTCAATTATTATTATTATTATTAACTTGCCTCAAAGTCAAATTTTTAGGGAACTTTTTAGAATCCATTTTCATACAAAGTTTTTCGAGCGTAAAACGCAGCATAATTTTGGCAAATGGTCAAAAACGAGTTGTCAAAGTTTAGTTGTGAAGTTTTTTGCAAAATAAATTTTTTTTTTTTGGATTTCTGTAGTTTAATATGAATAACACTACTTTATAAGGTACCTCATATGTAGACATATACATATGAAAGGCTGGGATAGTTAAATGAAAAACGTATATTTAAAGTAAAAGTGTAAAAAAATATTGTATCTACAGTAAAAGTCAGACAAATTGCGTTTTTCATTTAAAGTCGGAAATATGGTTGGAAAAATAAAACATATCTCTTACTTTTAATGAAAAAACGATTAGCCTGACTTTTATTGTACAATCTTTATTTATGTGATTGTATCAAACATTTTATAAGGTTTGCTTCACTTGCATTAAACATATTTTTTACTTTTACTCCCAACCTTTCATACATATATAGGTATTTCGACTCATTTATTAACCTTAATTTTAGTTACATATCTCCCATTTTGTAAAGCATAAAAAGGGTTACTGCCACGCCTATTTCCGAGGGGTTGATCATCGCGAAATCGTTTGAGCAAATATTCATAGCAATAGCTATAACACTCTACTGAAAAAAAAATTCCAAACGACAATTTTTTGGCACCATGCATAATGCTTTACATAAATCTACTCTTTTGATTTGCGAAAAATTTATTTTTGAGACAAGTTTTATTAAGAATTCCCATAGTGCGATGCATACAAATTCATATGAATTTGTACCGCAACGCCTACTACCTTTGTGCCGCAGGAGTGCTTTATTTTCTTATTTTATTGCGCTACAAGTTAACAAAAGTGATTAATTATTCGATTGGTCAAATAGTCCATGAAAAGTTGTGAAAAGTGATTATTGTTAGTGCTATCGTGTTTAAGTGATTTTGTTAAAAAAATGAGTGCCAGAAAAAGACAACAAAACTTAAGGGCGTTCTTCCATCCGAAGAAGCAAAGGTGTAATGATGTACTTCCTGATAAAGTGAGCGGTGTCCAATTACATTCCGCGGAGCCGGCGAGTACATCAGTGGCAACAGCCTCAACGAGCAACGCACTACAGGAACGGGATATAGGTGAATAGTGTAATCCTTGTGGGTTTAGAAATTTTGTTTAGTTAAAAGTTGGATTGTATGGGAGGTACCACGCCCCTTTTTGGTTAACCACGAGTTTTATGTGTGAGAATGGTGCTGTCATCCTATAACTTTATACCAATTCTTATGTTCCTACTTTATGCATTTTTAAAGAACAAATTGAGAAATTCCAAAACGGTTTGAAATTTTAAAAGCTAATAAAATTTTCTGTAAGCCGTGCATACAAAACTTTTCGCTAGGCCCTGTGGCTCGAAGATAATGAGCAATCAACACGGATTTTTACCTTTTTTTGAAAAATGTAAAAAATGTGTATTTTGCAGGAAAGGATATCGTAAACTTTTAATTTTGTTCCAGATATTTTTTTTTCTCTGTAAGCTCTGTTTTATTACAAAACAAATGAGCTTTCATCCCAGAAAATCGATGGATTATTACAAAAGTTTTTAATGGTTTTGGAATTGCTCAATTTATTCCTGAGCTATACATGATAAGGTGGAGCTAGGGTCGGCGCATAGGCGCAGATAAATATTTGTTAAAAAACCTTGCCTTGATGCGGATCGCAGCGAGATGCTCGTCCACAGGGGTGAACGCTAGTAATCTTACACCACGCGATTTGCTGTGAGTCTGGCCACTGTAGTATACGTTACAAGGTTCGATGGTCGTCTTTCCTTGTCCCGTCCATCGTATTTCCTGCAGGGCGGTGATGTCAGCCTTTGCGTTCGTGAGGACATCAACCAGTCGGGCAGCGGAGCCTTCCCCGGAAAGGGGGTTTGGTTTCATTGGTGTTGGTTTTTACGTGGCTGGTCCCAAACACAGCGCACAACCCTTTTTCGGGGTTTTGAAGTAAATTTACACATTTATATAGGGAGCCGCTTGATCCAAGACAGACGCCCGCTTGCAACCGCACCTCCTGGTGTACAGACGCTGCGGAAAAGACCTCGGTGAGCCCTTAAACCAAATACGTCAGAGTGGCCCCACCTGGGCTCAATCTCTTTCTGCCGCGAGCCTAGGAAGCCCACGTTTGGCCGAGTCTAATGAACACGATATTAAAATAATGTGTTTTTGAAGCCTTAATGGACTTTTTTGCGAACTTAGTATAAGCCGTTAGATAAAACTTTAACTAAAAATCGGCACAGATTACCGTTATCACATGTTATTTTAGGTTCAAACGCACCATTGTACTATATGCCAAGATTTACCTTTCTCTCCTTTTTATAAATTACGTACAATTTTGCTGCATTGTCTAATCCATTTATGATTTTAGGTTCTCTACTCGGCAGGCAAGGCGGGCTTTCTGATGAGGAACGGTACCAGTGGTTGAAGTATATCTGGCAACCTACTGCGGAATTTAAGTTTCCACTGAAGAGAGAGGGAAAAAAGAACCGGTCTTTTCAAAAAAGCTGGTTAAGGGACCATGAATGGCTAGAATATAGTAAAATTGCTGGTGATGGAGGGAAAATCGTTAGATATAGTTGACCAAATGAGATCCCAGGAAAGGGAAATAATCAAAAATAATCGTAAAAAACTGATTCCCATTATAAAGACAGTGATATTTTGTGGTAGGCAAAACATACCTTTGAGAGGTCACAGAGATGACGGCGAATTAGACTTGCAAAGCTCTTCTAAACATGGGGAAGGAAACTTTAGAGCTTTGCTCAAATTTCGAATCGATGCTGGGGATGAAATACTTAAGGAACATATAAGACATAGCGCTAAAAATGCTTCGTATATAAGTAAGTCAACACAAAATGACTTAATTGAATGCTGTGGCGAGTTGATCAGCAATAAAATAGTGACCAAAATTAAAAAATCCAAATATTTTACCATTATGGCTGATGAGACCACAGATGTTTCCGTTTGTGAACAGTTATCAATTAGTATTCGCTATTTCGATGTGGATGAAATCGAAATAAAGGAAGATTTTCTTATGTTCATTGAAGTTGTCGAAACCACTGGTGAAAGCATTGCACAAACTATTCTGAATGCATTAGAAAAGCATGACCTTGACATTAAAATGTGCCGTGGTCAAGTTTATGATGGAGGAGCAAACATGAGCAGCAAACTAAAAGGTGTTCAGGCACGTATATTAAATGTTCAGCCCTTATCCTTTTTTACCCACTGCGCAAGCCACCAGCTTAACTTGGGTATTAGCTCAGCCTGCACCGTACCCAGTGTAAGAAATGCAGTAGGGGTTATAACAAGTACTGCCACTTTCTTCCGTGAATCGGCCAAACGAATACATCTTCTTAGAGAAGAAATACAATCTAATCTGCCACAAGACAAACAAAATATGTTAAAAAAATGTGTGAGACAAGATGGGTTGAGAGGCATGAAGCGGTTTTGACCTTTATGGACGTGTTGCCATGTCTCCCTCCACTATTACAAAAAATGGCTGATCAGCAATATGGGAGCAGAACAAATTCTGTACTGCTATTTTCTTTGCTGCAATCCATAACTTTGTCAGAATTCCTAATAAGCTTGGTGATCCTATCAGATATTTTAGGAATAACCCTGTCCTTATCTCGATCGCTTCAAGCCAAAGATATTGACATAGTGTCTGCAGTTCAGCTTATTACTACGACCACAGCAAGTTTGCAGAGGCAGCGTGAATCTAGCAATGACACATTTAAAAAACTGTTCGACCAGGCTGAGGCCATTGCAAATGAACTTGGTACAGAAATCACAGTCCGTAGAACCACCGGTCGTCAAATCAATCGATCAAACATTCAGACTGAATCAGTTGAAGAATATTACCGACTTTCAGTTTATATTCCATTTCTAGACTTCATGTTGAGTGAAATGTCAACCAGGTTCCCTAGCGCTCCTCTACAAAGAATCGGACAGTTGCAAAAGTTGCTGTCGCATAACTTTAACGACGAAGATTTAGATAATGTTTTGCAAGGTGCTGAAGTTTATAAAGAAGATCTTCCTTGTTTTTTAGCTTTAAAGGGAGAGCTAAAAATTTGGCCACAGATGACTGAAAATATACCAGAAACTCCAGCAGATGCCTACAAACGAGCCACGATGCTGCCAAATATTAGAACCCTTTGTCAATTGCTGTGCACGTTTCCAGTGACAACCAGCACTGCCGAGCGATCTTTTTCTACCTTACACCGATTAAAATCATATCTTCGAAACAGCATGACAGAAAAGCGTTTGAATGGATTGGCTTTAATGCATATCCATGGAGATATTGCGGCACAAATGGAGGCTGATGAAGTTTTGGACGTTTTCACCAGGAAACACAGAAGAAAACTGTCTTTATTAAACATGTAATCATGGATGGAATGTAATAAAACTGCTATTACTAAACAGAAATGCTGTTTTTTATTATTTTGACTTTGATGTAAGTTCTTAATATCCGTGTACTTGTGAAGATAAAATAAGCATATTTCAGTTGTTGATTTTTTTGCATGTTGGGCGGTCGTGCCCCCCCCAAAAAAAATCCTGGATCCGCCCTTGGCCGTTGATGACGTAAATGAGGTAATCGTTGAATAGCAACCACAAAATTCTTTTAATTAAATATCATTTATTTAATAGATTTCAATTTTAGACGTCTTAAAATCCAGTTCTAGTGGGGTAGCACTACTGAAGTCATACGAAAGATATAAAAAACTTTCAGAACCACAGAGAAAAATAATAACTTCTGCCATTTGCACTTACATTATCGGTAATAAAATATCAGCTAAGCCGAAATTATTCGAAGATATTTCTAAAAGACTTGTTGTGATTTTTCCTACGGAAACAAAGGTAGAGTTTTATACAAAACGAAATCAAATTTTATTAAATAAACGGTTTTTTTCAGGATACCTACTTTTTACACAGACCGGGAAGAAAGCCCGGAGGTTCCCTATATGCGAAATACCATAATGCATTATATCGGTTGCGCACAGACAGTTTTAAGGAGAATATAGAACCCCAAAATAATTCACAAACACTCATCTAAACTACTGCTGAATTTGAGGAAAATAAACTTTGGCTTTTATACAATATTTCCCCCTACGAAGAGGTTGTGCAAAGATGGCAACATTCCTTTGTCGGAAGAACCCAATTTTACAAATCTGCTGTCTCTACATATGATATTTTGGATGAATGGTCGATTTTAAAACAGAGTTTTGGCTACTGCTTGGTAAATATTCTTATTTTAAAAATAATGATTTATTTTTATAATAACTTTTTGCAGATTGATAGTGATTTTGCGAGCATTTATGAGCAGAAGCAAAACCTTTTACTAGAAAATTGGGAAGCATTTGCTGAGAAAGTGACTCCCATATTAAAACGCACAATCAAATATTCTTTCACCTTGGCTATTCTCCATAAACTAGACTCAGAAAATTTAGAAAAAGGTTAAACATTGATTGAAAATTTGTCTAATATATATAGTTATAAATGTTTATACCCTTTCTTTTTTTTAGATATCCGTGATATTATCATTTGCCTTAGTCTACCAGCTTTTCTAAAGCCGAAAAACCGAAACTGTAAGAAGAAAACTTAAATATCTAACTCTCGGGACTCTTTTATATGTTACGCAACAAGTCGACAGGAGTTACAGCAAAAAATCAACGCAATCACTGATGAAGTTTATGGTCAGAAAATAAAACTACAGCCGTTTTTGTGTGCGGTCGGTGATGGTATCATCGACTTGAAAGAATTTTTCGTTTATTTCTCAGGCATATATTATAAGTTAAGTAATATTGTCAAGAGCATTGACATATGCTTCAAAATATTTCAAGTGTTGGATTTAAAATATCCACAAAATTGTGAACAGATTTGGAATTTTGTGGACCAATTCTTTTTTAAAATTTCTAATACTAAAGATAGTTTTATATCTACAATAATTAATGATTTACAACGATTTGCTTTGTATGTAAAAAAAATTGTTTAACTTGCGAACATTTGTTTGTTCATTTGAAATACTACCACCAGAAAAAACCAATTGATATTTTTGAATGTGGATTCATTAGTTGTCACCAAATTTTTACAGATTTTAGGTCATTTCGCCGACATATGCGCAATACTAATCACAAATTTGAGTAAGTATAATGAAACGTTAAAAAAGAATTGTTCTCCAAATATACAATTGCCAGAAAATTGCATTTCTCCATGTAAAAAGCCTAAGTTAAATCAAATGACTCACGAAGCAGCAGATAAAGAAAAAGTACCTCAGAATTTTGATTTGCAACCATTATATGAAAATTCTCTTAAATTTACAATGAAAAAATATGCGACCAACTTTTATCCCCGAAAAGAAGTATGCAATCTACAGCAAGATATTCGTACATTGATAACTAAACCAATTTATGAACACTTGGAAATCATTTGGTCACAACTAGATAATAAAGAAAGTTCATTTAAGCAAAGTCTTGATAAAATCAAACATTTTTGCGAAAATCCTTTTGACCAAATAGGTTCCGAATATAAGTTTGTAAAAAAAATTACTTCTCTTGAATTATTTGAAACACCAAAAGTTTTTGAAATTGACAAGTCAATTACATATGATTTACCTAAAAATTATATATGCTTAATTGAATCACCATCAGAAGGTGTCTTATTTCCTATACAATTTCAAATGAAGAAATTTTTTGAGTTGCCAAACGTGTTAGAAAAATTTGATGAAGAAATGTTCAAATTATCTCAATCAAGCTCGTTGAAAAACTTTGTGAACGGAAGGCTTTGGAAAAACAGGCAAAGACATAGTGAAAAAATTACGTACCTTTTTTTTATACTTTGATGATATTGAGCTAAACAATGCTTTAGCTACTCACCCAATATTGGCAGTTTATTATTCATTTCCAACAGCTCCTGTTTCTTTGAAGCATAAATTAAATTAAATTTTCCCTGCTGCACTTTTTAAATCTGCAGACGTAAAAACATACGGTAATAGTAAATGTTTCTATAAGTTAATTGAAATTTGCAATGATTTGGAGACAAACGGCTTAGAATTAAATGTAAATAATACTAAAAGAACAGTTTACTTTTCCTTGGGACTAGTGCTGGGAGATAACCTAGCTTTGAACAATATATTAGGATTTTCTAGGTCATTTTCCGCGAACTGCTTTTGCAGATTTTGTAAAGCACATAAAAGCGGGACAAAAACTCAATTTGAAGAAAATCCTTTTGTATTGCGCACGAAGAATAATTACGATGAGGACACTATCATATTAGATGCTCAGAAAACCGGAATAAGTGAGGAATCTGTTTTTAATAATATCAATGGTTTTCATGTAATTAATAATTATTCAGTAGATATCCTACATGATATATTTGAAGGAATACTGAAATACGACTTTAGTCATATACTTTTGTACTTTTAAAAAAAAAAATACTTCACCTTAAATCTTTTAAATATCAGAAAACAAAATTTTGAATACGACAAATCTGAAATGGGCAATTCGTCACCTCCTATTTCCTTGCAAAATTTCAAAAATTTCAATTTAAAAATGTGAGGCAGGGAAATGCTGACATTTTCACACTTTTTTCCGCTTTTAATTGGAGATAAAGTACCTGAAAATGACAAGGTGTGGCTTTTTATGCTTAATTTGTTAGAGTTATTAAACATAATTCTATTACCTGAATGTACTAGTCTCGACTTATTATCGATTAAAGAAATGATACGCATTCACAACGAACAATATTGTGAGCTTTTTAATGATACGTTAAAGCCAAAACACCATTTACTTTTACACTATTGTAGGGTTATCGAAGAATCGGGACCTTTGAAAAACTTTTGGACTTTTTTATTTGAAGCCAAGCATAGGCAGCTAAAAGCTTATGCAAAAAATACATGTTCTCGAAAAAATATTATATTATCACTAGGATATAAGTTATCTCTAAATTTTTCATATTTTATTTCCAACTTTGAAGACGAAGTATATATTTTCAGCTCAAAACAATTTCGCGCCCCTTTATCGAAAAACTTATCCATTTTTGAAGTTTTTTACACAACACAGCATATTGAAAAATGCATCTGCTTTAATTTTTGTAAGATGTATGGATTTTCAATCAAATATGTTTGTATGTTTTTTTCAACCTACTATTATTATTTTCAAAATAAAAGAAGTTTTTGAGTTGGATAATGAGATGTATACGCTTTTACAGCAAATTTCATGAAAGTGCTAGGGTTTATGCTCATATAATTCTAACCAAATTTCAGTGGTCTACCTCAAGTACTTCCAGATATAGTGACTGTGAAAAATTCCATTTGTATAGGAGATGCCAAGCATCGTTTTTGTTTCTCTCCAATTGTCATGAAAGTGTTAGGGTTTATTCTCATATAATTCTAACCAAATTTCCGTGGTCTACCTCAAGTACTTCCAGATATAGTGACTGTGAAAAATTCCATTTGTATAGGAGATGCCAAGCATCGCTTTTGTTTCTCTCCAATTGTCATGAAAGTGTTAGGGTTTATTCTCATATAATTTTAAACAAATTTCAGTGCTATACCTCAAGTACTTCCAGATAAAGTGACTGCGAAAAATTCCAGTTGTTTTGGAGATGCCACGCATCGTTTTTCTTTCTCCCCAAATGTCATGAAAGTGTTAGGGTTTATTCTCATATAATTTTAACCAAATTTCCGTGGTCTACCTCAAGTACTTCCAGATATAGTGACTGTGAAAAATTCCATTTGTATAGGAGATGCCAAGCATCGCTTTTGTTTCTCTCCAATTGTCATGAAAGTGTTAGGGTTTATTCGCATATAATTCTAACCAAATTTCCGTGGTCTACCTCAAGTACTTCCAGATATAGTGACTGTGAAAAATTCCATTTGTATAGGAGATGCCAAGCATCGCTTTTGTTTCTCTCCAATTGTCATGAAAGTGTTAGGGTTTATTCTCATATAATTTTAACCAATTTTCAGTGCTATACCTCAAGTACTTCCAGATATAGTGACTGCGAAAAATTCCAGTTGTTTTGGAGATGCCACGCATCGTTTTTCTTTCTCCCCAAATGTCATGAAAGTGTTAGGGTTTATTCTCATATAATTTTAACCAAATTTCAGTGCTATACCTCAAGTGCTTCCAGATATAGTGACTGCGTAAAATTCCAGTGGTTTGGGAGATGCCACGCATCGTTTTTCTTTCTCTCCAAATGTCATGAAGGTGTTAGGGTTTATTCTCATATAATTTTAACCAAATTTCAGTGCTATACCTAAAGTACTTACAGATATATGGACTACGAAAAATTCCAGTTGTATGGGAGATGCCACGCGTCCTTTTCCTTTATCTCCAGTTTTCATACAGGTGTTAGGGTATATTCTCAAATAATTTATAACCAAAATTTTGTGGTCTAACTTAAGTACTTCCAGATATATGGACTGTGAAAAATTCCAGTTGTATGGGAGATGCCACGCGTCCTTTTCCTTTATCTCCAGTTTTCACACAGGTGTTAGGGTATATTCTCAAATAATTTATAACCAAAATTTGGTGGTCTAACTTAAGTACTTCCAGATATATGGACTGTGAAAAATTCCAGTTGTTTGGGAGATGCCCCGCATCCTTTTTCTTTATCCCCAGTTTTCATACAGGTGTTAGGGTATATTCTCAAATAATTTATAACCAAAATTTGGTGGTCTAACTTAAGTACTTCCAGATATATGGACTGTGAAAAATTCCAGTTGTATGGGAGATTCCACGCATCCTTTTTCTTTATCCCCAGTTTTCATAAAGGTGTTAGGGTTTATTCTCATATAATTTTAACCAAATTTCAGTGCTATACCTCAAGTACTTACAGATATATGGACTGCAAAAAATTCCAGTTGTATGGGAGATGCCACGCGTCCTTTTCCTTTATCTCCAGTTTTCATACAGGCGTTAGGGTACATTCTCAAATAATTTATAACCAAAATTTGGTGATCTAACTCAAGTACTTACAGATATATGGATAATACTAAAGATAGTTTTATATCTACAACAAGTAAGGAAAGGGCTGTCTTCGGCTGTGCCGAAGGCTTCATACCTTTCATGAATACGCATAACTTTTTTAAGTGTCCGACCTTACTTACAATTGGTACAAACTCTTCAAAACTGTTAATTTGAAAATACATGGCCCAAACCAGAGTTATCGGAGCAATCGATTATATGGGAGCTATATGTTATGTTAGTTCGATCTGTATGATTTTCACTGCACACATCACATATGTAATAAGTACCAAACGTGCAAAATTTTACGTTCCTAGCTTCTTAACTGCAAAATCTATAGCCCAAAACCCATTTATCGAAACTATCGATTATATGGGAGCTATATGTTTGGTTGGTCCGATTTGAGTCATTTTCACTACACATGTTACTTATACAATATGTACGAAAAGTGCAAAATTTTGCGGTCCTAGCTTTTTAATTGCAAGATTTATAGACCAAAACCCGTTTATCGGAACAATCGATTGTATGGGAGCTATGCTTGGTATCGGTCCGATCTGGCTGGTTCCGACAAATGACTAATCCCATGCAAAATGGCGGCCCTATACCAAATTTCATCGAGATAGGTCTAAAATTGAGGGACTAGTTTGCGTTCGAACAGACAGACGAACAGACGGACATGGCTAAATCAACTCAGCTTATCATCCTGATCATTTCGGTATACTTAATGGTGGGTCTATCTCTTCTTCTTCTCATACTTACAAACATCGGACCAAAGTTATAATACCATTTCATGTTCATGAAAGGTATAATAATTAATGATTTACAACGATTTGCTTTGTATGTAAAAAAAATTGTTTAACTTGCGAACATTTGTTTGTTCATTTGAAATACTACCACCAGAAAAAACCAATTGATATTTTTGAATGTGGATTTTTTACAGATTTTAGGTCATTTCGCCGACATATGCGCAATACTAATAACAAATTTGAGTAAGTATAATGAAACATTAAAAAAGAATTGTTCTCCAAATATACAATTGCCAGAAAATTGCATTTCTCCATGTACTTAAAAAGCCTAAGTTAAATCAAATGACTCACGAAGCAGCAGATAAAGAAAAAGTACCTCAGAATTTTGATTTGCAGCCATTATATGAAAATTCTCTTAAATTTACAATGAAAAAATATGCGACCAACTTTTATCCCCGAAAAGAAGTATGCAATCTACAGCAAGATATTCGTACATTGATAACTAAACCAATTTATGAACACTTGGAAATCATTTGGTCACAACTATGTAGATAATAAAGAAAGTTCATTTAAGCAAAGTCTTGATAAAATCAAACATTTTTGCGAAAATCCTTTTGACCAAATAGGTTCCGAATATAAGTTTGTAAAAAAAATTACTTCTCTTGAATTATTTGAAACACCAAAAGTTTTTGAAACTGACAAGTCAATTACATATGATTTACCTAAAAATTATATATGCTTAATTGAATCACCATCAAAAGGTGTCTTATTTCCTATACAATTTCAAATGAAGAAATTTTTTGAGTTGCCAAACGTGTTAGAAAAATTTGATGAAGAAATGTTCAAATTATCTCAATCAAGCTCGTTGAAAAACTTTGTGAACTGAAGGCTTTGGAAAAACAGGCAAAGACATAGTGAAAAAATTACGTACCTTTTTTTTTATACTTTGATGATATTGAGCTAAACAATGCTTTAGCTACTCACACATCACCAATATTGGCAGTTTATTATTCATTTCCAACAGCTCCTGTTTCTTTAAAGCATAAATTAAATTCAATTTTCCCTGCTGCACTTTTTAAATCTGCAGACGTAAAAACATACGGTAATAGTAAATGTTTCTATAAGTTAATTGAAATTTGCAATGATTTGGAGACAAACGGTTTAGAATTAAATGTAAATAATACTAAAAGAACAGTTTACTTAGATAACCTAGCTTTGAACAATATATTAGGATTTTCTAGGTCATTTTCCGCGAACTGCTTTTGCAGATTTTGTAAAGCACATAAAAGCGAGACAAAAACTCAATTTGAAGAAAATCCTTTTGTATTGCGCACGAAGAATAATTACGATGAGGACACTATCATATTAGATGCTCAGAAAACCGGAATAAGTGAGGAATCTATTTTTAATAATATCAATGGTTTTCATGTAATTAATAATTATTCAGTAGATATCCTACATGATATACTTGAAGGAATACTGAAATACGACTTTAGTCATATACTTTTGTACTTTTAAAAAAAAAAATAATTCACCTTAAACCTTTTAAATATCAGAAAACAAAATTTTGAATACGACAAATCTGAAATGGGCAATTCGTCACCTCCTATTTCCTTGCAAAATTTGAAAAATTTCAATTTAAAAATGTGAGGCAGGGAAATGCTGACATTTTCACACTTTTTTCCGCTTTTAATTCGAGATAAAGTACCTGAAAATGACAAGGTGTGGCTTTTTATGCTTAATTTGCTAGAGTTATTAAACATAATTCTATTACCTGAATGTACTAGTCTCGACTTATTATCGATTAAAGAAATGATACGCATTCACAACGAACAATATTGTGAGCTTTTTAATGATACGTTAAAGCCAAACCACCATTTACTTTTACACTATTGTAGGGTTATCGAAGAATCGGGACCTTTGAAAAACTTTTGGACTTTTTTATTTGAAGCCAAGCATAGGCAGCTAAAAGCTTATGCAAAAAATACATGTTCTCGAAAAAATATTATATTATCACTAGGATATAAGTTAACTCTAAATTTTTCATATTTTATTTCCAACTTTGAAGACGAAGTATATATTTTCAGCTCAAAACAATTTCGCGCCCCTTTATCGAAAAACTTATCCATTTTTGAAGTTTTTTACACAACACAGCATATTGAAAAATGCATCTGCTTTAATTTTTGAAAGATGTATGGTTTTTCAATCAAATATGTTCGTATGTTTTTTTCAACCTACTATTATTATATTCAAAATAAAAGAAGTTTTTGAGTTGGATAATGAGATGTATACGCTTTTACAGCAAATTTCATGAAAGTGCTAGGGTTTATGCTCATATAATTCTAACCAAATTTCAGTGGTCTACCTCAAGTACTTCCAGATATAGTGACTGTGAAAAATTCCATTTGTAGTTATAGGAGATGCCAACCATCGTTTTTGTCTCTCTTCAATTGTCATGAAAGCGCTAGGGTTTATTCTCAAATAATTTTAACCAAATTTCAGTGCTATACCCCAAGTACTTCCAGATATATGGACTGCGAAAAATTCCATTTGTATAGGAGATGCCAAGCATCGTTTTTGTTTCTCTCCAATTGTCATGAAAGTGCTAGGGTTTATTCTCATATAATTCTAACCAAATTTCCGTGGTCTACCTCAAGTACTTCCAGATATAGTGACTGTGAAAAATTCCATTTGTATAGGAGATGCCAAGCATCGCTTTGTTTCTCTCCAATTGTCATGAAAGTGTTAGGGTTTATTCTCATATAATTCTAACCAAATTTCCGTGGTCTACCTCAAGTACTTCCAGATATAGTGACTGTGAAAAATTCCATTTGTATAGGAGATGCCAAGCATCGCTTTTGTTTCTCTCCAATTGTCACGAAAGCGCTAGGGTTTATTCTCATATAATTTTAACCAAATTTCAGTGCTTTACCTCAAGTACTTACAGATATATGGACTGCGTAAAATTCCAGTTGTATGGGGATGCCACGCATCGTTTTTCTTTCTCTCCAAATGTCATGAAAGTGCTAGGGTTTATTCTCATATAATTTTAACCAAATATCAGTGATATACCTCAAGTAATTCCAGATATAGTGACTGCGAAAAATTCCAGTTGTTTTGGAGATGCCACGCATCGTTTTTCTTTCTCCCCAAATGGCACGAAAGTTTTAGGGGTTATTCTCATATAATTTTAACCAAATTTCAGTGCTATACCTCAAGTACTTGCAGATATAGTGACTGCGAAAAATTCCAGTGGTTTTGGAGATGCCACGCATCGTTTTTCTTTCTCTCCAAATGTCATGAAAGCGTTAGGGTTTTTTCTCATATAATTTTAACCAAATTTCAGTGCTATACCTCAAGTACTTCCAGATATAGTGACTGCGAAAAATTCCAGTGGTTTGGGAGATGCCACGCATCGTTTTTCTTTCTCTCCAAATGTCATGAAAGCGTTAGGGTTTTTTCTCATATAATTTTAACCAAATTTCAGTGCTATACCTCAAGTACTTACAGATATAAGTATGGACTGCGAAAAATTCCATTTGTATAGGAGATGCCAAGCATCGTTTTTGTTTCTCTCCAATTGTCATGAAAGCGCTAGGGTTTATTCTCATATAATTCTAACCAAATTTCAGTGGTCTACCGCAAGTACTTCCAGATATAGTGACTGTGAGAAATTCCATTTGTATAGGAGATGCCAAGCATCGTTTTTGTCTCTCTCCAATTGTCATGAAAGCGCTATGGTTTATTCTTATATAATTTTAACCAAATTTCAGTGGTCTACCTCAAGTACTTCTAGATATAGTGACTGTGAAAAATTTCATTTGTATGGGAGATGCCCCGCATCGTTTTCGTTTCTCTCCAATTGTCATGAAAGAGCTTTATAATATAATTTTAACCAAATTTCGCATCGTTTTTCTCTCTCTCCAAATGTCATGAAAGTGTTAGGGTTTTTTCTCATATAATTTTAACCAAATTTCAGTGCTATACCTCAAGTACTTACAGATATAAGTATGGACTGCGAAAAATTCCATTTGTATAGGAGATGCCAAGCATCGTTTTTGTTTCTCTCCAATTGTCATGAAAGCGCTAGGGTTTATTCTCATATAATTCTAACCAAATTTCAGTGGTCTACCGCAAGTACTTCCAGTTATAGTGACTGTGAGAAATTCCAGTTGTATGGGAGATGCCCCGCATCCTTTTTCTTGATCCCCAGTTTTCATGAAGGTGTTAGGGTATATTCTCAAATAATTTATAACCAAAATTTGGTGGTCTAACTTAAGTACTTCCAGATATATGGACTGTGAAAAATTCCAGTTGTATAGGAGATGCCACGCATCCTTTTTCTTTATCCCCAATTTTCATGAAGGTATTAGGGTTTATTCTCATATAATTTTAACCAAATTTTAGTGCTATACCTCAAGTACTTACAGATACATGGACAGAAAAAAATTCAAGTTGTTTTGGAGATGCCACGCATCCTTTTTCTTTATCTCCAATTTTCATGAAGGTTTTAGGGTTTATTCTCATATAATTTTAACCAAATTTCAGTGCTATACCTCAAGTACTTACAGATATATGGACTGCGAAAAATTCCAGTTGTATGGGAGATGCTACGCATCGTTTTTCTTTCTCTCGAAATGTCATGAAAGTGCTAGGGTTTATTCTCATTTAATTCTAACCAAATTTCAGTGGTCTACCTCAAGTACTTCCAGATATAGTGACTGTGAAAAATTCCATTTGTATAGGAGATGCCCCGCATCGTTTTTCTTTCCCTCGAAATGTCATGAAAGTGATAGGGTTTATTCTCATATAATTCTAACCAAATTTCAGTGGTCTACCTCAAGTACTTCTAGATATAGTGACTGTGAAAAATTTCATTTGTATGGGAGATGCCCCGCATCGTTTTTCTTTCCCTCGAAATGTCATGAAAGTGCTAGGGTTTATTCTCATATAATTCTAACCAAATTTCAGTCGTCTACCTCAAGTACTTCCAGATATAGTGACTGTGAAAAATTCCATTTGTATAGGAGATGCCAAGCATCGTTTTTGTCTCTCTCCAATTGTCATGAAAGTGCTAGGGTTTATTCTCATATAATTCTAACCAAATTTCAGTGGTCTACCTCAAGTACTTCCAGATATAGTGACTGTGAAAAATTCCATTTGTATAGGAGATGCCCCGCATCGTTTTTCTTTCCCTCGAAATGTCATGAAAGTGCTAGGGTTTATTCTCATATAATTCTAACCAAATTTCAGTGGTCTACCTCAAGTACTTCTAGATATAGTGACTGTGAAAAATTTCATTTGTATGGGAGATGCCCCGCAACGTTTTTCTTTCCCTCGAAATGTCATGAAAGTGCTAGGGTTTATTCTCATATAATTCTAACCAAATTTCAGTGGTCCACCCAGGCGCGTAGCCAGAAAAAAATTTCGGGGGGGTTTTTGGCCAAAGTGTCAGTAAATAAGAATTACCTATAAATACACATATATTTATATTTTCACATATTACATATTTATACTTTTATTTATTTGGAATTTTCCTCTTTCTACACGGCTAAAAATTTGAGCCTAAATTTTAAACCATTCATTGGTTTACACAATTTTTAAAACTTTTTGGTAATAAATTCCAAACCTTTCTCAATTTTTTGCGGTTTAGATTTAAAACTTAACTGGGATAAACAAACACGGTACTTTTCGCACAAAATTCATGAGTGCGCCGTAGCTCAGTAGGTAGAGCATTGCGCACTGATTTGGGGCACGTCGGTTCGAGACCTAACGATTTTTAAAAAAACATAAAAAATTGTTAACAACATTTTCGGTATAAAATTTATATAATTTTTATTAGGCGCATTTCTATGACAACCGTCGTAAATTTAATTCTAAACCAAATTTGGTCATACACTTTAGATCAGTATGTCTGCGTTCAAAGGGTTTTTTTGGAATATCCAGTAAAATTAACTTCTTTAGACTAATTTAATTATTTTTATACCTAGTAGTGCTTCGCACACAAGGTATATTAACTTCATTGGCCTAACGGTAGTATGTAACGGCATAAACGAATCGAGATAGATATTGACTTATATATATCAAAATGTTCAGGAGGAAAAGAGAAATTGATTGAGCCATGTCCGTCCGTCCGTCCGTCCGTCCGTCTGTGAACACGATAACTTGAGTAAATCTTGAGATATCTCAATGAAATTTGGTATGTAGGTTCCTTTTCACTTATCTCCGAGCGCTATTGAAAATAGGCAAAATCGGTTAAAAGCCACGCCCTCTTTCTATATATATAATATTTTCGAAAATACAAAAAGAGTGATTATTCAATACATAATACACCTATAAGGATAATATTTGGTATGCACTTTAGCGTTAAGGCAACAAATACATTTTTGAAAAAATTTTTAAAAAGGGGAGTGGTACCGCCCACTTTTGATATAGTCAAGTTTGGAAATATTATTAATCATAAATCAAAAACCGCTAAAGATAGCAAAACAAAATTCAGCACACATATTTATATTAATACAAGCAATATTTCGAAAAAAAATTATTGAAATCGGGTTAGGTCCACGCCCAATTTTATACGAAAGATTTTGAAAAGGATCATAGATATATTGAATATGCTATAACTTTGCTTAAACTAGCTGTATATCATTTCTATTTCACCTCTGAAGTGTTCGTGGGCAAAGAAAGTCGAAAGCACAAAATTTTTGGAAAATGGGCGTGGCCCCGCCCCTTTATGGGGGATTATTCCACAAAACTTTACATGCCATAACTCCGGTAAAAATTGACTTATTGGAACGATATTTAGAGAAAGTGTTCAACATATAAAGCTTACTCTTTGCTGTAAAAATAAACAAAATCGGTGAACGGACACGCCCACTTTTTGAACACAGTTCTAAAAAATTTCTTCGTAAAATTAAAATCGCGATATTTCCATAATTGTATAAGTTATTTAAATAAGATTTTACACACATAATAAGCTTTTTAACCAAAACTAAACTGTATACAAATTTTGTGGATTTTGGTGAAGTAGGCGTGGCGCCGCCCACTTTTTAGCATAAAAGCTCTGCTATTTTCAAAAGCGATTGCTTGGAATTTGAAGAATGTATTTCAATGAAATTTTGTGAGATACTTCCCAATAGTATGTAGTATACTCCTGCCAAAAATTACGCAAATCGAATAACAAACAAGCAAGATTTACGGGCAAGTAGTTAACACTCTACTGCCTTTTTTTTATTAATTTTTTTTATTTTCATACCTTTCATGAACATGAGGAAAGGTATTTATATTTTGTTATTTAGTAATAATTTGATTTACCACTCACAACAGAAGTGTTTTTATCGAAAACAATCAGTTGCCTTTATAACAAATTTTCAGTTATTAAAATAGGCCTGAGTAAATTAGGATACCAAAACAGATCACTACTAGGTATTTAATGTTCGGTTACACCCGAATTTAGACTTCCTTACTAGTTGAATGAAAGTATGTGCAAATACATAATGAAACTTCTGCAAATCAAAGTTAAAAAGTTTGTGGAAAATTCATGAAAATTTAAGAAATCTCGAAAAAATTTCATCGAAATTTCTAACTTTCTCGTAAAATTTTTTTGATTTTTTTCGAGTATGCAGTTTTGCTGCTCGTTCAATTGTCAAAAGCCGACCAAGAGCATTTTCTTCAATATAAAAATATTACGCTTATAAATTTGTATGGAAGATAATGCACTTGGCTACAAATTGCCAAAAATCGAGTAATTCTTCTAGCGGCTTAAGATTGCTATCTTTGTTCACTTTAATTGAACGGGCCACAAAACTGAAAACTCGAAAAAATTTAAATATTTTTACTAAAAAGTTAGAAATTTTTATGAAAATGTTTCGAGTTTTCTTGAATTTTCATGAATTTTCCACAAAGTTCTTAACTTTGAGTTGCAGTATTTTTCTTGTTCTTTTGCACATTCTTTCATACAAAAATAATGAAATTAGTCAAAGGAAGTCAATCTTACTGAAAATTCCAAACTACACTTTGAATATGTAGCCCCAAAAAGTTTTAAATCTAGGCTAAATATTTTAGCCGTGTACAAAACAATATTTATTTTTATTGTTTGTTTTCAAATTTTGGGTAGGATTTCTTCAGGCTTTGGCAAGAAGTAAATAGTTGTCGCTTTATTTCTTGAAGAAAAACTGAAGCTTCGGAAAAATAAAAGCAAAAAATGAAATAACATTGAAATTCATATAAAAAGCGGAAAATTGCAATTATTCAACATGCAAAACGGAACATCAACATTTGTTGGCTATTCATGACAATTTCATAGTCAAGAAATACTTGAAAATATTTCTTAATCATTTTCTTTTCAACAGCATACCGGGCTTTCTTTTAAACGTTTTCAATCTTTTTTTGCCAAATTAGCGTCACTTTTTAGTATCACCTCACAAGTATAAGTACAATTTAATTGTTACTTTCTCTGATAATTCAATACGACTGCGTTGTGTACAGCTTAGTAATTTTTGGAAATTTTTTTTAACTTCTTGTTCACTTTTTTGGTTAAACCTTTGGCAACCCTGACTATAATAACGAGGGACACTCATTTTTACGATTTTTGCCCGCTGTATTCATAGCTCGAAAAGCAGTTAGTTTGGCGCGAATTTCTTAAAGGACCAAATGAGTGAACCGTTGCAGGAATTTAGTTGTGACCTCTCAGACTTGCTCTGACAATTAATTAGCGACTACCAATAACTTCTCTCAGTGTGAAATATTATTCAATTTTATTCTTTCGTATTTTCATTATTGCTATTAATGCTAATTTCTTAACAGGGGTTTTAAAGGTAAATAGAGTAATTATTCTAGTACAGACGTATATTTTTTAATTTTCGGAAATTTCGGGGGGGGTTTGAACCCCCAAACCCCCCCCCCTGAATACGCGCCTGGGTCCACCTCAAGTACTTCCAGATATAGTGACTGTGAAAAATTTCATTTGTATGGGAGATGCCCCGCATCGTTTTCCTTTCTCTCCAATTGTCATGAAAGAGCTTTATAATATAATTTTAACCAAATTTCAGTGGTCTACCTAAAGTACTTCCAGATATAGTGACAGAGAAAAATTCTATTTGTATGGGAGATGCCACGCATCGTTTTTCTTTCTCTCGAAATGTCATGAAAGTGCTAGGGTTTATTCTCATATAATTCTAACCAAATTTCAGTGGTCTACCTCAAGTACTTCCAGATATAGTGACTTTGAAAAATTCAATTTGTATAGGAGATGCCAAGCATCGTTTTTGTTTTAGGGTTTATTCTCATATAATTTTAACCAAATTTCAGTGGTCTACCTCAAGTACTTCCAGATATAGTGACTGTGAAAAATTTCATTTGTATGGGAGATGCCCCGCATCGTTTTCCTTTCTCTCCAATTGTCATGAAAGAGCTTTATAATATAATTTTAACCAAATTTCAGTGGTCTACCTAAAGGACTTCCAGATATAGTGACAGAGAAAAATTCTATTTGTATGGGATATGCCACGCATCGTTTTTCTTTCTCTCCAAATGTCATGAAAGTGCTAGGGTTTATTCTCATATAATATAATAATAAATTAAGTACCTACAGATATATGGACTGTGAAATATTCCAGTTGTATGCCACGCATTCTTTTTCTTTGTCTCCAGTTTTCATGAAGGTGTTAGGGTTTATTATACCTTTCATGAGCATGAAATGGTATTATAACTTTGGTCCGATGTTTGTAAGTATGAGAAGAAGAAGAGATAGACCCACCATTAAGTATACCGAAATGATCAGGGCGACGAGCTGAGTTGATTTAGCCATGTCCGTCTGTCCGTCCGTCCGTCCGTCTGTCCGTCTGTCCGTCCGTCTGTTTGAACGCAAACTAGTCCCTCAGTTTTAGAGATATCTCGATGAAATTTTGCAAGCAGGCGCCATTTTGCATAGGATTAATCATTTGTCGGAACCAGCAAGATCGGACCGATACAACGCATAGCTCCCATACAATCGATTGTTCCTATAAACGGGTTTTGGCCTCTAACTCTTGCAATTAAAAAGCTATTAGAGCGAAATTTCGCAGGTTTAGTACATGCTATATAAGTAATGTGTGTAGTGAAAATCACCTAGATCGGACCAAGATAACATATAGCTCCCATATAATCGATAGTTTCGATAAATGGGTTTTGGGCTATCAATTTTGCAGTTAAAGAGCTAGGAACGTTAAACTTTGCACGTTTGCTACTTATTATATATGTAACATATGTAGGCAAAATCAGCCAGATGGGCCAACATAACGGGTAGCTCCCATACAATCGATTGTTCCGATAAGTGTGGTTTGGCATTCATGAAAGGTATAAAGCCTTCGGCACAGCCGAAGACAGCCCTTTCCTTACTTGTTCTCATATAATTTTAACCAAATTTCAGTGCTATACATCAAGTACTTACAGATATATGGACTGTGAAAAATTCCAGTTGTATGGGAGATGCCACGCATCGTTTTTCTTTCTCTCCAATTGTCATGAAAGCGCTAGGGTTTATTCTCATATAATTCTAACCAAATTTCAGTGGTCTAAATTAAGTACCTACAGATATACGGACTGTGAAATATTCCAGTTGTATAGGAGATGCCACGCATCGTTTTTCTTTCTCTCCAAATGTCATGAAAGTGTTAGGGTTTATTCTCATATAATTTTAACCAAATTTCAGTGCTATACCTCAAGTACTTACAGATATATGGACTGCGAAAAATTCCAGTTGTATGGGAGATGCCACACGTCCTTTTCCTTTATCTCCAGTTTTCATATATGTGTTAGGGTATATTCTCAAATAATTTATAACCAAAATTTGGTGGTTCCAGATATATGGACTGTGAAAAATTCCAGTTGTATGGGAGATGCCACGCATCCTTTTTCTTTATCCCCAGTTTTCATGAAGGTGTTAGGGTATATTCTCAAATAATTTATAACCAAAATTTGGTGGTCTAACTTAAGTATTTCCAGATATATGGACTGTGAAAAATTCCAGTTGTATGGGGGATGCCACGCATCCTTTTCCTTTATCCGCAGTTTTCATGAAGGTGTTAGGCTTTATTCTCATATAATTTTAACCAAATTTCAGTGCTATACCTCAAGTTCTTACAGGTACATGGACTGAAAAAAATTCCAGTTTTTTTGGAGATGCCACGCATCCTTTTTCTTTATCTCCAATTTTCATGAAGGTGTTAGGGTTTATACTCATATAATTTTAACCAAAATTCAGTGCTATACCTCAAGTACTTACAGATATATGGACTGCGAAAAATTCCATTTGTATAGGAGATGCCAAGCATCGTTTTTGTTTCTCTCCAATTGTCATGAAAGCGCTACGGTTTATTCTCATATAATTCTAACCAAATTTCAGTGGTCTACCTCAAGTACTTCCAGATATAGTGACTGTGAAAAATTCCATTTGTATAGGAGATGCCAAGCATCGTTTTTGTCTCTCTCCAATTGTCATGAAAGCGCTAGGGTTTATTCTCATATAATTTTAACCAAATTTCAGTGGTCTACCTCAAGTACTCCTAGATATAGTGACTGTGAAAAATTTCATTTGTATGGGAGATGCCCCGCATCGTTTTCCTTTCTCTCCAATTGTCATGAAAGAGCTTTATAATATAATTTTAACCAAATTTCAGTGGTCTACCTAAAGTACTTCCAGATATAGTGACAGAGAAAAATTCTATTTGTATGGGAGATGCCACGCATCGTTTTTCTTTCTCTCCAAATGTCATGAAAGTGCTAGGGTTTATTATCATATAATTGTAAACAAATTTCAGTGGTCTAAATTAAGTACCTACAGATATATGGACTGTGAAATATTCCAGTTGTATGGGAGATGCCACGCATCGTTTTTCTTTCTCTCCAAATGTCATGAAAGTGTTAGGGTTTATTCTCATATAATTTTAACCAAATTTCAGTGCTATACCTCAAGTACTTATAGATATATGGACTGTGAAAAATTCCAGTTGTATGGGAGATGCCACGCATCGTTTTTCTTTATCCCCAGTTTTCATGAAGGTGTTAGGGTTTATTCTCATATAATTTTAACCAAATTTCAGTGCTATACCTCAAGTACTTCCAGATATAGTGACTGTGAAAACGTCCATTTGTATGGGAGATGCCACGCATCCTTTTTCTTTCTCTCCAAATGTCATGAAAGTGTTAGGGTTTATTCTCATATAATTTTAACCAAATTTCAGTGCTATACCTCAAGTACTTACAGATATATGGACTGTGAAAAATTCCAGTTGTATGGGAGATGCCACGCATCGTTTTTCTTTCTCTCCAAATGTCATGAAAGTGTTAGGGTTTATTCTCATATAATTTTAACCAAATTTCAGTGCTATACCTCAAGTACTTACAGATATATGGACTGTGAAAAATTCCAGTTGTATGGGAGATGCCACGCATCGTTTTTCTTTCTCTCCAAATGTCATGAAAGTGTTAGGGTTTATTCTCATATAATTTTAACCAAATTTCAGTGCTATACCTCAAGTACTTACAGATATATGGACTGTGAAAAATTCCAGTTGTATGGGAGATGCCACGCATCGTTTTTCTTTCTCTCCAAATGTCATGAAAGTGTTAGGGTTTATTCTCATATAATTTTAACCAAATTTCAGTGCTATACCTCAAGTACTTACAGATATATGGACTGTGAAAAATTCCAGTTGTATGGGAGATGCCACGCATCGTTTTTCTTTATCCCCAGTTTTCATGAAGGTGTTAGGGTTTATTCTCATAAAATTTTAACCAAATTTCAGTGCTATACCTCAAGTACTTACAGATATATGGACTGTGAAAAATTCCAGTTGTATGGGAGATGCCACGCATCGTTTTTCTTTCTCTCCAAATGTCATGAAAGTGTTAGGGTTTATTCTCATATAATTTTAACCAAATTTCAGTGGTCTAACTTAAGTACCTACAGATATATGGACTGTGAAAAATTCCAGTTGTATGGGAGATGCCACGCGTCCTTTTCCTTTATCTCCAGTTTTCATACAGGTGTTAGGGTATATTCTCAAATAATTTATAACCAAAATTTGGTGGTCTAACTTAAGTACTTCCAGATATATGGACTGTGAAAAATTCCAGTTGTATGGGAGATGCCACGCATCCTTTTTCTTTATCCCCAGTTTTCATGAAGGTGTTATTGTATATTCTCAAATAATTTATAACCAAAATTTGGTGGTCTAACTTAAGTACTTCCAGATATATGGACTGTGAAAAATTCTAGTTGTATGGGAGATGCCACGCATCCTTTTACTTTATCCCCAGTTTTCATGAAGGTGTTAGGGTTTATTCTCATATAATTTTAACCAAATTTCAGTGCTATACCTCAAGTACTTACAGATATATGGACTGCGAAAAATTCCAGTTGTATGGGAGATGCCACGCATCGTTTTTCTTTCTGTCTAATTGTCATGAAAGCGCTAGGGTTTATTCTCATATAATTCTAACCAAATTTCAGTGGTCTAACTTAAGTACCTACAGATATATGGACTGTGAAAAATCCAGTTGTATGGGAGATGCCACGCATCGTTTTTCTTTATCCCCAATTGTCATGAAAGCGCTAGGGTTTATTCTCATATAATTTTAACCAAATTAAAGTGCTATACCTCAAGTACTTACAGATATATGGACTGCGAAAAATTCCAGTTGTATGGGAGATGCCACGCATCCTTTTTCTTTATCTCCAGTTTTCATGAAGGTGTTAGGGTTTATTCTCATATAATTTTAACCAAATTTCAGTGCTATAACTCAAGTACTTACAGATATATGGACTGCGAAAAATTCCAGTTGTATGGGAGATGCCACGCATCGTTTTTCTTTCTCTCTAATTGTCATGAAAGTGTTAGGGTTTATTCTCATATAATTTTAACCAAATTTCAGTGCTATACCTCAAGTACTTACAGATATATGGACTGCGAAAGATTCCAGTTGTATGGGAGATGCCACACGTCCTTTTCCTTTATCTCCAGTTTTCATATATGTGTTAGGGTATATTCTCAAATAATTTATAACCAAAATTTGGTGGTTCCAGATATATGGACTGTGAAAAATTCCAGTTGTATGGGAGATGCCACGCATCCTTTTTCTTTATCCCCAGTTTTCATGAAGGTGTTAGGGTATATTCTCAAATAATTTATAACCAAAATTTGGTGGTCTAACTTAAGTATTTCCAGATATATGGACTGTGAAAAATTCCAGTTGTATGGGGGATGCCACGCATCCTTTTCCTTTATCCGCAGTTTTCATGAAGGTGTTAGGCTTTATTCTCATATAATTTTAACCAAATTTCAGTGCTATACCTCAAGTTCTTACAGGTACATGGACTGAAAAAAATTCCAGTTTTTTTGGAGATGCCACGCATCCTTTTTCTTTATCTCCAATTTTCGTGAAGGTGTTAGGGTTTATTCTCATATAATTTTAACCAAAATTCAGTGCTATACCTCAAGTACTTACAGATATATGGACTGCGAAAAATTCCATTTGTATAGGAGATGCCAAGCATCGTTTTTGTTTCTCTCCAATTGTCATGAAAGCGCTACGGTTTATTCTCATATAATTCTAACCAAATTTCAGTGGTCTACCTCAAGTACTTCCAGATATAGTGACTGTGAAAAATTCCATTTGTATAGGAGATGCCAAGCATCGTTTTTGTCTCTCTCCAATTGTCATGAAAGCGCTAGGGTTTATTCTCATATAATTTTAACCAAATTTCAGTGGTCTACCTCAAGTACTCCTAGATATAGTGACTGTGAAAAATTTCATTTGTATGGGAGATGCCCCGCATTGTTTTCCTTTCTCTCCAATTGTCATGAAAGAGCTTTATAATATAATTTTAACCAAATTTCAGTGGTCTACCTAAAGTACTTCCAGATATAGTGACAGAGAAAAATTCTATTTGTATGGGAGATGCCACGCATCGTTTTTCTTTCTCTCCAAATGTCATGAAAGTGCTAGGGTTTATTATCATATAATTGTAAACAAATTTCAGTGGTCTAAATTAAGTACCTACAGATATATGGACTGTGAAATATTCCAGTTGTATGGGAGATGCCACGCATCGTTTTTCTTTCTCTCCAAATGTCATGAAAGTGTTAGGGTTTATTCTCATATAATTTTAACCAAATTTCAGTGCTATACCTCAAGTACTTACAGATATATGGACTGTGAAAAATTCCAGTTGTATGGGAGATGCCACGCATCGTTTTTCTTTATCCCCAGTTTTCATGAAGGTGTTAGGGTTTATTCTCATATAATTTTAACCAAATTTCAGTGCTATACCTCAAGTACTTCCAGATATAGTGACTGTGAAAACGTCCATTTGTATGGGAGATGCCACGCATCCTTTTTCTTTCTCTAAAAATGTCATGAAAGTGTTAGGGTTTATTCTCATATAATTTTAACCAAATTTCAGTGCTATACCTCAAGTACTTACAGATATATGGACTGTGAAAAATTCCAGTTGTATGGGAGATGCCACGCATCGTTTTTCTTTCTCTCCAAATGTCATGAAAGTGTTAGGGTTTATTCTCATATAATTTTAACCAAATTTCAGTGCTATACCTCAAGTACTTACAGATATATGGACTGTGAAAAATTCCAGTTGTATGGGAGATGCCACGCATCGTTTTTCTTTCTCTCCAAATGTCATGAAAGTGTTAGGGTTTATTCTCATATAATTTTAACCAAATTTCAGTGCTATACCTCAAGTACTTACAGATATATGGACTGTGAAAAATTCCAGTTGTATGGGAGATGCCACGCATCGTTTTTCTTTATCCCCAATTGTCATGAAAGCGCTAGGGTTTATTCTCATATAATTTTAACCAAATTAAAGTGCTATACCTCAAGTACTTACAGATATATGGACTGCGAAAAATTCCAGTTGTATGGGAGATGCCACGCATCCTTTTTCTTTATCTCCAGTTTTCATGAAGGTGTTAGGGTTTATTCTCATATAATTTTAACCAAATTTCAGTGCTATACCTCAAGTACTTACAGATATATGGACTGCGAAAAATTCCAGTTGTATGGGAGATGCCACGCATCGTTTTTCTTTCTCTCTAATTGTCATGAAAGTGTTAGGGTTTATTCTCATATAATTTTAACCAAATTTCAGTGCTATACCTCAAGTACTTACAGATATATGGACTGCGAAAGATTCCAGTTGTATGGGAGATGCCACACGTCCTTTTCCTTTATCTCCAGTTTTCATATATGTGTTAGGGTATATTCTCAAATAATTTATAACCAAAATTTGGTGGTTCCAGATATATGGACTGTGAAAAATTCCAGTTGTATGGGAGATGCCACGCATCCTTTTTCTTTATCCCCAGTTTTCATGAAGGTGTTAGGGTATATTCTTAAATAATTTATAACCAAAATTTGGTGGTCTAACTTAAGTATTTCCAGATATATGGACTGTGAAAAATTCCAGTTGTATGGGGGATGCCACGCATCCTTTTCCTTTATCCGCAGTTTTCATGAAGGTGTTAGGCTTTATTCTCATATAATTTTAACCAAATTTCAGTGCTATACCTCAAGTTCTTACAGGTACATGGACTGAAAAAAATTCCAGTTTTTTTGGAGATGCCACGCATCCTTTTTCTTTATCTCCAATTTTCGTGAAGGTGTTAGGGTTTATTCTCATATAATTTTAACCAAAATTCAGTGCTATACCTCAAGTACTTACAGATATATGGACTGCGAAAAATTCCATTTGTATAGGAGATGCCAAGCATCGTTTTTGTTTCTCTCCAATTGTCATGAAAGCGCTACGGTTTATTCTCATATAATTCTAACCAAATTTCAGTGGTCTACCTCAAGTACTTCCAGATATAGTGACTGTGAAAAATTCCATTTGTATAGGAGATGCCAAGCATCGTTTTTGTCTCTCTCCAATTGTCATGAAAGCGCTAGGGTTTATTCTCATATAATTTTAACCAAATTTCAGTGGTCTACCTCAAGTACTCCTAGATATAGTGACTGTGAAAAATTTCATTTGTATGGGAGATGCCCCGCATTGTTTTCCTTTCTCTCCAATTGTCATGAAAGAGCTTTATAATATAATTTTAACCAAATTTCAGTGGTCTACCTAAAGTACTTCCAGATATAGTGACAGAGAAAAATTCTATTTGTATGGGAGATGCCACGCATCGTTTTTCTTTCTCTCCAAATGTCATGAAAGTGCTAGGGTTTATTATCATATAATTGTAAACAAATTTCAGTGGTCTAAATTAAGTACCTACAGATATATGGACTGTGAAATATTCCAGTTGTATGGGAGATGCCACGCATCGTTTTTCTTTCTCTCCAAATGTCATGAAAGTGTTAGGGTTTATTCTCATATAATTTTAACCAAATTTCAGTGCTATACCTCAAGTACTTACAGATATATGGACTGTGAAAAATTCCAGTTGTATGGGAGATGCCACGCATCGTTTTTCTTTATCCCCAGTTTTCATGAAGGTGTTAGGGTTTATTCTCATATAATTTTAACCAAATTTCAGTGCTATACCTCAAGTACTTCCAGATATAGTGACTGTGAAAACGTCCATTTGTATGGGAGATGCCACGCATCCTTTTTCTTTCTCTAAAAATGTCATGAAAGTGTTAGGGTTTATTCTCATATAATTTTAACCAAATTTCAGTGCTATACCTCAAGTACTTACAGATATATGGACTGTGAAAAATTCCAGTTGTATGGGAGATGCCACGCATCGTTTTTCTTTCTCTCCAAATGTCATGAAAGTGTAAGGGTTTATTCTCATATAATTTTAACCAAATTTCAGTGCTATACCTCAAGTACTTACAGATATATGGACTGTGAAAAATTCCAGTTGTATGGGAGATGCCACGCATCGTTTTTCTTTCTCTCCAAATGTCATGAAAGTGTTAGGGTTTATTCTCATATAATTTTAACCAAATTTCAGTGCTATACCTCAAGTACTTACAGATATATGGACTGTGAAAAATTCCAGTTGTATGGGAGATGCCACGCATCGTTTTTCTTTCTCTCCAAATGTCATGAAAGTGTTAGGGTTTATTCTCATATAATTTTAACCAAATTTCAGTGCTATACCTCAAGTACTTACAGATATATGGACTGTGAAAAATTCCAGTTGTATGGGAGATGCCACGCATCGTTTTTCTTTATCCCCAGTTTTCATGAAGGTGTTAGGGTTTATTCCCATAAAATTTTAACCAAATTTCAGTGCTATACCTCAAGTACTTACAGATATATGGACTGTGAAAAATTCCAGTTGTATGGGAGATGCCACGCATCGTTTTTCTTTCTCTCCAAATGTCATGAAAGTGTTAGGGTTTATTCTCATATAATTTTAACCAAATTTCAGTGGTCTAACTTAAGTACCTACAGATATATGGACTGTGAAAAATTCCAGTTGTATGGGAGATGCCACGCGTCCTTTTCCTTTATCTCCAGTTTTCATACAGGTGTTAGGGTATATTCTCAAATAATTTATAACCAAAATTTGGTGGTCTAACTTAAGTACTTCCAGATATATGGACTGTGAAAAATTCCAGTTGTATGGGAGATGCCACGCATCCTTTTTCTTTATCCCCAGTTTTCATGAAGGTGTTATTGTATATTCTCAAATAATTTATAACCAAAATTTGGTGGTCTAACTTAAGTACTTCCAGATATATGGACTGTGAAAAATTCTAGTTGTATGGGAGATGCCACGCATCCTTTTCCTTTATCCCCAGTTTTCATGAAGGTGTTAGGGTTTATTCTCATATAATTTTAACCAAATTTCAGTGCTATACCTCAAGTACTTACAGATATATGGACTGCGAAAAATTCCAGTTGTATGGGAGATGCCACGCATCGTTTTTCTTTCTGTCTAATTGTCATGAAAGCGCTAGGGTTTATTCTCATATAATTTTAACCAAATTTCAGTGGTCTAACTTAAGTACCTACAGATATATGGACTGTGAAAAATTCCAGTTGTATGGGCGATGCCACGCATCGTTTTTCTTTATCCCCAATTGTCATGAAAGCGCTAGGGTTTATTCTCATATAATTTTAACCAAATTAAAGTGCTATACCTCAAGTACTTACAGATATATGGACTGCGAAAAATTCCAGTTGTATGGGAGATGCCACGCATCCTTTTTCTTTATCTCCAGTTTTCATGAAGGTGTTAGGGTTTATTCTCATATAATTTTAACCAAATTTCAGTGCTATACCTCAAGTACTTACAGATATATGGACTGCGAAAAATTCCAGTTGTATGGGAGATGCCACGCATCGTTTTTCTTTCTCTCTAATTGTCATGAAAGCGCTAGGGTTTATTCTCATATAATTCTAACCAAATTTCAGTGGTCTAACTTAAGTACCTACAGATATATGGACTGTGAAAAATTCCAGTTGTATGGGAGATGCCACGCATCGTTTTTCTTTCTCTCCAATTGTCATGAAAGCGCTAGGGTTTATTCTCATATAATTTTAACCAAATTAAAGTGCTATACCTCAAGTACTTACAGATATATGGACTGCGAAAAATTCCAGTTGTATGGGAGATGCCACGCATCCTTTTCCTTTATCCCCAGTTTTCATGAAGGTGTTAGGGTTTATTCTCATATAATTTAAACCAAATTTCAGTGCTATACCTCAAGTACTTACAGGTACATGGACTGAAAAAAATTCCAGTTGTTTTGGAGATGCCACGCATCCTTTTTCTTTATCTCCAGTTTTCATGAATTTGTTAGGGTTTATTCTCATATAATTTTAACCAAATTTCAGTGCTATACCTCAAGTACTTACAGATATATGGACTGCGAAAAATTCCAGTTGTATGGGAGATGCTACGCGTCCTTTTCCTTTATCTCCAGTTTTCATACAGGTGTTAGGGTATATTCTCAAATAATTTATAACCAAAATTTGGTCGTCTAACTTAAGTACTTCCAGATATATGGACTGTGAAAAATTCCAGTTGTATGGGAGATGCCACGCATCGTTTTTCTTTCTCTCCAATTGTCATGAAAGCGCTAGGGTTTATTCTCATATAATTTTAACCAAATTTCAGTGCTATACCTCAAGTACTTCCAGATATAGTGACTGCGAAAAATTCCAGTGGTTTGGGAGATGCCACGCATCGTTTTTCTTTCTCTCCAAATGTCATGAAAGTGTTAGGGTTTTTTCTCATATAATTTTAACCAAATTTCAGTGCTATACCTCAAGTACTTCCAGATATATGCACTGTGAAAAATTCCAGTTGTATGGGAGATGCCGCGCATCCTTTTTCTTTATCCCCAATTTTCATGAAGGTATTAGGGTTTATTCTCATATAATTTTAACCAAATTTCAGTGCTATGCCTCAAGTACTTACAGATACATGGACAGAAATAATTCCAGTTGTTTTGGAGATGCCACGTATCCTTTTTCTTTATCTCCAATTTTCATGAAGGTGTTAGGGTTTATTCTCATATAATTTTAACCAAATTTCAGTGCTATACCTCAAGTACTTACAGATATATGGACTGTGAAAAATTCCAGTTGTATGGGAGATGCCGCGCATCCTTTTTCTTTATCCCCAATTTTCATGCAGGTGTTAGGGTTTATTCTCATATAATTTTAAAAAACTTTCAGTGCTATACCTCAAGTACTTACAGATATATGCACTGTGAAAAATTCCAGTTGTATGGGAGATGCCGCGCATCCTTTTTCTTTATCCCCAATTTTCATGAAGGTATTAGGGTTTATTCTCATATAATTTTAACCAAATTTCAGTGCTATGCCTCAAGTACTTACAGATACATGGACAGAAAATATTCCAGTTGTTTTGGAGATGCCACGCATCCTTTTTCTTTATCTCCAATTTTCATGAAGGTGTTAGGGTTTATTCTCATATAATTTTAACCAAATTTCAGCGCTATACCTCAAGTACTTACAGATATATGCACTGTGAAAAATTCCAGTTGTATGGGAGATGCCGCGCATCCTTTTTCTTTATCCCCAATTTTCATGAAGGTATTAGGGTTTATTCTCATATAATTTTAAAAAAATTTCAGTGCTATACCTCAAGTACTTACAGATATATGCACTGTGAAAAATTCCAGTTGTATGGGAGATGCCGCGCATCCTTTTTCTTTATCCCCAATTTTCATGCAGGTGTTAGGGTTTATTCTCATATAATTTTAAAAAACTTTCAGTGCTATACCTCAAGTACTTACAGATATATGCACTGTGAAAAATTCCAGTTGTATGGGAGATGCCGCGCATCCTTTTTCTTTATCCCCAATTTTCATGAAGGTATTAGGGTTTATTCTCATATAATTTTAAAAAAATTTCAGTGCTATACCTCAAGTACTTACAGATATATGCACTGTGAAAAATTCCAGTTGTATGGGAGATGCCGCGCATCCTTTTTCTTTATCCCCAATTTTCATGAAGGTATTAGGGTTTATTCTCATATAATTTTAACCAAATTTCAGTGCTATACCTCAAGTACTTACAGATATATGGACTGTGAAAAATTCCAGTTGTATGGGAGATGCCGCGCATCCTTTTTCTTTATCCCCAATTTTCATGAAGGTGTTAGGGTTTATTCTCATATAATTTTAACCAAATTTCAGTGCTATACCTCAAGTACTTACAGATATCCCCAGATATGGGAGATGCCACGCATCGTTTTTCTTTCTCTCCAATTGTCATGAAAGCGCTAGGGTTTATTCTCATATAATTTTAACCAAATTTCAGTGCTATACCTCAAGTACTTCCAGATATAGTGAATGCGAAAAATTCCAGTGGTTTGGGAGATGCCACGCATCGTTTTTCTTTCTCTCCAAATGTCATGAAAGTGTTAGGGTTTTTTCTCATATAATTTTAACCAAATTTCAGTGCTATACCTCAAGTACTTCCAGATATATGCACTGTGAAAAATTCCAGTTGTATGGGAGATGCCGCGCATCCTTTTTCTTTATCCCCAATTTTCATGAAGGTATTAGGGTTTATTCTCATATAATTTTAACCAAATTTCAATGCTATGCCTCAAGTACTTACAGATACATGGACAGAAATAATTCCAGTTGTTTTGGAGATGCCACGTATCCTTTTTCTTTATCTCCAATTTTCATGAAGGTGTTAGGGTTTATTCTCATATAATTTTAACCAAATTTCAGTGCTATACCTCAAGTACTTACAGATATATGGACTGTGAAAAATTCCAGTTGTATGGGAGATGCCGCGCATCCTTTTTCTTTATCCCCAATTTTCATGTAGGTGTTAGGGTTTATTCTCATATAATTTTAAAAAACTTTCAGTGCTATACCTCAAGTACTTACAGATATATGCACTGTGAAAAATTCCAGTTGTATGGGAGATGCCGCGCATCCTTTTTCTTTATCCCCAATTTTCATGAAGGTATTAGGGTTTATTCTCATATAATTTTAACCAAATTTCAGTGCTATGCCTCAAGTACTTACAGATACATGGACAGAAAATATTCCAGTTGTTTTGGAGATGCCACGCATCCTTTTTCTTTATCTCCAATTTTCATGAAGGTGTTAGGGTTTATTCTCATATAATTTTAACCAAATTTCAGCGCTATACCTCAAGTACTTACAGATATATGGACTGTGAAAAATTCCAGTTGTATGGGAGATGCCCCGCATCCTTTTTCTTGATCCCCAGTTTTCATAAAGGTGTTAGGGTTTATTCTCATATAATTTTAAAAAAATTTCAGTGCTATACCTCAAGTACTTACAGATATATGCACTGTGAAAAATTCCAGTTGTATGGGAGATGCCGCGCATCCTTTTTCTTTATCCCCAATTTTCATGAAGGTGTTAGGGTTTATTCTCATATAATTTTAAAAAACTTTCAGTGCTATACCTCAAGTACTTACAGATTATGCACTGTGAAAAATTCCAGTTGTATGGGAGATGCCGCGCATCCTTTTTCTTTATCCCCAATTTTCATGAAGGTATTAGGGTTTATTCTCATATAATTTTAACCAAATTTCAGTGCTATACCTCAAGTACTTACAGATATATGGACTGCGAAAAATTCCAGTTGTATGGGAGATGCCAAGCGTCCTTTTCCTTTATCTCCAGTTTTCATACATGTGTTAGGGTATATTCTCAAATAATTTATAACCAAAATTTGCTGGTCTAACTTAAGTACTTCCAGATATATGGACTGTGAAAAATTCCAGTTGTATGGGAGATGCCGCGCATCCTTTTTCTTTATCCCCAATTTTCATGAAGGTGTTAGGGTTTATTCTCATATAATTTTAACCAAATTTCAGTGCTATACCTCAAGTACTTACAGATATATGCACTGTGAAAAATTTCAGTTGTATGGGAGATGCCGCGCATCCTTTTTCTTTATCCCCAATTTTCATGAAGGTATTAGGGTTTATTCTCATATAATTTTAACCAAATTTCAGTGCTATACCTCAAGTACTTACAGATATATGGACTGTGAAAAATTCCAGTTGTATGGGAGATGCCGCGCATCCTTTTTCTTTATCCCCAATTTTCATGAAGGTGTTAGGGTTTATTCTCATATAATTTTAAAAAACTTTCAGTGCTATACCTCAAGTACTTACAGATATATGCACTGTGAAAAATTCCAGTTGTATGGGAGATGCCACGCGTCCTTTTCCTTTATCCTCAGTTTTCATACAGGTGTTAGGGTATATTCTCAAATAATTTATAACCAAAATTTGCTGGTCTAACTTAAGTACTTCCAGATATATGGGCTGTGAAAAATTCCAGTTGTATGGGAGATGCCACGCATCCTTTTTCTTTATCCCCAGTTTTCATAAAGGTGTTAGGGTTTATTCTCATATAATTTTAAAAAAATTTCAGTGCTATACCTCAAGTACTTACAGATATATGCACTGTGAAAAATTCCAGTTGTATGGGAGATGCCGCGCATCCTTTTTCTTTATCCCCAATTTTCATGAAGGTATTAGGGTTTATTCTCATATAATTTTAACCAAATTTCAGTGCTATACCTCAAGTACTTACAGATATATGGACTGCGAAAAATTCCAGTTGTATGGGAGATGCCAAGCGTCCTTTTCCTTTATCTCCAGTTTTCATACATGTGTTAGGGTATATTCTCAAATAATTTATAACCAAAATTTGGTGGTCTAACTTAAGTACTTCCAGATATATGGACTGTAAAAATTCCAGTTGTATGGGAGATGCCACGCATCCTTTTTCTTTATCCCCAGTTTTCATGAAGGTGTTATTGTATATTCTCAAATACTTTATAACCAAAATTTGGTGGCCTAACTTAAGTACTTCCAGATATATGGACTGTGAAAAATTCCAGTTGTTTGGGAGATGCCACGCATCCTTTTCCTTTATCCCCAGTTTTCATGAAGGTGTTAGGGTTTATTCTCATATAATTTTAACCAAATTTCAGTGCTATACCTCAAGTACTTACAGGTACATGGACTGAAAAAAATTCCAGTTGTTTTGGAGATGCCACGCATCCTTTTTCTTTATCTCCAGTTTTCATGAAGGTGTTAGGGTTTATTCTCATATAATTTTAACCAAATTTCAGTGCTACACCTCAAGTACTTACAGATATATGCACTGTGAAAAATTCCAGTTGTATGGGAGATGCCGCGCATCCTTTTTCTTTATCCCCAATTTTCATGAAGGTATTAGGGTTTATTCTCATATAATTTTAACCAAATTTCAGTGCTATACCTCAAGTACTTACAGATACATGGACAGAAAAAAATTCCAGTTGTTTTGGAGATGCCACGCATCCTTTTTCTTTATCTCCAATTTTCATGAAGGTGTTAGGGTTTATTCTCATATAATTTTAACCAAATTTCAGTGGTCTAAATTAAGTACCTACAGATATATGGACTGTGAAAAATTCCAGTTGTATGGGAGATGCCACGCATCGTTTTTCTTTCTCTCTAATTGTCATGAAAGCGCTAGGGTTTATTCTCATATAATTCTAACCAAATTTCAGTGGTCTAACTTAAGTACCTACAGATATATGGACTGTGAAAAATTCCAGTTGTATGGGAGATGCCACGCATCGTTTTTCTTTCTCTCCAATTGTCATGAAAGCGCTAGGGTTTATTCTCATATAATTTTAACCAAATTTCAGTGCTATACCTCAAGTACTTCCAGATATAGTGACTGCCAAAAATTCCAGTGGTTTGGGAGATGCCACTCATCGTTTTTCCTTATCCCCAGTTTTCATAAAGGTGTTATAGTTTATTCTCATATAATTTTAAAAAAATTTCAGTGCTATACCTCAAGTACTTACAGATATATGCACTGTGAAAAATTCCAGTTGTATGGGAGATGCCGCGCATCCTTTTTCTTTATCCCCAATTTTCATGAAGGTATTAGGGTTTATTCTCATATAATTTTAACCAAATTTCAGTGCTATACCTCAAGTACTTACAGATATATGGACTGCGAAAAATTCCAGTTGTATGGGAGATGCCACGCGTCCTTTTCCTTTATCTCCAGTTTTCATACATGTGTTAGGGTATATTCTCAAATAATTTATAACCAAAATTTGGTGGTCTAACTTAAGTACTTCCAGATATATGGACTGTAAAAATTCCAGTTGTATGGGAGATGCCACGCATCCTTTTTCTTTATCCCCAGTTTTCATGAAGGTGTTATTGTATATTCTCAAATAATTTATAACCAAAATTTGGTGGTCTAACTTAAGTACTTCCAGATATATGGACTGTGAAAAATTCCAGTTGTTTGGGAGATGCCACGCATCCTTTTCCTTTATCCCCAGTTTTCATGAAGGTGTTAGGGTTTATTCTCATATAATTTTAACCAAATTTCAGTGCTATACCTCAAGTACTTACAGATATATGGACTGCGAAAAATTCCAGTTGTATGGGAGATGCCACGCGTCCTTTTCCTTTATCTCCAGTTTTCATACAGGTGTTAGGGTATATTCTCAAATAATTTATTACCAAAATTTGGTCGTCTAACTTAAGTACTTCCAGATATATGGACTGTGAAAAATTCCAGTTGTATGGGAGATGCCACGCATCGTTTTTCTTTCTCTCCAATTGTCATGAAAGCGCTAGGGTTTATTCTCATATAATTTTAACCAAATTTCAGTGCTATACCTCAAGTACTTCCAGATATAGTGACTGTGAAAAATTCCAGTTGTATGGGAGATGCCGCGCATCCTTTTTCTTTATCCCCAATTTTCATGAAGGTATTAGGGTTTATTCTCATATAATTTTAACCAAATTTCAGTGCTATACCTCAAGTACTTACAGATATATGCACTGTGAAAAATTCCAGTTGTATGGGAGATGCCGCGCATCCTTTTTCTTTATCCCCAATTTTCTTGAATGTATTAGGGTTTATTCTCATATAATTTTAACCAAATTTCAGTGCTATGCCTCAAGTACTTACAGATACATGGACAGAAAATATTCCAGTTGTTTTGGAGATGCCACGCATCCTTTTTCTTTATCTCCAATTTTCATGAAGGTGTTATTGTTTATTCTCATATAATTTTAACCAAATTTCAGTGCTATACCTCAAGTACTTACAGATATGTATATGGACTGTGAAAAATTCCAGTTGTATGGGAGATGCCGCGCATCCTTTTTCTTTATCCCCAATTTTCATGAAGGTGTTAGGGTTTATTCTCATGTAATTTTAAAAAACTTTCAGTGCTATACCTCAAGTACTTACAGATATATGCACTGTGAAAAATTCCAGTTGTATGGGAGATGCCGCGCATCCTTTTTCTTTATCCCCAATTTTCATGAAGGTATTAGGGTTTATTCTCATATAATTTTAACCAAATTTCAGTGCTATACCTCAAGTACTTACAGATACATGGACAGAAAAAAATTCCAGTTTTTTTGGAGATGCCACGCATCCTTTCTCTTTATCTCCAATTTTCATGAAGGTGTTAGGGTTTATGGGAGATGCCACGCGTCCTTTTCCTTTATCCTCAGTTTTCATACAGGTGTTAGGGTATATTCTCAAATAATTTATAACCAAAATTTGCTGGTCTAACTTAAGTACTTCCAGATATATGGACTGTGAAAAATTCCAGTTGTATGGGAGATGCCACGCATCCTTTTTCTTTATCCCCAGTTTTCATAAAGGTGTTAGGGTTTATTCTCATATAATTTTAAAAAAAATTTCAGTGCTATACCTCAAGTACTTTCAGATATATGCACTGTGAAAAATTCCAGTTGTATGGGAGATGCCGCGCATCCTTTTTCTTTATCCCCAATTTTCATGAAGGTATTAGGGTTTATTCTCATATAATTTTAACCAAATTTCAGTGCTATACCTCAAGTACTTACAGATACATGGACAGAAAAAAATTCCAGTTGTTTTGGAGATGCCACGCATCCTTTTTCTTTATCTCCAATTTTCATGAAGGTGTTAGGGTTTATTCTCATATAATTTTAACCAAATTTCAGTGCTATACCTCAAGTACTTACAGATATATGGACTGCGAAAAATTCCAGTTGTATGGGAGATGCTACGCATCGTTTTTCTTTCTCTCGAAATGTCATGAAAGTGCTAGGGTTTATTCTCCTATAATTCTACCCAAATTTCAGTGGTCTACCTCAAGTACTTCCAGATATAGTGACTGTGAAAAATTCCATTTGTATAGGAGATGCCAAGCATCGTTTTTGTCTCTCTCCAATTGTCATGAAAGCGCTGGTTTATTCTCATATAATTCTAACCAAATTTCAGTGGTCTACCTCAAGTACTTCCAGATATAGTGACTGTGAAAAATTCCATTTGTATAGGAGATGCCAAGCATCGTTTTTGTCTCTCTCCAATTGTCATGAAAGCGCTAGGGTTTATTCTCATATAATTTTAACCAAATTTCAGTGGTCTACCTCAAGTACTTCTAGATATAGTGACAGAGAAAAATTCTATTTGTATGGGAGACGCCACGCATCGTTTTTCTTTCTCTCGAAATGTCATGAAAGTGCTAGGGTTTATTCTCATATAATTCTAACCAAATTTCAGTGGTCTACCTCAAGTACTTCCAGATATAGTGACTGTGAAAAATTCCATTTGTATAGGAGATGCCAAGCATCGTTTTTGTCTCTCTCCAATTGTCATGAAAGAGCTTTATAATATAATTTTAACCAAATTTTAGTGGTCTACCTAAAGCACTTATAGATATAGTGACAGAGAAAAATTCTATTTGTATGGGAGATGCCACGAATCGTTTTTCTTTCTCTCGAAATGTCATGAAAGTGCTAGGGTTTATTCTCATATAATTCTAACCAAATTTCAGTGGTCTACCTCAAGTACTTCCAGATATAGTGACAGAGAAAAATTCTATTTGTATGGGAGATGCCACGAATCGTTTTTCTTTATCTCGAAATGTCATGAAAGTGCTAGGGTTTATTCTCATATAATTCTAACCAAATTTCAGTGGTCTACCTCAAGTACTTCCAGATATAGTGACTGTGAAAAATTCCATTTGTATAGGAGATGCCAAGCATGGTTTTTGTCTCTCTCCAATTGTCATAAAAGCGCTAGGGTTTATTCTCATATAATTTTAACCAAATTTCAGTGCTATACATCAAGTACTTACAGATATATGGACTGTGAAAAATTCCAGTTGTATGGGAGATGCCCCGCATCGTTTTCCTTTCACTCCAATTGTCATGAAAGAGCTTTAATTTTAACCAAATTTCAGTGGTCTACCTAAAGTACTTCCAGATATAGTGACAGAGAAAAATTCTATTTGTATGGGAGATGCCACGAATCGGTTTTCTTTCTCTCGAAATGTCATGAAAGTGCTAGGGTTTATTCTCATATAATTGTAACCAAATTTCAGTGGTCTACCTCAAGTACTTCCAGATATAGTGACTGTGAAAAATTCCATTTGTATAAGAGATGCCAAGCATGGTTTTTGTCTCTCTCCAATTGTCATGAAAGCGCTAGTGTTTATTCTCATATAATTTTAACCAAATTTCAGTGCTATACATCAAGATATATGGACTGTGAAAAATTCCAGTTGTATGGGAGATGCCACGCATCGTTTTTCTTTCTCTCCAAATGTCATGAAAGTGTTAGGGTTTATTCTCATATAATTTTAACCAAACTTCAGTGCTATACCTCAAGTACTTACAGATATATAGACTGCGAAAAATTCCAGTTGTATGGGAGATGCCACGCGTCCATTTCCTTTATCTCCATTTTTCATACATGTGTTAGGGTATATTCTCAAATAATTTATAACCAAAATTTGGTGGTCTAACTTAAGTACTTCCAGATATATGGACTGTGAAAAATTCCAGTTGTATGGGAGATGCCACGCATCCTTTTCCTTTATCCCCAGTTTTCATGTAGGTGTTAGGCTTTATTCTCATATAATTTTAACCAAATTTCAGTGCTATACCTCAAGTACTTACAGATATATGGACTGCGAAAAATTCCAGTTGTATGGGAGATGCCACGCGTCCATTTCCTTTATCTCCATTTTTCATACATGTGTTAGGGTATATTCTCAAATAATTTATAACCAAAATTTGGTGGTCTAACTTAAGTACTTCCAGATATATGGACTGAAAAAAATTCCAGTTTTTTTGGAGATGCCACGCATCCTTTTTCTTTATCTCCAATTTTCATGAAGGTGTTAGGGTGTATTCTCATATAATTTTAACCAAAATTCAGTGCTATACCTTAAGTACTTACAGATATATGGACTGCGAAAAATTCCATTTGTATATGAGATGCCAAGCATCGTTTTTGTTTCTCTCCAATTGTCATGAAATCCCTAGGGTTTATTCTCATATAATTCTAACCAAATTTCAGTGGTCTACCTCAAGTACTTCCAGATATAGTGACTGTGAAAAATTCCATTTGTATAGGAGATGCCAAGCATCGTTTTTGTCTCTCTCCAATTGTCATGAAAGCGCTAGGGTTTACTCTCATATAATTTTAACCAAATTTCAGTGGTCTACCTCAAGTACTTCTAGATATAGTGACTGTGAAAAATTTCATTTGTATGGGAGATGCCCCGCATCGTTTTCCTTTCTCTCCAATTGTCATGAAAGAGCTTTATAATATAATTTTAACCAAATTTCTTGAAGGTGTTAGTGTTTATTCTCATATAATTGTAACCAAATTTCAGTGGTCTAAATTAAGTACTTACAGATATATGGACTGTGAAATATTCCATTTGTATGGGAGATGCCACGCATCGTTTTTCTTTCTCTCCAAATGTCATGAAAGTGCTAGGGTTTATTCTCATATAATGCTAACCAAATTTCAGTGGTCTACCTCAAGTACTTCCAGATATAGTGACTGTGAAAAATTCCATTTGTATAGGAGATGCCAAGCATCGTTTTTCTTTCTCTCCAATTGTCATGAAAGCGCTAGGGTTTATTCTCATATGAGTTTAACCAAATTTCAGTGGTCTAAATTAAGTACTTACAGATATATGGACTGTGAAATATTCCATTTGTATGGGAGATGCCACGCATCGTTTTTCTTTCTCTCCAAATGTCATGAAAGCGCTAGGGTTTATTCTCATATAATACTAACCAAATTTCAGTGGTCGACCTCAAGTACTTCCAGATATAGTGGCTGTGGAAAATCCAGTTGTATGGGAGATGCCACGCATCGTTTTTCTTTGTCTCCAGTTTTCATGAAGGTGTTAGGGCTTATGCTCATATAATTTTAACCAAATTTCAGTGGTCTACCTAAAGTACTTCCAGATATACTGACTGTGAAAAATTCCATTTGTATAGGAGATGCCAAGCATCGTTTTTCTTTCTCTCCAATTGTCATGAAAGCGCTAGGGTTTATTCTCATATGAGTTTAACCAAATTTCAGTGGTCTAAATTAAGTACTTACAGATATATGGACTGTGAAATATTCCATTTGTATGGGAGATGCCACGCATCGTTTTTCTTTCTCTCCAAATGTCATGAAAGCGCTAGGGTTTATTCTCATATAATACTAACCAGTTCAGTGGTCTACCTCAAGTGCTTCCAGATATAGTGACTGTGAAAAATTCCATTTGTATAGGAGATGCCAAGCATCGTTTTTCTTTCTCTCCAATTGTCATGAAAGCGCTAGGGTTTATTCTCATATGAGTTTAACCAAATTTCAGTGGTCTAAATTAAGTACTTACAGATATATGGACTGTGAAATATTCCATTTGTATGGGAGATGCCACGCATCGTTTTTCTTTCTCTCCAAATGTCATGAAAGCGCTAGGGTTTATTCTCATATAATACTAACCAAATTTCAGTGGTCGACCTCAAGTACTTCCAGATATAGTAGTGACTGTGGAAAATCCAGTTGTATGGGAGATGCCCCGCATCGTTTTCCTTTCTCTCCAATTGTCATGAAAGAGCTTTATAATATAATTTTAACCAAATTTCATGAAGGTGTTAGTGTTTATTCTCATATAATTGTAACCAAATTTCAGTGGTCTAAATTAAGTACTTACAGATATATGGACTGTGAAATATTCCATTTGTATGGGAGATGCCACGCATCGTTTTTCTTTCTCTCCAAATGTCATGAAAGTGCTAGGGTTTATTCAAATTTCAGTGGTCTACCTCAAGTACTTCCAGATATAGTGACTGTGAAAAATTCCATTTGTATAGGAGATGCCAAGCATCGTTTTTCTTTCTCTCCAATTGTCATGAAAGCGCTAGGGTTTATTCTCATATGAGTTTAACCAAATTTCAGTGGTCTAAATTAAGTACTTACAGATATATGGACTGTGAAATATTCCATTTGTATGGGAGATGCCACGCATCGTTTTTCTTTCTCTCCAAATGTCATGAAAGCGCTAGGGTTTATTCTCATATAATACTAACCAAATTTCAGTGGTCGACCTCAAGTACTTCCAGATATAGTGGCTGTGGAAAATCCAGTTGTATGGGAGATGCCACGCATCGTTTTTCTTTGTCTCCAGTTTTCATGAAGGTGTTAGGGTTTATGCTCATATAATTTTAACCAAATTTCAGTGGTCTACCTAAAGTACTTCCAGATATACTGACTGTGAAAAATTCCATTTGTATAGGAGATGCCAAGCATCGTTTTTCTTTCTCTCCAATTGTCATGAAAGCGCTAGGGTTTATTCTCATATGAGTTTAACCAAATTTCAGTGGTCTAAATTAAGTACTTACAGATATATGGACTGTGAAATATTCCATTTGTATGGGAGATGCCACGCATCGTTTTTCTTTCTCTCCAAATGTCATGAAAGCGCTAGGGTTTATTCTCATATAATACTAACCATATTTCAGTGGTCTACCTCAAGTACTTCTAGATATAGTGACTGTGAAAAATTTCATTTGCATGGAAGATGCCCCGCATCGTTTTCCTTTCTCTCCAATTGCCATGAAAGAGCTTTATAATATAATTTTAACCAAATTTCAGTGCTATACCTCAAGTACTTACAGATATATGGACGGTGAAAAATTCCAGTTGTATGGGAGATGCCACGCATCGTTTTTCTTTATCTCCAGTTTTCATACATGTGTTAGGGTATATTCTCAAATAATTTATAACCAAAATTTGGTGGTCTAACTTAAGTACTTCTAGATATAGTGACTGTGAAAAATTTCATTTGTATGGGAGATGCCCCGCATCGTTTTCCTTTCTCTCCAATTGCCATGAAAGAGCTTTATAATATAATTTTAACCAAATTTCAGTGGTCTACCTCAAGTACTTCTAGATATAGTGACTGTGAAAAATTGCATTTGTATGGAAGATGCCCCGCATTGTTTTCCTTTCTCTCCAGTTGCCATGAAAGAGCTTTATAATATAATTTTAACCAAATTTCAGTGCTATACCTCAAGTACTTACAGATATATGGACTGTGAAAAATTCCATTTGTATAGGAGATGCCAAGCATCGTTTTTGTCTCTCTCGAAATGTCATGAAAGTGCTAGGGTTTATGCTCATATAATTTTAACCAAATTTCAGTGCTATACCTCAAGTACTTACAGATATATGGACTGTGAAAAATTCCATTTGTATAGGAGATGCCAAGCATCGTTTTTGTCTCTCTCCAATTGTCATAAGAGCGCTAGGGTTTATTTTCATATAATTTTAACCAAATTTCAGTGGTCTACCTCAAGTACTTCTAGATATAGTGACTGTGAAAAATTTCATTTGTATGGAAGATGCCCCGCATCGTTTTCCTTTCTCTCCAATTACCATGAAAGAGCTTTATAATATAATTTTAACCAAATTTCAGTGGTTTACCTCAAGTACTTCTATATATAGTGACAGAGAAAAATTCTATTTGTATGGGAGATGCCACGCATCGTTTTTCTTTCTCTCCAAATGTCATGAAAGTGTTGGGGTTTATTCTCATATAATTTTAACCAAATTTCAGTGCTATACCTCAAGTACTTACAGATATATGGACTGTGAAAAATTCCAGTTGTATGGGAGATGCCACGCATCGTTTTTCTTTCTCTCCAAATGTCATGAAAGTGTTGGGGTTTATTCTCATATAATTTTAACCAAATTTCAGTGCTATACCTCAAGTACTTACAGATATATGGACTGCGAAAAATTCCAGTTGTATGGGAGATGCCACGCGTCCTTTTCCTTTATCTCCAGTTTTCATACATGTGTTAGGGTATATTCTCAAATAATTTATAACCAAAATTTGGTGGTCTAACTTAAGTACTTCTAGATATAGTGACTGTGAAAAATTTCATTTGTATGGGAGATGCCCCGCATCGTTTTCCTTTCTCTCCAATTGCCATGAAAGAGCTTTATAATATAATTTTAACCAAATTTCAGTGGTCTACCTCAAGTACTTCTACACCCAAAAAAAAGTTGTCATCAGGGCGATGCTATTTAGACATCAATATGAAATTTTCCAGTATTATTTTGGCTTCATTAAAGTTCTTATAAAATTGACATTTTCGAAATTGTGAAATTGATATTTTCGAAGATTACAGTTTGATACTAGTTATTATTGAGTTGATACTATTTTTTTCCTATCAATTTGATACTCCCAGGTATCGAATTGTGACCTATTTGTATCAAATCTAAATATCAATTTAATACTTTTGATTATCAAATCGATACTTGCTATTATCAAATTTTTGGTACTAATATGATACTTACTTTAATCGAGGGTTATTTTCAATAAAAATAAAGTCGGCTAATAACTAATTGTCAGTTTTAAAACTTTTTTATTCGTAAAAACGATATTTCTTTTGCATTATTGTACACATGAATAGGAGGACCTACGAAACTGCTTAAACTGTTAACTTTTAAGAAGTTGTCTTTAGTACCAACTTCATAACATTGGCAGTGCTCATTGAAAACCTTTTATACCATAACATTGACTTAAAATATATATTTCAATTAAAAAAGGCTGTATTTTAGAGTTTGACTCTATATACTTATTTCTACGGAGCTCTATTTGATGCTGCAAATCATTTAACGTTGTAAGATGTAAAATGGAGCAGTTAACTGAATTTTGGATTGTAGCCTTACGATGCAATTTTAGTTCGCCTTCTTTAATAATGTAGCGATGAGTTGGTTTTAAAATCGTATGCAGGAATATGAAATAAATGCAGTATTTCGAGTCTAGTAAAAATAATTAGTTAATCATATTGTTTCATTCAAAATAAATGTATGGTTATATCGGAACTACCTGAATCGATCACGCCTTTTGTCGATGTAAAAATTTTTCCATAGTACTTATCTTTCGCATTTCCTTCGTAGTAGACTGTGAGCTTTGGCAACGTTTCAGACCATTTTGAAGTAATCATAAATTGCTTATCAAAATCTGCTTCGATCTGAAATTTAGTTATCATTATATGTTAGTAGTATACAATTTTCATATAGCAAAATACTCGTACACTAGTTTACATGAAAATCTGACTACCAAAAATTAAGTTTTGAAAACCTGCGGTCACAACTGCAAACTAGTGTTCTTAATAGGCATTTTTTGTCCACAAGTTGTGCAAAAGATCATTTGTTTTTATAAAGGTAACAAATGAAACCACAAAAGGCTGTGGTCAAAAACACAACTGTGTCCAAAAAATAGACCAAAGTTTTCGTTTATTTTGTTGCATATATGTATGTACATATGTACACAAGCTTCACTTTATTTTTTAAAACGCATTAATACACATTAAGAACACGTTTTATTTATCAAAATATATGTTATTTAATTATTTTACTCACATTTTCACAACTTTAATACCAAATCACTGCAACACACGAAAAACAATTAAATACGAACAACTGTCGTCTTATGCACGAGCGCTATTGTTCGAATTTTCGAGCAACCATACTTGCATAATGATACGTTCACAGTTTCACTTTGATATTTTTGCTCATAAAATCGATTATATCAGTATTAGTTTGACATTTTGGAAGATCAATTTAATTGCTACATTTATCAAATTAAAAGAATAAATGCAAATCTAATAAGATTGACTATCAATTGGAAACCAAAAATTTTGTATTGATATCACTTTAATATTTTTAAGCTCGAAACTGATAATTTCCTTTGGCAAATTAATAACCACAATGCAAAATTGATATTTCTGACTATTTTTTTTATATTATTAATCGTCGTATTGATACCAAGAAAATGATACTGTTTAGAGTTTCGTTTTATTACGCGCGTATTAATTCAATAGTGATACTGATTTTTTTGGGTGTAGATATAGTGACTGTGAAAAATTTCATTTGTATGGGAGATGCCCCGCATCGTTTTCCTTTCTCTCCAATTGCCATGAAAGAGCTTTATAATATAATTTTAACCAAATTTCAGTGCTATACCTCAAGTACTTACAGATATATGGACTGTGAAAAATTCCAGTTGTATGGGAGATGCCACGCATCGTTTTTCTTTCTCTCCAAATGTCATGAAAGTGTTGGGGTTTATTCTCATATAATTTTAACCAAATTTCAGTGCTATACCTCAAGTACTTACAGATATATGGACTGCGAAAAATTCCAGTTGTATGGGAGATGCCACGCGTCCTTTTCCTTTATCTCCAGTTTTCATACATGTGTTAGGGTATATTCTCAAATAATTTATAACCAAAATTTGGTGGTCTAACTTAAGTACTTCCAGATATATGGACTGTGAAAAATTCCAGTTGTATGGGAGATGCCACGCATCCTTTTTCTTTATCCCCAGTTTTCATGAAGGTGTTAGGGTATATTCTCAAATAATTTATAACCAAAATTTGGTGGTCTAACTTAAGTACTTCCAGATATATGGACTGTGAAAAATTCCAGTTGTATGGGAGATGCCACGCATCCTTTTCCTTTATCCCCAGTTTTCATGAAGGTGTTAGGGTTTATTCTCATATAATTTTAACCAAATTTCAGTGCTATACCTCAAGTACTTACAGATACATGGACTGAAAAAAATTCCAGTTGTTTTGGAGATGCCACGCATCCTTTTTCTTTATCTCCAATTTTCATGAAGGTGTTAGGGTTTATTCTCATATAATTTTAACCAAATTTCAGTGCTATACCTCAAGTACTTACAAATATATGGACTGCGAAAAATTAAAGTTGTATGGGAGATGCCACGCGTCCTTTTCCTTTATCCCCAGTTTTCATGAAGGTGTTAGGGTTTATTCTCATATAATTTTAACCAAATTTCAGTGCTATACCTCAAGTACTTACAGATATATGGACTGCGAAAAATTCCAGTTCCATGGGAGATGCCACGCGTCCTTTTCCTTTATGTCCAGTTTTCATACAGGTGTTAGGGTCATTCTCAAATAATTTATAACCAAAATTTGGTGATCTAACTTAAGTACTTACAGATATATGGACTGTGAAAAATTCCAGTTGTATGGGAGATGCCACGCATCCTTTTTCTTTATCCCCAGTTTTCATAAAGGTGTTAGTGTTTATTCTCATATATATCTAAACAAATTTCAGTGGTCTACCTCAAGTACTTCCAGATATAGTGACTGTGAAAAATTCCATTTGTATAGGAGATGCCAAGCATCGTTTTTCTTTCTCTCCAATTGTCATGACAGCGCTAGGGTTTATTCTCATATGAGTTTAACCAAATTTCAGTGGTCTAAATTAAGTACTTACAGATATATGGACTGTGAAATATTCCATTTGTATGGGAGATGCCACGCATCGTTTTTCTTTCTCTCCAAATGTCATGAAAGCGCTAGGGTTTATTCTCATATAATACTAACCAAATTTCAGTGGTCGACCTCAAGTACTTCCAGATATAGTGACTGTGGAAAATCCAGTTGTATGGGAGATGCCACGCATCGTTTTTCTTTCTCTCCAATTGTCATGAAAGTGCTAGGGTTTATTATAATATAATTTTAACCAAATTTCAGTGCTATACCTTAAGTACTTACAGATATATGGACTGCGAAAAATTCCATTTGTATAGGAGATGCCAAGCATCGTTTTTGTTTCTCTCCAATTGTCATGAAAGTGCTAGGGTTTATTATAATATAATTTTAACCAAATTTCAGTGGTCTACCTCAAGTACTTCTAGATATAGTGACTGTGAAAAATCCAGTTGTATGGGGGATGCCACGCATCCTTCTTCTTTCTCTCCAATTGTCATGAAAGTGCTAGGATTTATTATAATATAATTTTAACCAAATTTCAGTGGTCTACCTCAAGTACATCCAGATATAGTGATTGCGGAAAATCCAGTTGTATGGGGGATGCCACGCATCGTTTTTCTTTCTCTCCAAATGTCATGAAAGCGCTAGGGTTTATTCTCATATAATTTTAACCAAATTTCAGTGGTCTACCTCAAGTACTTCTAGATATAGTGACTGTGAAAAATTTCATTTGTATGGAAGATGCCCCGCATCGTTTTCCTTTCTCTCCAATTGTCATGAAAGAGCTTTATAATATAATTTTAACCAAATTTCAGTGGTTTACCTCAAGTACTTCCAGATATAGTGACAGAGAAAAATTCTATTTGTATGGGAGATGCCACGCATCGGTTTTCTTTCTCTCCAATTGTCATGAAAGTGCTAGGGTTTATTATAATATAATTTTAACCAAATTTCAGTGCTATACCTTAAGTACTTACAGATATATGGACTGCGAAAAATTCCATTTGTATAGGAGATGCCAAGCATCGTTTTTGTTTCTCTCCAATTGTCATGAAAGCGCTAGGGTTTATTTTCATATAATTTTAACCAAATTTCAGTGGTCTACCTCAAGTACTTCTAGATATAGTGACTGTGAAAAATTTCATTTGTATGGAAGATGCCCCGCATCGTTTTCCTTTCTCTCCAATTGCCATGAAAGAGCTTTATAATATAATTTTAACCAAATTTCAGTGGTTTACCTCAAGTACTTCTATATATAGTGACAGAGAAAAATTCTATTTGTATGGGAGATGCCACGCATCTTTTTTCTTTCTCTCCAAATGTCATGAAAGTGTTGGGGTTTATTCTCATATAATTTTAACCAAATTTCAGTGCTATACCTCAAGTACTTACAGATATATGGACTGTGAAAAATTCCAGTTGTATGGGAGATGCCACGCATCGTTTTTCTTTCTCTCCAAATGTCATGAAAGTGTTGGGGTTTATTCTCATATAATTTTAACCAAATTTCAGTGCTATACCTCAAGTACTTACAGATATATGGACTGCGAAAAATTCCAGTTGTATGGGAGATGCCACGCGTCCTTTTCCTTTATCTCCAGTTTTCATACATGTGTTAGGGTATATTCTCAAATAATTTATAACCAAAATTTGGTGGTCTAACTTAAGTACTTCTAGATATAGTGACTGTGAAAAATTTCATTTGTATGGGAGATGCCCCGCATCGTTTTCCTTTCTCTCCAATTGCCATGAAAGAGCTTTATAATATAATTTTAACCAAATTTCAGTGGTCTACCTCAAGTACTTCTAGATATAGTGACTGTGAAAAATTTCATTTGTATGGGAGATGCCCCGCATCGTTCTCCTTTCTCTCTAATTGCCATGAAAGAGCTTTATAATATAATTTTAACCAAATTTCAGTGCTATACCTCAAGTACTTACAGATATATGGACTGTGAAAAATTCCAGTTGTATGGGAGATGCCACGCATCGTTTTTCTTTCTCTCCAAATGTCATGAAAGTGTTGGGGTTTATTCTCATATAATTTTAACCAAATTTCAGTGCTATACCTCAAGTACTTACAGATATATGGACTGCGAAAAACTCCAGTTGTATGGGAGATGCCACGCGTCCTTTTCCTTTATCTCCAGTTTTCATACATGTGTTAGGGTATATTCTCAAATAATTTATAACCAAAATTTGGTGGTCTAACTTAAGTACTTCCAGATATATGGACTGTGAAAAATTCCAGTTGTATGGGAGATGCCACGCATCCTTTTTCTTTATCCCCAGTTTTCATGAAGGTGTTAGGGTATATTCTCAAATAATTTATAACCAAAATTTGGTGGTCTAACTTAAGTACTTCTAGATATATGGACTGTGAAAAATTCCAGTTGTATGGGAGATGCCACGCATCCTTTTCCTTTATCCCCAGTTTTCATGAAGGTGTTAGGGTTTATTCTCATATAATTTTAACCAAATTTCAGTGCTATACCTCAAGTACTTACAGATACATGGACTGAAAAAAATTCCAGTTGTTTTGGAGATGCCACGCATCCTTTTTCTTTATCTCCAATTTTCATGAAGGTGTTAGGGTTTATTCTCATATAATTTTAACCAAATTTCAGTGCTATACCTCAAGTACTTACAAATATATGGACTGCGAAAAATTAAAGTTGTATGGGAGATGCCACGCGTACTTTTCCTTTATCCCCAGTTTTCATGAAGGTGTTAGGGTTTATTCTCATATAATTTTAACCAAATTTCAGTGCTATACCTCAAGTACTTACAGATATATGGACTGCGAAAAATTCCAGTTCCATGGGAGATGCCACGCGTCCTTTTCCTTTATGTCCAGTTTTCATACAGGTGTTAGGATCATTCTCAAATAATTTAAAACCAAAATTTGGTGATCTAACTTAAGTACTTACAGATATATGGACTGTGAAAAATTCCAGTTGTATGGGAGGTGCCACGCATCCTTTTTCTTTATCCCCAGTTTTCATGAAGGTGTTAGTGTTTATTCTCATATATATCTAAACAAATTTCAGTGGTCTACATCAAGTACTTCCAGATATAGTGACTGTGAAAAATTCCATTTGTATAGGAGATGCCAAGCATCGTTTTTCTTTCTCTCCAATTGTCATGACAGCGCTAGGGTTTATTCTCATATGAGTTTAACCAAATTTCAGTGGTCTAAATTAAGTACTTACAGATATATGGACTGTGAAATATTCCATTTGTATGGGAGATGCCACGCATCGTTTTTCTTTCTCTCCAAATGTCATGAAAGCGCTAGGGTTTATTCTCATATAATACTAACCAAATTTCAGTGGTCGACCTCAAGTACTTCCAGATATAGTGACTGTGGAAAATCCAGTTGTATGGGAGATGCCACGCATCGTTTTTCTTTCTCTCCAATTGTCATGAAAGTGCTAGGGTTTATTATAATATAATTTTAACCAAATTTCAGTGCTATACCTTAAGTACTTACAGATATATGGACTGCGAAAAATTCCATTTGTATAGGAGATGCCAAGCATCGTTTTTGTTTCTCTCCAATTGTCATGAAAGTGCTAGGGTTTATTATAATATAATTTTAACCAAATTTCAGTGGTCTACCTCAAGTACTTCTAGATATAGTGACTGTGTAAAATCCAGTTGTATGGGGGATGCCACGCATCCTTCTTCTTTCTCTCCAATTGTCATGAAAGTGCTAGGATTTATTATAATATAATTTTAACCAAATTTCAGTGGTCTACCTCAAGTACATCCAGATATAGTGACTGTGGAAAATCCAGTTGTATGGGGGATGCCACGCATCGTTTTTCTTTCTCTCCAAATGTCATGAAAGCGCTAGGGTTTATTCTCATATAATTTTAACCAAATTTCAGTGGTCTACCTCAAGTACTTCTAGATATAGTGACTGTGAAAAATTTCATTTGTATGGAAGATGCCCCGCATCGTTTTCCTTTCTCTCCAATTGTCATGAAAGAGCTTTATAATATAATTTTAACCAAATTTCAGTAGTTTACCACAAGTACTTCCAGATATAGTGACAGAGAAAAATTCTATTTGTATGGGAGATGCCACGCATCGGTTTTCTTTCTCTCCAATTGTCATGAAAGTGCTAGGGTTTATTATAATATAATTTTAACCAAATTTCAGTGCTATACCTTAAGTACTTACAGATATATGGACTGCGAAAAATTCCATTTGTATAGGAGATGCCAAGCATCGTTTTTGTTTCTCTCCAATTGTCATGAAAGCGCTAGGGTTTATTCTCATATAATTCTAACCAAATTTCAGTTTTCTACCTCAAGTACTTCCAGATATAGTGACTGTGAAAAATTCCATTTGTATAGGAGATGCCAAGCATCGTTCTTCTTTCTCTCCAATTGTCATGAAAGTGCTAGGGTTTATTATAATATAATTTTAACCAAATTTCAGTGGTCTACCTCAAGTACTTCCAGATATAGTGACTGTGGAAAATCCAGTTGTATGGGGGATGCCTCGCATCGTTCTTCTTTCTCTCCAATTGTCATGAAAGTGCTAGGGTTTATTATAATATAATTTTAACCAAATTTCAGTGCTATACCTTAAGTACTTACAGATATATGGACTGCGAAAAATTCCATTTGTATAGGAGATGCCAAGCATCGTTTTTGTTTCTCTCCAATTGTCATGAAAGCGCTAGGGTTTATTCTCATATAATTCTAACCAAATTTCAGTTTTCTACCTCAAGTACTTCCAGATATAGTGACTGTGAAAAATTCCATTTGTATAGGAGATGCCAAGCATCGTTCTTCTTTCTCTCCAATTGTCATGAAAGTGCTAGGGTTTATTATAATATAATTTTAACCAAATTTCAGTGGTCTACCTCAAGTACTTCCAGATATAGCGACTGTGGAAAATCCAGTTGTATGGGGGATGCCTCGCATCGTTCTTCTTTCTCTCCAATTGTCATGAAAGTGCTAGGGTTTATTATAATATAATTTTAACCAAATTTCAGTGCTATACCTTAAGTACTTACAGATATATGGACTGCGAAAAATTCCATTTGTATAGGAGATGCCAAGCATCGTTTTTGTCTCTCTCCAATTGTCATGAAAGCGCTAGGGTTTATTCTCATATAATTTTAACCAAATTTCAGTGGTCTACCTTAAGTACTTACAGATATATGGACTGCGAAAAATTCCAGTTGTATGGGAGATGCCACGCGTCCTTTTCCTTTATCTCCAATTTTCATACATGTGTTAGGGTATATTCTCAAATAATTTATAACCAAAATTTGGTGGTCTAACTTAAGTACTTCCAGATATATGGACTGTAAAAAATTCCAGTTGTATGGGAGATGCCACGCATCCTTTTCCTTTATCCCCAGTTTTCATGAAGGTGTTAGGCTTTATTCTCATATAATTTTAACCAAATTTCAGTGCTATACCTCAAGTACTTACAGGTACATGGACTGAAAAAAATTCCATTTGTATAGGAGATGCCAAGCATCGTTTTTGTCTCTCTCCAATTGTCATGAAAGCGCTAGGGTTTATTCTCATATAATTTTAACCAAATTTCAGTGGTCTACCTCAAGTACTTCTAGATATAGTGACTGTGAAAAATCCAGTTGTATGGGGGATGCCACGCATCGTTCTTCTTTCTCTCCAATTGTCATGAAAGTGCTAGGGTTTATTATAATATAATTTTAACCAAAGTTCAGTGGTCTACCTCAAGTACTTCCAGATATAGTGACTGTGGAAAATCCAGTTGTATGGGGGATGCCTCGCATCGTTCTTCTTTCTCTCCAATTGTCATGAAAGTGCTAGGGTTTAATATAAGTAATATAATTTTAACCAAATTTCAGTGCTATACCTCAAGTACTTACAGATATATGGACTGCGAAAAATTCCAGTTGTATGGGAGATGCCACGCGTCCTTTTCCTTTATCTCCATTTTTCATACATGTGTTAGGGTATATTCTCAAATAATTTATAACCAAAATTTGGTGGTCTAACTTAAGTACTTCCAGATATATGGACTGTGAAAAATTCCAGTTGTATGGGAGATGCCACGCATCCTTTTCCTTTATCCCCAGTTTTCATGAAGGTGTTAGGCTTTATTCTCATATAATTTTAACCAAATTTCAGTGCTATACCTCAAGTACTTACAGGTACATGGACTGAAAAAAATTCCAGTTTTTTTGGAGATGCCACGCATCCTTTTTCTTTATCTCCAATTTTCATGAAGGTGTTAGGGTTTATTCTCATATAATTTTAACCAAAATTCAGAGCTATACCTTAAGTACTTACAGATATATGGACTGCGAAAAATTCCATTTGTATAGGAGATGCCAAGCATCGTTTTTGTCTCTCTCCAATTGTCATGAAAGCGCTAGGGTTTATTCTCGTATAATTCTAACCAAATTTCAGTGGTCTACCTCAAGTACTTCCAGATATAGTGACTGTGAAAAATTCCATTTGTATAGGAGATGCCAAGCATCGTTTTTGTCTCTCTCCAATTGTCATGAAAGCGCTAAGGTTTATTCTCATATAATTTTAACCAAATTTCAGTGGTCTACCTTAAGTACTTCTAGATATAGTGACTGTGAAAAATTTCATTTGTATGGGAGATGCCACGCATCGTTTTCCTTTCTCTCCAATTGTCATGAAAGAGCTTTATAATATAATTTTAACCAAATTTCAGTGGTTTACCTCAAGTACTTCCAGATATAGTGACAGAGAAAAATTCTATTTGTATGGGAGATGCCACACATCGTTTTTCTTTCTCTCCAAATGTCATGAAAGTGCTAGGGTTTATTCTCATATAATTCTAAACAAATTTCAGTGGTCTAAATTAAGTACCTACAGATATATGGACTGTGAAATATTCCAGTTGTATGGGAGATGCCACGCATTCTTTTTCTTTGTCTCCAGTTTTCATGAAGGTGTTAGGGTTTATTCTCATATAATTTTAACCAAATTTCAGTGCTATACCTCAAGTACTTACAGATATATGGACTGTGAAAAATTCCAGTTGTATGGGAGATGCCACGCATCGTTTTTCTTTCTCTCCAAATGTCATGAAAGTGTTGGGGTTTATTCTCATATAATTTTAACCAAATTTCAGTGCTATACCTCAAGTACTTGCAGATATATGGACTGCGAAAAATTCCAGTTGTATGGGAGATGCCACGCGTCCTTTTCCTTTATCTCCAGTTTTCATACATGTGTTAGGGTATATTCTCAAATAATTTATAACCAAAATTTGGTGGTCTAACTTAAGTACTTCCAGATATATGGACTGTGAAAAATTCCAGTTGTATGGGAGATGCCACGCATCCTTTTTCTTTATCCCCAGTTTTCATGAAGGTGTTAGGGTATATTCTCAAATAATTTATAACCAAAATTTGGTGGTCTAACTTAAGTACTTCCAGATATATGGACTGTGAAAAATTCCAGTTGTATGGGAGATGCCACGCATCCTTTTCCTTTATCCCCAGTTTTCATGAAGGTGTTAGGGTTTATTCTCATATAATTTTAACCAAATTTCAGTGCTATACCTCAAGTACTTACAGATACATGGACTGAAAAAAATTCCAGTTGTTTTGGAGATGCCACGCATCCTTTTTCTTTATCTCCAATTTTCATGAAGGTGTTAGGGTTTATTCTCATATAATTTTAACCAAATTTCAGTGCTATACCTCAAGTACTTCCAGATATAGTGACTGTGGAAAATCCAGTTGTATGGGGGATGCCTCGCATCGTTCTTCTTTCTCTCCAATTGTCATGAAAGTGCTAGGGTTTATTATAATATAATTTTAACCAAATTTCAGTGCTATACCTTAAGTACTTACAGATATATGGACTGCGAAAAATTCCATTTGTATAGGAGATGCCAAGCATCGTTTTTGTTTCTCTCCAATTGTCATGAAAGCGCTAGGGTTTATTCTCATATAATTCTAACCAAATTTCAGTGGTCTACCTCAAGTACTTCCAGATATAGTGACTGTGAAAAATTCCATTTGTATAGGAGATGCCAAGCATCGTTCTTCTTTCTCTCCAATTGTCATGAAAGTGCTAGGGTTTATTATAATATAATTTTAACCAAATTTCAGTGGTCTACCTCAAGTATTTACTTCCAGATATAGTGACTGTGGAAAATCCAGTTGTATGGGGGATGCCTCGCATCGTTCTTCTTTCTCTCCAATTGTCATGAAGGTGTTAGGGTTTATTCTCATATAATTTTAACCAAAATTCAGAGCTATACCTTAAGTACTTACAGATATATGGACTGCGAAAAATTCCATTTGTATAGGAGATGCCAAGCATCGTTTTTGTCTCTCTCCAATTGTCATGAAAGCGCTAGGGTTTATTCTCGTATAATTCTAACCAAATTTCAGTGGTCTACCTCAAGTACTTCCAGATATAGTGACTGTGAAAAATTCCATTTGTATAGGAGATGCCAAGCATCGTTTTTGTCTCTCTCCAATTGTCATGAAAGCGCTAAGGTTTATTCTCATATAATTTTAACCAAATTTCAGTGGTCTACCTTAAGTACTTCTAGATATAGTGACTGTGAAAAATTTCATTTGTATGGGAGATGCCACGCATCGTTTTCCTTTCTCTCCAATTGTCATGAAAGAGCTTTATAATATAATTTTAACCAAATTTCAGTGGTTTACCTCAAGTACTTCCAGATATAGTGACAGAGAAAAATTCTATTTGTATGGGAGATGCCACACATCGTTTTTCTTTCTCTCCAAATGTCATGAAAGTGCTAGGGTTTATTCTCATATAATTCTAAACAAATTTCAGTGGTCTAAATTAAGTACCTACAGATATATGGACTGTGAAATATTCCAGTTGTATGGGAGATGCCACGCATTCTTTTTCTTTGTCTCCAGTTTTCATGAAGGTGTTAGGGTTTATTCTCATATAATTTTAACCAAATTTCAGTGCTATACCTCAAGTACTTACAGATATATGGACTGTGAAAAATTCCAGTTGTATGGGAGATGCCACGCATCGTTTTTCTTTCTCTCCAAATGTCATGAAAGTGTTGGGGTTTATTCTCATATAATTTTAACCAAATTTCAGTGCTATACCTCAAGTACTTGCAGATATATGGACTGCGAAAAATTCCAGTTGTATGGGAGATGCCACGCGTCCTTTTCCTTTATCTCCAGTTTTCATACATGTGTTAGGGTATATTCTCAAATAATTTATAACCAAAATTTGGTGGTCTAACTTAAGTACTTCCAGATATATGGACTGTGAAAAATTCCAGTTGTATGGGAGATGCCACGCATCCTTTTTCTTTATCCCCAGTTTTCATGAAGGTGTTAGGGTATATTCTCAAATAATTTATAACCAAAATTTGGTGGTCTAACTTAAGTACTTCCAGATATATGGACTGTGAAAAATTCCAGTTGTATGGGAGATGCCACGCATCCTTTTCCTTTATCCCCAGTTTTCATGAAGGTGTTAGGGTTTATTCTCATATAATTTTAACCAAATTTCAGTGCTATACCTCAAGTACTTACAGATACATGGACTGAAAAAAATTCCAGTTGTTTTGGAGATGCCACGCATCCTTTTTCTTTATCTCCAATTTTCATGAAGGTGTTAGGGTTTATTCTCATATAATTTTAACCAAATTTCAGTGCTATACCTCAAGTACTTCCAGATATAGTGACTGTGGAAAATCCAGTTGTATGGGGGATGCCTCGCATCGTTCTTCTTTCTCTCCAATTGTCATGAAAGTGCTAGGGTTTATTATAATATAATTTTAACCAAATTTCAGTGCTATACCTTAAGTACTTACAGATATATGGACTGCGAAAAATTCCATTTGTATAGGAGATGCCAAGCATCGTTTTTGTTTCTCTCCAATTGTCATGAAAGCGCTAGGGTTTATTCTCATATAATTCTAACCAAATTTCAGTGGTCTACCTCAAGTACTTCCAGATATAGTGACTGTGAAAAATTCCATTTGTATAGGAGATGCCAAGCATCGTTCTTCTTTCTCTCCAATTGTCATGAAAGTGCTAGGGTTTATTATAATATAATTTTAACCAAATTTCAGTGGTCTACCTCAAGTACTTCCAGATATAGTGACTGTGGAAAATCCAGTTGTATGGGGGATGCCTCGCATCGTTCTTCTTTCTCTCCAATTGTCATGAAAGTGCTAGGGTTTATTATAATATAATTTTAACCAAATTTCAGTGCTATACCTTAAGTACTTACAGATATATGGACTGCGAAAAATTCCATTTGTATAGGAGATGCCAAGCATCGTTTTTGTCTCTCTCCAATTGTCATGAAAGCGCTAGGGTTTATTCTCATATAATTTTAAACAAATTTCAGTGGTCTACCTCAAGTACTTACAGATATATGGACTGCGAAAAATTCCATTTGTATAGGAGATGCCAAGCATCGTTTTTGTCTCTCTCCAATTGTCATGAAAGCGCTAGGGTTTATTCTCATATAATTTTAACCAAATTTCAGTGGTCTACCTCAAGTACTTCTAGATATAGTCACTGTGAAAAATCCAGTTGTATGGGGGATGCCACGCATCGTTCTTCTTTCTCTCCAATTGTCATGAAAGTGCTAGGGTTTATTATAATATAATTTTAACCAAATTTCAGTGGTCTACCTCAAGTACTTCCAGATATAGTGACTGTGGAAAATCCAGTTGTATGGGGGATGCCTCGCATCGTTCTTCTTTCTCTCCAATTGTCATGAAAGTGCTAGGGTTTAATATAAGTAATATAATTTTAACCAAATTTCAGTGCTATACCTCAAGTACTTACAGATATATGGACTGCGAAAAATTCCAGTTGTATGGGAGATGCCACGCGTCCTTTTCCTTTATCTCCATTTTTCATACATGTGTTAGGGTATATTCTCAAATAATTTATAACCAAAATTTGGTGGTCTAACTTAAGTACTTCCAGATATATGGACTGTGAAAAATTCCAGTTGTATGGGAGATGCCACGCATCCTTTTCCTTTATCCCCAGTTTTCATGAAGGTGTTAGGCTTTATTCTCATATAATTTTAACCAAATTTCAGTGCTATACCTCAAGTACTTACAGGTACATGGACTGAAAAAAATTCCAGTTTTTTTGGAGATGCCACGCATCCTTTTTCTTTATCTCCAATTTTCATGAAGGTGTTAGGGTTTATTCTCATATAATTTTAACCAAAATTCAGAGCTATACCTTAAGTACTTACAGATATATGGACTGCGAAAAATTCCATTTGTATAGGAGATGCCAAGAATCGTTTTTGTTTCTCTCCAATTGTCATGAAAGCGCTAGGGTTTATTCTCGTATAATTCTAACCAAATTTCAGTGGTCTACCTCAAGTACTTCCAGATATAGTGACTGTGAAAAATTCCATTTGTATAGGAGATGCCAAGCATCGTTTTTGTCTCTCTCCAATTGTCATGAAAGCGCTAAGGTTTATTCTCATATAATTTTAACCAAATTTCAGTGGTCTACCTTAAGTACTTCTAGATATAGTGACTGTGAAAAATTTCATTTGTATGGGAGATGCCCCGCATCGTTTTCCTTTCTCTCCAATTGTCATGAAAGAGCTTTATAATATAATTTTAACCAAATTTCAGTGGTTTACCTCAAGTACTTCCAGATATAGTGACAGAGAAAAATTCTATTTGTATGGGAGATGCCACACATCGTTTTTCTTTCTCTCCAAATGTCATGAAAGTGCTAGGGTTTATTCTCATATAATTCTAAACAAATTTCAGTGGTCTAAATTAAGTACCTACAGATATATGGACTGTGAAATATTCCAGTTGTATGGGAGATGCCACGCATTCTTTTTCTTTGTCTCCAGTTTTCATGAAGGTGTTAGGGTTTATTCTCATATAATTTTAACCAAATTTCAGTGCTATACCTCAAGTACTTACAGATATATGGACTGTGAAAAATTCCAGTTGTATGGGAGATGCCACGCATCGTTTTTCTTTCTCTCCAAATGTCATGAAAGTGTTGGGGTTTATTCTCATATAATTTTAACCAAATTTCAGTGCTATACCTCAAGTACTTGCAGATATATGGACTGCGAAAAATTCCAGTTGTATGGGAGATGCCACGCGTCCTTTTCCTTTATCTCCAGTTTTCATACATGTGTTAGGGTATATTCTCAAATAATTTATAACCAAAATTTGGTGGTCTAACTTAAGTACTTCCAGATATATGGACTGTGAAAAATTCCAGTTGTATGGGAGATGCCACGCATCCTTTTTCTTTATCCCCAGTTTTCATGAAGGTGTTAGGGTATATTCTCAAATAATTTATAACCAAAATTTGGTGGTCTAACTTAAGTACTTCCAGATATATGGACTGTGAAAAATTCCAGTTGTATGGGAGATGCCACGCATCCTTTTCCTTTATCCCCAGTTTTCATGAAGGTGTTAGGGTTTATTCTCATATAATTTTAACCAAATTTCAGTACTATACCTCAAGTACTTACAAATATATGGACTGCGAAAAATTCCAGTTCTATGGGAGATGCCACGCGTCCTTTTCCTTTATGTCCAGTTTTCATACAGGTGTTAGGGTCATTCTCAAATAATTTATAACCAAAATTTGGTGGTCTAACTTAAGTACTTCCAGATATATGGACTGTGAAAAATTCCAGTTGTATGGGAGATGCCACGCATCCTTTTTCTTTATCCCCAGTTTTCATGAAGGTGTTAGGGTATATTCTCAAATAATTTATAACCAAAATTTGGTGGTCTAACTTAAGTACTTCCAGATATAGGGACTGTGAAAAATTCCAGTTGTATGGGAGATGCCACGCATCCTTTTCCTTTATCCCCAGTTTTCATGAAGGTGTTAGGGTTTATTCTCATATCATTTTAACCAAATTTCAGTGCTATACCTCAAGTACTTACAGGTACATGGACTGAAAAAAATTCCAGTTTTTTTTGGAGATGCCACGCATCCTTTTTCTTTATCTCCAATTTTCATGAAGGTGTTAGGGTTTATTCTCATATAATTTTAACCAAAATTCAGTGCTATACCTTAAGTACTTCCAGATATAGTGACTGTGAAAAATTCCATTTGTATAGGAGATGCCAAGCATCGTTTTTGTCTCTCTTCAATTGTTATGAAAGCGCTAAGGTTTATTCTCATATATTTTTAACCAAATTTCAGTGATCTACCTCAAGTACTTCTAGATATAGTGACTGTGAAAAATTTCATTTGTATGGGAGATGCCCCGCATCGTTTTCCTTTCTCTCCAATTGTCATGAAAGAGCTTTATAATATAATTTTAACCAAATTTCAGTGGTTTACCTCAAGTACTTCCAGATATAGTGACAGAGAAAAATTCTATTTGTATGGGAGATGCCACGCATCGTTTTTCTTTCTCTCCAAATGTCATGAAAGTGCTAGGGTTTATTCTCATATAATTCTAAACAAATTTCAGTGGTCTAAATTAAGTACCTACAGATATATGGACTGTGAAATATTCCAGTTGTATGGGAGGTGCTACGCATTCTTTTTCTTTCTCTCCAAATGTCATGAAAGTGTTGGGATTTATTCTCATATAATTTTAACCAAATTTCAGTGCTATACCTCAAGTACTTACAGATATATGGACTGCGAAAAATTCCAATTGTATGGGAGATGCAACGCGTCCTTTTCCTTTATCTCCAGTTTTCATACGTGTGTTAGGGTATATTCTCAAATAATTTATAACCAAAATTTGGTGGTCTAACTTAAGTACTTCCAGATATATGGACTGTGAAAAATTCCAGTTGTATGGGAGATGCCACGCATCCTTTTCCTTTATCCCCAGTTTTCATGAAGGTGTTAGGGTTTATTCTCATATAATTTTAACCAAATTTCAGTGCTATACCTCAAGTACTTATAGGTACATGGACTGAAAAAAATTCCAGTTTTTTTGGAGATGCCACGTATCCTTTTTCTTTATCTCCAATTTTCATGAAGGTGTTAGGGTTTATTCTCATATAATTTTAACCAAAATTCAGTGCTATACCTTAAGTACTTCCAGATATAGTGACTGTGAAAAATTCCATTTGTATAGGAGATGCCAAGCATCGTTTTTGTCTCTCTCCAATTGTCATGAAAGCGCTAAGGTTTATTCTCATATAATTTTAACCAAATTTCAGTGGTCTACCTCAAGTACTTCTAGATATAGTGACTGGGAAAAATTTCATTTGTATGGGAGATGAGCCGCATCGTTTTTCTTTCTCTCCAAATGTCATGAAAGTGCTAGGGTTTATTCTCATATAATTTTAAACAAATTTCAGTGGTCTAAATTAAGTACCTACAGATATATGGACTGTGAAATATTCCAGTTGTATGGGAGATGCCACGCGTCCTTTTCCTTTATCTCCAGTTTTCATACATGTGTTAGGGTATATTCTCAAATAATTTATAACCAAAATTTGGTGGTCTAACTTAAGTACTTCCAGATATATGGACTGTGAAAAATTCCAGTTGTATGGGAGATGCCACGCATCCTTTTTCTTTATCCCCAGTTTTCATCAAGGTGTTAGGGTATATTCTCAAATAATTTATAACCAAAATTTGGTGGTCTAACTTAAGTACTTCCAGATATATGGACTGTGAAAAATTCCAGTTGTATGGGAGATGCCACGCATCCTTTTCCTTTATACCCAGTTTTCATGAAGGTGTTAGGGTTTATTCTCAAATAATTTTAACCAAATTTCAGTGCTATACCTCAAGTAATAATAATAATGCCCAACGGATTACCCACCATATCCCGCCCGACCGGCGCGAGGGGCGCATCCGCATGACGCGCGGATTGTTCTTTCGTGCCGAGTCTTTGAAAGGCTTTGGTTTGTTAATCGTCGAGATCTAAAACTGCTCAGCTACAGAGAAAACCTCATCAGCTAAGTAAGAAAGATTACACAATTAATAAATCATTAGTTGACAGCGAAAATTTTATTGTTAAGAATAAAGATAAGAAACAAAGGATATGAAAAAAAATTGTTGCTATGTATTTAGGATAGAAAGAATTGACTTTTTTATGCTGCATAGTGAGTCTGAAATATCAAACGTACCAGACTGAGAGTTATAATCTTGGCACAAACAACGAAAAGGCTCATTTAATTCATAATTAGTTCGGCACTGTTTCAAGATAAGTGGTTTAAAATGTCTTGATGGACGAGAAGGTACATTGAAGTTCACTTCGCTCAAAAGAAACGGGCTTACGATTGAACCATTTAGTAATTTAATCATGAAGACAATTCCAAGCATTTCCCTCCGACTAGAAAGGCTGTGAAGATTAATTAGTTTTAAGCGACTCGTATACGATGGCAAATTATACAAGGGATCCCAGTGAAGATCTCTTAAGGCAAATAGTAAAAATTGTTTTTGAACTGATTCTAAGCGATCCACGTGGACCTGATAACGCGGGTTCCAAATTATAGAACCGTATTCAAGTATCGGTCTGACTAATGTAGTAAAGAGAGTTTTAGTTACATAAGGGTCGCTAAATTCTTTAGACCATCGTTTAACAAATGCTAGAACGCCTCTAGCTTTATTGACTGTTACGTTAATGTGGCAGTTGAAACTGAGTTTGTAATCCATAGTAACCCCAAGGTCAACAAAATCATACATTTGCTCAAGACTATAATTGTTAATTGTATAGGAAGCTGGCAGTGAAATTCCTCTCGAAAAACGCATGTATTTACATTTTTTTAGATTAAGCGGCATATAATTTAAATCGCACCAAGTAACTAGTGTATTAAGATCTGATTGAAGCTTATTGCTATCTTCGGATGATGCGAATGACATGAAAAGCTTTACATCGTCGGCATACATTAACATTTTCGAAAATTTTATTACTGTAGAAATGTCATTTATAAACAACAAGAACAGAATCGGGCCCAGATGGCTTCCTTGAGGAACTCCAGAGGAGACATTAATAACATCGGATTCACAGTTTTTAAACACTACTTTTTGTGTTCTGTCACTAAGGTAAGAATAGATCCAGCGATTGAGACCCGGCTGGAAACCCAGCTGATCTAGTTTATGAATAAGTAACGAATGACATACTTTATCGAAAGCTTTGCTGAAATCAGTATAAATAACGTCGGTGTGCAGATTTTTTCTAAAGCCATTTGAGACATGATTTGTAAATTCAAGTAAGTTTGTAACGGTGGACTTTCCCTTACAGAACCCATGTTGACAGTCAGATATCAAGGTAGAGATAGGATTCGTAAGCTGATTAGTAACAATAGCTTCAAACACTTTTGGGATGGCAGACAGCTTTGCTATGCCACGATAGTTCTCAATAGATATATGGACTGTGAAATATTCCAGTTGTATGGGAGATGCCACGCATCGTTTTTCTTTCTCTCCAAATGTCATGAAAGTGTTGGGGTTTATTCTCATATAATTTTAACCAAATTTCAGTGCTATACCTCAAGTACTTACAGATATATGGACTGCGAAAAATTCCAGTTGTATGGGAGATGCCACGCGTCCTTTTCCTTTATCTCCAGTTTTCATACATGTGTTATGGTATATTCTCAAATAATTTATAACCAAAATTTGGTGGTCTAACTTAAGTACTTCCAGATATATGGACTGTGAAAAATTCCAGTTGTATGGGAGATGCCACGCATCCTTTTTCTTTATCTCCAATTTTCATGAAGGTGTTAGGGTATATTCTCAAATAATTTATAACCAAAATTTGGTGGTCTAACTTAAGTACTTACAGATATATGGACTGCGAAAAATTAAAGTTGTATGGGAGATGCCACGCGTCCTTTTCCTTTATCCCCAGTTTTCATGAAGGTGTTAGGGTTTATTCTCATATAATTTTAACCAAATTTCAGTGCTATACCTCAAGTACTTAGATATATGGACTGCGAAAAATTCCAGTTCTATGGGAGATGCCACGCGTCCTTTTCCTTTATGTCCAGTTTTCATACAGGTGTTAGGGTCATTCTCAAATAATTTATAACCAAATTTGGTGATCTAACTTAAGTACTTACAGATATATGGACTGTGAAAAATTCCAGTTGTATGGGAGATGCCACGCATCCTTTTTCTTTATCCCCAGTTTTCATGAAGGTGTTAGTGTTTATTCTCATATAATTGTAACCAAATTTCAGTGGTCTACCTCAAGTACTTCCAGATATAGTGACTGTGAAAAATTCCATTTGTATAGGAGATGCCAAGCATCGTTTTTCTTTCTCTCCAATTGTCATGAAAGCGCTAGGGTTTATTCTCATATGAGTTTAACCAAATTTCAGTGGTCTAAATTAAGTACTTACAGATATATGGACTGTGAAATATTCCATTTGTATGGGAGATGCCACGCATCGTTTTTCTTTCTCTCCAAATGTCATGAAAGCGCTAGGGTTTATTCTCATATAATACTAACCAAATTTCAGTGGTCGACCTCAAGTACTTCCAGATATAGTGACTGTGGATAATCCAGTTGTATGGGAGATGCCACGCATTGTTTTTCTTTGTCTCCAGTTTTCATGAAGGTGTTAGGGTTTATGCTCATATAATTTTAACAAAATTTCAGTGCTATACCTCAAGTACTTCCAGATATAGTGACTGTGTGCTAAGGTTTATTCTCATATAATTTTAACCAAATTTCAGTGGTCTACCTCAAGTACTTCTAGATATAGTGACTGGGAAAAATTTCATTTGTATGGGAGATGAGCCGCATCGTTTTTCTTTCTCTCCAAATGTCATGAAAGTGCTAGGGTTTATTCTCATATAATTTTAAACAAATTTCAGTGGTCTAAATTAAGTACCTACAGATATATGGACTGTGAAATATTCCAGTTGTATGGGAGATGCCACGCGTCCTTTTCCTTTATCTCCAGTTTTCATACATGTGTTAGGGTATATTCTCAAATAATTTATAACCAAAATTTGGTGGTCTAACTTAAGTACTTCCAGATATATGGACTGTGAAAAATTCCAGTTGTATGGGAGATGCCACGCATCCTTTTTCTTTATCCCCAGTTTTCATCAAGGTGTTAGGGTATATTCTCAAATAATTTATAACCAAAATTTGGTGGTCTAACTTAAGTACTTCCATATATATGGACTGTGAAAAATTCCAGTTGTATGGGAGATGCCACGCATCCTTTTCCTTTATACCCAGTTTTCATGAAGGTGTTAGGGTTTATTCTCAAATAATTTTAACCAAATTTCAGTGCTATACCTCAAGTACTTACAGATATATGGACTGTGAAATATTCCAGTTGTATGGGAGATGCCACGCATCGTTTTTCTTTCTCTCCAAATGTCATGAAAGTGTTGGGGTTTATTCTCATATAATTTTAACCAAATTTCAGTGCTATACCTCAAGTACTTACAGATATATGGACTGCGAAAAATTCCAGTTGTATGGGAGATGCCACGCGTCCTTTTCGTTTATCTCCAGTTTTCATACATGTGTTAGGGTATATTCTCAAATAATTTATAACCAAAATTTGGTGGTCTAACTTAAGTACTTACAGATATATGGACTGCGAAAAATTAAAGTTGTATGGGAGATGCCACGCGTCCTTTTCCTTTATCCCCAGTTTTCATGAAGGTGTTAGGGTTTATTCTCATATAATTTTAACCAAATTTCAGTGCTATACCTCAAGTACTTACAGATATATGGACTGCGAAAAATTCCAGTTCTATGGGAGATGCCACGCGTCCTTTTCCTTTATGTCCAGTTTTCATACAGGTGTTAGGGTCATTCTCAAATAATTTATAACCAAATTTGGTGATCTAACTTAAGTACTTACAGATATATGGACTGTGAAAAATTCCAGTTGTATGGGAGATGCCACGCATCCTTTTTCTTTATCCCCAGTTTTCATGAAGGTGTTAGTGTTTATTCTCATATAATTGTAACCAAATTTCAGTGGTCTACCTCAAGTACTTCCAGATATAGTGACTGTGAAAAATTCCATTTGTATAGGAGATGCCAAGCATCGTTTTTCTTTCTCTCCAATTGTCATGAAAGCGCTAGGGTTTATTCTCATATGAGTTTAACCAAATTTCAGTGGTCTAAATTAAGTACTTACAGATATATGGACTGTGAAATATTCCATTTGTATGGGAGATGCCACGCATCGTTTTTCTTTCTCTCCAAATGTCATGAAAGCGCTAGGGTTTATTCTCATATAATACTAACCAAATTTCAGTGGTCGACCTCAAGTACTTCCAGATATAGTGACTGTGGAAAATCCAGTTGTATGGCAGATGCCACGCATTGTTTTTCTTTGTCTCCAGTTTTCATGAAGGTGTTAGGGTTTATGCTCATATAATTTTAACAAAATTTCAGTGCTATACCTCAAGTACTTCCAGATATAGTGACTGTGAAAAATTCCATTTGTATAGGAGATGCCAAGCATCGTTTTTGTCTCTCTCCAATTGTCATGAAAGCGCTAGGGTTTATTCTCATATAATTTTAACTAAATTTCAGTGGTCTACCTCAAGTACTTCTAGATATAGTGACTGTGAATAATCCAGTTGTATTGGGGATGCCACGCATCGTTCTTCTTTCTCTCCAATTGTCATGAAAGTGCTAGGGTTTATTATAATATAATTTTAACCAAATTTCAGTGGTCTACCTCAAGTACTTCCAGATATAGTGACTGTGGAAAATCCAGTTGTATGGGGGATGCCACGCATCGTTCTTCTTTCTCTCCAATTGTCATGAAAGTGCTAGGGTTTAATATAAGTAATATAATTTTAACCAAATTTCAGTGCTATACCTCAAGTACTTACAGATATATGGACTGCGAAAAATTCCAGTTGTATGGGAGATGCCACGCGTCCTTTTCCTTTATCTCCAGTTTTCATACATGTGTTAGGGTATATTCTCAAATAATTTATAACCAAAATTTGGTGGTCTAACTTAAGTACTTCCAGATATATGGACTGTGAAAAATTCCAGTTGTATGGGAGATGCCACGCATCCTTTTTCTTTATCCCCAGTTTTCATGAAGGTGTTAGGCTTTATTCTCATATAATTTTAACCAAATTTCAGTGCTATACCTCAAGTACTTCTAGATATAGTGACTGGGAAAAATTTCATTTGTATGGGAGATGAGCCGCATCGTTTTTCTTTCTCTCCAAATGTCATGAAAGTGCTAGGGTTTATTCTCATATAATTTTAAACAAATTTCAGTGGTCTAAATTAAGTACCTACAGATATATGGACTGTGAAATATTCCAGTTGTATGGGAGATGCCACGCGTCCTTTTCCTTTATCTCCAGTTTTCATACATGTGTTAGGGTATATTCTCAAATAATTTATAACCAAAATTTGGTGGTCTAACTTAAGTACTTCCAGATATATGGACTGTGAAAAATTCCAGTTGTATGGGAGATGCCACGCATCCTTTTTCTTTATCCCCAGTTTTCATCAAGGTGTTAGGGTATATTCTCAAATAATTTATAACCAAAATTTGGTGGTCTAACTTAAGTACTTCCAGATATATGGACTGTGAAAAATTCCAGTTGTATGGGAGATGCCACGCATCCTTTTCCTTTATACCCAGTTTTCATGAAGGTGTTAGGGTTTATTCTCAAATAATTTTAACCAAATTTCAGTGCTATACCTCAAGTACTTACAGATATATGGACTGTGAAATATTCCAGTTGTATGGGAGATGCCACGCATCGTTTTTCTTTCTCTCCAAATGTCATGAAAGTGTTGGGGTTTATTCTCATATAATTTTAACCAAATTTCAGTGCTATACCTCAAGTACTTACAGATATATGGACTGCGAAAAATTCCAGTTGTATGGGAGATGCCACGCGTCCTTTTCGTTTATCTCCAGTTTTCATACATGTGTTAGGGTATATTCTCAAATAATTTATAACCAAAATTTGGTGGTCTAACTTAAGTACTTACAGATATATGGACTGCGAAAAATTAAAGTTGTATGGGAGATGCCACGCGTCCTTTTCCTTTATCCCCAGTTTTCATGAAGGTGTTAGGGTTTATTCTCATATAATTTTAACCAAATTTCAGTGCTATACCTCAAGTACTTCCAGATATAGTGACTGTGAAAAATTCCATTTGTATAGGAGATGCCAAGCATCGTTTTTGTCTCTCTCCAATTGTCATGAAAGCGCTAGGGTTTATTCTCATATAATTTTAACTAAATTTCAGTGGTCTACCTCAAGTACTTCTAGATATAGTGACTGTGAATAATCCAGTTGTATTGGGGATGCCACGCATCGTTCTTCTTTCTCTCCAATTGTCATGAAAGTGCTAGGGTTTATTATAATATAATTTTAACCAAATTTCAGTGGTCTACCTCAAGTACTTCCAGATATAGTGACTGTGGAAAATCCAGTTGTATGGCAGATGCCACGCATTGTTTTTCTTTGTCTCCAGTTTTCATGAAGGTGTTAGGGTTTATGCTCATATAATTTTAACAAAATTTCAGTGCTATACCTCAAGTACTTCCAGATATAGTGACTGTGAAAAATTCCATTTGTATAGGAGATGCCAAGCATCGTTTTTGTCTCTCTCCAATTGTCATGAAAGCGCTAGGGTTTATTCTCATATAATTTTAACTAAATTTCAGTGGTCTACCTCAAGTACTTCTAGATATAGTGACTGTGAATAATCCAGTTGTATTGGGGATGCCACGCATCGTTCTTCTTCCTCTCCAATTGTCATGAAAGTGCTAGGGTTTATTATAATATAATTTTAACCAAATTTCAGTGGTCTACCTCAAGTACTTCCAGATATAGTGACTGTGGAAAATCCAGTTGTATGGGGGATGCCACGCATCGTTCTTCTTTCTCTCCAATTGTCATGAAAGTGCTAGGGTTTAATATAAGTAATATAATTTTAACCAAATTTCAGTGCTATACCTCAAGTACTTACAGATATATGGACTGCGAAAAATTCCAGTTGTATGGGAGATGCCACGCGTCCTTTTCCTTTATCTCCAGTTTTCATACATGTGTTAGGGTATATTCTCAAATAATTTATAACCAAAATTTGGTGGTCTAACTTAAGTACTTCCAGATATATGGACTGTGAAAAATTCCAGTTATATGGGAGATGCCACGCATCCTTTTTCTTTATCCCCAGTTTTCATGAAGGTGTTAGGCTTTATTCTCATATAATTTTAACCAAATTTCAGTGCTATACCTCAAGTACTTACAGGTACATGGACTGTGAAAAATTCCAGTTGTATGGGAGATGCCACGCATCCTTTTCCTTTATCCCCAGTTTTCATGAAGGTGTTAGGGTTTATTCTCATATAATTTTAACCAAATTTCAGTGCTATACCTCAAGTACTTACAGGTACATGGACTGAAAAAAATTCCAGTTTTTTTGGAGATGCCACGCATCCTTTTTCTTTATCCCCAGTTTTCATGAAGGTGTTAGGGTTTATTCTCATATAATTTTAACCAAATTTCAGTGCTATACCTCAAGTACTTACAGATATATGGACTGCGAAAAATTCCAATTGTATGGGAGATGCCACGCGTCCTTTTCCTTTATCTCCAATTTTCATGAAGGTGTTAGGGTTTATTCTCATATAATTTTAACCAAATTTCAGTGCTATACCTCAAGTACTTCCAGATATAGTGACAGAGAAAAATTCTATTTGTATGGGAGATGCCACGCATCGTTTTTCTTTCTCTCCAAATGTCATGAAAGTGCTAGGGTTTATTCTCATATAATTCTAAACAAATTTCAGTGGTCTAAATTAAGTACCTACAGATATATGGACTGTGAAATATTCCAGTTGTATGGGAGGTGCTACGCATTCTTTTTCTTTCTCTCCAAATGTCATGAAAGTGTTGGGGTTTATTCTCATATAATTTTAACCAAATTTCAGTGCTATACCTCAAGTACTTACAGATATATGGACTGCGAAAAATTCCAATTGTATGGGAGATGCCACGCATCCTTTTCCTTTATCCCCAGTTTTCATGAAGGTGTTAGGGTTTATTCTCATATAATTTTAACCAAATTTCAGTGGTCTAAATTAAGTACCTACAGATATATGGACTGTGAAATATTCCAGTTGTATGGGAGGTGCTACGCATCCTTTTCCTTTATCCCCAGTTTTCATGAAGGTGTTAGGGTATATTCTCAAATAATTTATAACCAAAATTTGGTGGTCTAACTTAAGTACTTACAGATGCATGGACTGAAAAAAATTCCAGTTGTTTTGGAGATGCCACGCATCCTTTTTCTTTATCTCCAATTTTCATGAAGGTGTTAGGGTTTATTCTCATATAATTTTAACCAAATTTCAGTGGTCTACCTCAAGTAATTCCAGATATAGTGACTGTGGAAAATCCAGTTGTATGGGGGATGCCACGCATCGTTCTTCTTTCTCTCCAATTGTCATGAAAGTGCTAGGGTTTAATATAAGTAATATAATTTTAACCAAATTTCAGTGCTATACCTCAAGTACTTACAGATATATGGACTGCGAAAAATTCCAGTTGTATGGGAGATGCCACGCATCCTTTTCCTTTATCCCCAGTTTTCATGAAGGTGTTAGGGTATATTCTCAAATAATTTATAACCAAAATTTGGTGGTCTAACTTAAGTACTTACAGATGCATAGACTGAAAAAAATTCCAGTTGTTTTGGAGATGCCACGCATCCTTTTTCTTTATCTCCAATTTTCATGAAGGTGTTAGGGTTTATTCTCATATAATTTTAACCAAATTTCAGTGCTATACCTCAAGTACTTCCAGATATAGTGACAGAGAAAAATTCTATTTGTATGGGAGATGCCACGCATCGTTTTTCTTTCTCTCCAAATGTCATGAAAGTGCTAGGGTTTATTCTCATATAATTCTAAACAAATTTCAGTGGTCTAAATTAAGTACCTACAGATATATGGACTGTGAAATATTCCAGTTGTATGGGAGGTGCTACGCATTCTTTTTCTTTCTCTCCAAATGTCATGAAAGTGTTGGGGTTTATTCTCATATAATTTTAACCAAATTTCAGTGCTATACCTCAAGTAATTACAGATATATGGACTGCGAAAAATTCCAATTGTATGGGAGATGCCACGCGTCCTTTTCCTTTATCTCCAGATTTCATACGTGTGTTAGGGTATATTCTCAAATAATTTATAACCAAAATTTGGTGGTCTAACTTAAGTACTTCCTGATATATGGACTGTGAAAAATTCCATTTGTATGGGAGATGCCACGCATCCTTTTCCTTTATCCCCAGTTTTCATGAAGGTGTTAGGGTTTATTCTCATATAATTTTAACCAAATTTCAGTGCTATACCTCAAGTACTTACAGGTACATGGACTGAAAAAAATTCCAGTTTTTTTGGAGATGCCACGTATCCTTTTTCTTTATCTCCAATTTTCATGAAGGTGTTAGGGTTTATTCTCATATAATTTTAACCAAAATTCAGTGCTATACCTTAAGTACTTCCAGATATAGTGACTGTGAAAAATTCCATTTGTATAGGAGATGCCAAGCATCGTTTTCCTTTCTCTCCAATTGTCATGAAAGAGCTTTATAATATAATTTTAACCAAATTTCAGTGGTCTACCTCAAGTACTTCTAGATATAGTGACCGGGAAAAATTTCATTTGTATGGGAGATGAGCCGCATCATTTTCCTTTCTCTCCAATTGTCATGAAAGAGCTTTATAATATAATTTTAACCAAATTTCAGTGGTTTACCTCAAGTACTTCCAGATATAGTGACAGAGAAAAATTCTATTTGTATGGGAGATGCCACGCATCGTTTTTCTTTCTCTCCAAATGTCATGAAAGTGCTAGGGTTTATTCTCATATAATTCTAAACAAATTTCAGTGGTCTAAATTAAGTACCTACAGATATATGGACTGTGAAATATTCCAGTTGTATGGGAGGTGCCACGCATTCTTTTTCTTTCTCTTCAAATGTCATGAAAGTGTTGGGGTTTATTCTCATATAATTTTAACCAAATTTCAGTGCTATACCTCAAGTACTTACAGATATATGGACTGCGAAAAATTCCAGTTGTATGGGAGATGCCACGCGTCCTTTTCCTTTATCTCCAGTTTTCATACATGTGTTAGGGTATATTCTCAAATAATTTATAACCAAAATTTGGTGGTCTAACTTAAGTACTTCCAGATATATGGACTGTGAAAAATTCCAGTTGTATGGGAGATGCCACGCATCCTTTTTCTTTATCCCCAGTTTTCATGAAGGTGTTAGGGTATATTCTCAAATAATTTATAACCAAAATTTGGTGGTCTAACTTAAGTACTTCCAGATATATGGACTGTGAAAAATTCCAGTTGTATGGGAGATGCCACGCATCCTTTTCCTTTATCCCCAGTTTTCATGAAGGTGTTAGGGTTTATTCTCAAATAATTTTAACCAAATTTCAGTGCTATACCTCAAGTACTTACAGATATATGGACTGTGAAAAATTCCAGTTGTATGGGAGATGCCACGCATCGTTTTTCTTTCTCTCCAAATGTCATGAAAGTGTTGGGGTTTATTCTCATATAATTTTAACCAAATTTCAGTGCTATACCTCAAGTACTTACAGATATATGGACTGCGAAAAATTCCAGTTGTATGGGAGATGCCACGCGTCCTTTTCCTTTATCTCCAGTTTTCATACATGTGTTATGGTATATTCTCAAATAATTTATAACCAAAATTTGGTGGTCTAACTTAAGTACTTCCAGATATATGGACTGTGAAAAATTCCAGTTGTATGGGAGATGCCACGCATCCTTTTTCTTTATCTCCAATTTTCATGAAGGTGTTAGGGTATATTCTCAAATAATTTATAACCAAAATTTGGTGGTCTAACTTAAGTACTTACAGATATATGGACTGCGAAAAATGAAAGTTGTATGGGAGATGCCACGCGTCCTTTTCCTTTATCCCCAGTTTTCATGAAGGTGTGAGGGTTTATTCTCATATAATTTTAACCAAATTTCAGTGCTATACCTCAAGTACTTACAGATATATGGACTGCGAAAAATTCCAGTTCTATGGGAGATGCCACGCGTCCTTTTCCTTTATGTCCAGTTTTCATACAGGTGTTAGGGTCATTCTCAAATAATTTATAACCAAATTTGGTGATCTAACTTAAGTACTTACAGATATATGGACTGTGAAAAATTCCAGTTGTATGGGAGATGCCACGCATCCTTTTTCTTTATCCCCAGTTTTCATGAAGGTGTTAGTGTTTATTCTCATATAATTGTAACCAAATTTCAGTGGTCTACCTCAAGTACTTCCAGATATAGTGACTGTGAAAAATTCCATTTGTATAGGAGATGCCAAGCATCGTTTTTCTTTCTCTCCAATTGTCATGAAAGCGCTAGGGTTGATTCTCATATGAGTTTAACCAAATTTCAGTGGTCTAAATTAAGTACTTACAGATATATGGACTGTGAAATATTCCATTTGTATGGGAGATGCCACGCATCGTTTTTCTTTCTCTCCAAATGTCATGAAAGCGCTAGGGTTTATTCTCATATAATACTAACCAAATTTCAGTGGTCGACCTCAAGTACTTCCAGATATAGTGACTGTGGAAAATCCAGTTGTATGGGAGATGCCACGCATCGTTTTTCTTTGTCTCCAGTTTTCATGAAGGTGTTAGGGTTTATGCTCATATAATTTTAACAAAATTTCAGTGCTATACCTCAAGTACTTCCAGATATAGTGACTGTGAAAAATTCCATTTGTATAGGAGATGCCAAGCATCGTTTTTGTCTCTCTCCAATTGTCATGAAAGCGCTAGGGTTTATTCTCATATAATTTTAACTAAATTTCAGTGGTCTACCTCAAGTACTTCTAGATATAGTGACTGTGAATAATCCAGTTGTATGGGGGATGCCACGCATCGTTCTTCTTTCTCTCCAATTGTCATGAAAGTGCTAGGGTTTATTATAATATAATTTTAACCAAATTTCAGTGGTCTACCTCAAGTACTTCCAGATATAGTGACTGTGGAAAATCCAGTTGTATGGGGGATGCCACGCATCGTTCTTCTTTCTCTCCAATTGTCATGAAAGTGCTAGGGTTTAATATAAGTAATATAATTTTAAACAAATTTCAGTGCTATACCTCAAGTACTTACAGATATATGGACTGCGAAAAATTCCAGTTGTATGGGAGATGCCACGCGTCCTTTTCCTTTATCTCCAGTTTTCATACATGTGTTAGGGTATATTCTCAAATAATTTATAACCAAAATTTGGTGGTCTAACTTAAGTACTTCCAGATATATGGACTGTGAAAAATTCCAGTTGTATGGGAGATGCCACGCATCCTTTTTCTTTATCCCCAGTTTTCATGAAGGTGTTAGGCTTTATTCTCATATAATTTTAACCAAATTTCAGTGCTATACCTCAAGTACTTACAGGTACATGGACTGTGAAAAATTCCAGTTGTATGGGAGATGCCACGCATCCTTTTCCTTTATCCCCAGTTTTTATGAAGGTGTTAGGGTTTATTCTCATATAATTTTAACCAAATTTCAGTGCTATACCTCAAGTACTTACAGATGCATGGACTGAAAAAAATTACAGTTGTTTTGGAGATGCCACGCATCCTTTTTCTTTATCTCCAATTTTCATGAAGGTGTTAGGGTTTATTCTCATATAATTTTAACCAAATTTCAGTGCTATACCTCAAGTACTTACAGATATATGGACTGCGAAAAATTAAAGTTGTATGGGAGATGCCACGCGTCCTTTTCCTTTATCCCCAGTTTTCATGAAGGTGTTAGGGTTTATTCTCATATAATTTTAACCAAATTTCAGTGCTATACCTCAAGTACTTACAGATATATGGACTGCGAAAAATTCCAGTTCTATGGGAGATGCCACGCGTCGTTTTCCTTAATGTCCAGTTTTCATACAGGTGTTAGGGTCATTCTCAAATAATTTATAACCAAATTTGGTGATCTAACTTAAGTACTTACAGATATATGGACTGTGAAAAATTCCAGTTGTATGGGAGATGCCACGCATCCTTTTTCTTTATCCCCAGTTTTCATGAAGGTGTTAGTGTTTATTCTCATATGAGTTTAACCAAATTTCAGTGGTCTAAATTAAGTACTTACAGATATATGGACTGTGAAATATTCCATTTGTATGGGAGATGCCACGCATCGTTTTTCTTTCTCTCCAAATGTCATGAAAGCGCTAGGGTTTATTCTCATATAATTTTAACCAAATTTCAGTGCTATACCTCAAGTACTTCTAGATATAGTGACTGTGAAAAATCCAGTTGTATGGGGGATGCCACGCATCGTTCTTCTTTCTCTCCAATTGTCATGAAAGTGCTAGGGTTTATTATAATATAATTTTAACCAAATTTCAGTGGTCTACCTCAAGTACTTCCAGATATAGTGACTGTGGAAAATCCAGTTGTATGGGGGATGCCACGCATCGTTCTTCTTTCTCTCCAATTGTCATGAAAGTGCTAGGGTTTAATATAAGTAATATAATTTTAACCAAATTTCAGTGCTATACCTCAAGTACTTACAGGTACATGGACTGAAAAAAATTCCAGTTTTTTTGGAGATGCCACGCATCCTTTTTCTTTATCTCCAATTTTGATGAAGGTGTTAGGGTTTATTCGCATATAATTTTAACCAAAATTCAGTGCTATACCTTAAGTACTTACAGATATATGGACTGCGAAAAATTCCATTTGTATAGGAGACTAGCAGGGTACCCGGCGTTGCTCGGGATGTAAGTAGTTAGGGGACCTTTCAAAATCAATAATATACTTTAAGATTTCATATTTATATAAAATAGATTTTTTTTTAATTTCATTTCAAAAATTGTAATAACACCGGTAAGTTTTTTTAATAGAGAATTAACAATTTTTCACTTCATTGCGTATACAACTTACAATATTAAGGGCTCAGAACTAAAAGGATTTAAGTGTGAGTTATACCCACATTTGTATAGTGAAATATGGTGTTTATTTGTTGGCAAAGAGATCCAAGTCATTTCGCACATTGTAGTGTCATCTATTTCCCATACAATAAACGCCCTACCCAGGTTTTACATAGAATTTTCAAAAGGCAGTAAACTTTAAACTTGAATATCTCAAATCAATTTCGGAGTTACCTAGATCCATTTGGTTCTAAACCCTTTATATATAATTTTAGTATTCAAATTATGGCTGCAGGATACACAAAATTTTTAATTTTCTGTCCCGGAGCGTAAATAAATAGCGAGGACGGTTTACCTTCACGGAAACACGCCACATAGAGCTATTGATATCGTTAATCTCCTGATCAATTTTCAGGTCCCAACCTTAAACCCTTTCAGCTTGAAAAATTAAGTTTGTATGGGAGGTGCCATGCCCACTTTGTCATTATACCCAGTTTTTTTGGAGGTAGTAGGGAGCGATTCCATATAACCCCTTACCAAGTTTCAATAGTCTAACAAAAATACTTCCAGAGATATCAACTAAGAAGTATTTCATTCGTATGGGAGGTGCCACGCCCCCTTTTTCGTTAACCCCAGCTTTTTTTGGAGGTGGTAGGGATCGATCTGATATAACCTCTCACCAATTTTCAGTGGTCTAACTTAAATGCTTCCAGAGATATCGACTAAGAAGTATTGCATTCGTGTGGGAGGTGCCACGGCCATTTTTTGTTATCCCCAGTTTTTTTAGGGGTGGTAGGGATCGATTCCATATAACCCCTCACCAAATTACAGTGGTCTAACCTAAATACTTCCAGAGATATCGACTAAGAAGTATTTCATTCGTATGGGAGGTGCCACGCCCCCTTTTTCGTTATCCCCAGTTTTTTGGAGGTGGTAGGGATCGATTCCATATAACCCCTCACCAAATTTCAGTGGTCTAACCTAAATACTTCCAGAGATATCGACTAAGAAGTATTTCATTCGTATGGGAGGTGCCACGCCCACTTTTTCGTTACACCCAGTTGTTTTGGAGGTGGTAGGGATCGATCCCATATAACCCCTTACCGAGTTTCAATGGTCTAACATAAATACTTCTAGAGATACGGACAATGGAAAATTCCAGTTGTATGGGAGGTGCCACGCCCCCTATATAAATCAAAATATTTTTTAGCCTGTGACCATCCCAGGAAGATATCCAGTAGGTGTGTAAAATTTGGTTACGATCGGCTTATTCGTTTAGGACGCAAGTGGATCTATACCTATATATTTACATAATTTGAATTTTATATATATAGATGCCAAGCATCGTTTTTGTTTCTCTCCAATTGTCATGAAAGCGCTAGGGTTTATTCTCATATAATTCTAACCAAATTTCAGTGGTCTACTTCAAGTACTTACAGATATATGGACTGCGAAAAATTCCAATTGTATGGGAGATGCCACGCGTCCTTTTCCTTTATCTCCAATTTTCATGAAGGTGTTAGGGTTTATTCTCATATAATTTTAACCAAATTTCAGTGCTATACCTCAAGTACTTCCAGATATAGTGACAGAGAAAAATTCTATTTGTATGGGAGATGCCACGCATCGTTTTTCTTTCTCTCCAAATGTCATGAAAGTGCTAGGGTTTATTCTCATATAATTCTAAACAAATTTCAGTGGTCTAAATTAAGTACCTACAGATATATGGACTGTGAAATATTCCAGTTGTATGGGAGGTGCTACGCATTCTTTTTCTTTCTCTCCAAATGTCATGAAAGTTCTAGGGTTTAATATAAGTAATATAATTTTAACCAAATTTCAGTGCTATACCTCAAGTACTTACAGATATATGGACTGCGAAAAATTCCAGGTGTATGGGAGATGCCACGTATCCTTTTTCTTTATCTCCAATTTTCATGAAGGTGTTAGGGTTTATTCTCATATAATTTTAACCAAAATTCAGTGCTATACCTTAAGTACTTCCAGATATAGTGACTGTGAAAAATTCCATTTGTATAGGAGATGCCAAGCATCGTTTTTGTCTCTCTCCAATTGTCATGAAAGCGCTAAGGTTTATTCTCATATAATTTTAACCAAATTTCAGTGCTATACCTCAAGTACTTCCAGATATAGTGACAGAGAAAAATTCTATTTGTATGGGAGATGCCACGCATCGTTTTTCTTTCTCTCCAAATGTCATGAAAGTGCTAGGGTTTATTCTCATATAATTCTAAACAAATTTCAGTGGTCTAAATTAAGTACCTGCAGATATATGGACTGTGAAATATTCCAGTTGTATGGGAGGTGCTACGCATTCTTTTTCTTTCTCTCCAAATGTCATGAAAGTGTTGGGGTTTATTCTCATATAATTTTAACCAAATTTCAGTGCTATACCTCAAGTACTTACAGATATATGGACTGCGAAAAATTCCAATTGTATGGGAGATGCCACGCATCCTTTTCCTTTATCCCCAGTTTTCATGAAGGTGTTAGGGTTTATTCTCATATAATTTTAACCAAATTTCAGTGGTCTAAATTAAGTACCTACAGATATATGGACTGTGAAATATTCCAGTTGTATGGGAGGTGCTACGCATCCTTTTCCTTTATCCCCAGTTTTCATGAAGGTGTTAGGGTATATTCTCAAATAATTTATAACCAAAATTTGGTGGTCTAACTTAAGTACTTACAGATGCATGGACTGAAAAAAATTCCAGTTGTTTTGGAGATGCCACGCATCCTTTTTCTTTATCTCCAATTTTCATGAAGGTGTTAGGGTTTATTCTCATATAATTTTAACCAAATTTCAGTGGTCTACCTCAAGTACTTCCAGATATAGTGACTGTGGAAAATCCAGTTGTATGGGGGATGCCACGCATCGTTCTTCTTTCTCTCCAATTGTCATGAAAGTGCTAGTTTTTAATATAAGTAATATAATTTTAACCAAATTTCAGTGCTATACCTCAAGTACTTACAGATATATGGACTGCGAAAAATTCCAGTTGTATGGGAGATGCCACGCATCCTTTTCCTTTATCCCCAGTTTTCATGAAGGTGTTAGGGTATATTCTCAAATAATTTATAACGAAATTTTGGTGGTCTAACTTAAGTACTTACAGATGCATGGACTGAAAAAAATTCCAGTTGTTTTGGAGATGCCACGCATCCTTTTTCTTTATCTCCAATTTTCATGAAGGTGTTAGGGTTTATTCTCATATAATTTTAACCAAATTTCAGTGCTATACCTCAAGTACTTCCAGATATAGTGACAGAGAAAAATTCTATTTGTATGGGAGATGCCACGCATCGTTTTTCTTTCTCTCCAAATGTCATGAAAGTGCTAGGGTTTATTCTCATATAATTCTAAACAAATTTCAGTGGTCTAAATTAAGTACCTACAGATATATGGACTGTGAAATATTCCAGTTGTATGGGAGGTGCTACGCATTCTTTTTCTTTCTCTCCACATGTCATGAAAGTGTTGGGGTTTATTCTCATATAATTTTAACCAAATTTCAGTGCTATACCTCAAGTACTTACAGATATATGGACTGCGAAAAATTCCAATTGTATGGGAGATGCCACGCGTCCTTTTCCTTTATCTCCAGTTTTCATACGTGTGTTAGGGTATATTCTCAAATAATTTATAACCAAAATTTGGTGGTCTAACTTAAGTACTTCCAGATATATGGACTGTGAAAAATTCCAGTTGTATGGGAGATGCCACGCATCCTTTTCCTTTATCCCCAGTTTTCATGAAGGTGTTAGGGTTTATTCTCATATAATTTTAACCAAATTTCAGTGCTATACCTCAAGTACTTACAGGTACATGGACTGAAAAAAATTCCAGTTTTTTTGGAGATGCCACGTATCCTTTTTCTTTATCTCCAATTTTCATGAAGGTGTTAGGGTTTATTCTCATATAATTTTAACCAAAATTCAGTGCTATACCTTAAGTACTTCCAGATATAGTGACTGTGAAAATTTCCATTTGTATAGGAGATGCCAAGCATCGTTTTTGTCTCTCTCCAATTGTCATGAAAGCGCTAAAGTTTATTCTCATATAATTTTAACCAAATTTCAGTGGTCTACCTCAAGTACTTCTAGATATAGTGACTGGGAAAAATTTCATTTGTATGGGAGATGAGCCGCATCATTTTCCTTTCTCTCCAATTGTCATGAAAGAGCTTTATAATATAATTTTAACCAAATTTCAGTGGTTTACCTCAAGTACTTCCAGATATAGTGACATAGAAAAATTCTATTTGTATGGGAGATGCCACGCATCGTTTTTCTTTCTCTCCAAATGTCATGAAAGTGCTAGGGTTTATTCTCATATAATTCTAAACAAATTTCAGTGGTCTAAATTAAGTACCTACAGATATATGGACTGTGAAATATTCCAGTTGTATGGGAGGTGCCACGCATTCTTTTTCTTTCTCTCCAAGTGTCATGAAAGTGTTGGGGTTTATTCTCATATAATTTTAACCAAATTTCAGTGCTATACCTCAAGTACTTACAAATATATGGACTGCGAAAAATTCCAGTTGTATGGGAGATGCCACGCGTCCTTTTCCTTTATCTCCAGTTTTCATACATGTGTTAGGGTATATTCTCAAATAATTTATAACCAAAATTTGGTGGTCTAACTTAAGTACTTCCAGATATATGGACTGTGAAAAATTCCAGTTGTATGGGAGATGCCACGCATCCTTTTTCTTTATCCCCAGTTTTCATGAAGGTGTTAGGGTATATTCTCAAATAATTTATAACCAAAATTTGGTGGTCTAACTTAAGTACTTCCAGATATATGGACTGTGAAAAATTCCAGTTGTATGGGAGATGCCACGCATCCTTTTCCTTTATCCCCAGTTTTCATGAAGGTGTTAGGGTTTATTCTCAAATAATTTTAACCAAATTTCAGTGCTATACCTCAAGTACTTACAGATATATGGACTGTGAAAAATTCCAGTTGTATGGGAGATGCCACGCATCGTTTTTCTTTCTCTCCAAATGTCATGAAAGTGTTGGGGTTTATTCTCATATAATTTTAACCAAATTTCAGTGCTATACCTCAAGTACTTACAGATATATGGACTGCGAAAAATTCCAGTTGTATGGGAGATGCCACGCGTCCTTTTCCTTTATCTCCAGTTTTCATACATGTGTTATGGTATATTCTCAAATAATTTATAACCAAAATTTGGTGGTCTAACTTAAGTACCTCCAGATATATGGACTGTGAAAAATTCCAGTTGTATGGGAGATGCCACGCATCCTTTTTCTTTATCTCCAATTTTCATGAAGGTGTTAGGGTATATTCTCAAATAATTTATAACCAAAATTTGGTGGTCTAACTTAAGTACTTACAGATATATGGACTGCGAAAAATTAAAGTTGTATGGGAGATGCCACGCGTCCTTTTCCTTTATCCCCAGTTTTCATGAAGGTGTTAGGGTTTATTCTCATATAATTTTAACCAAATTTGGTGATCTAACTTAAGTACTTACAGATATATGGACTGTGAAAAATTCCAGTTGTATGGGAGATGCCACGCATCCTTTTTCTTTATCCCCAGTTTTCATGAAGGTGTTAGTGTTTATTCTCATATAATTGTAACCAAATTTCAGTGGTCTACCTCAAGTACTTCCAGATATAGTGACTGTGAAAAATTCCAGTTGTATAGGAGATGCCAAGCATCGTTTTTCTTTCTCTCCAATTGTCATGAAAGCGCTAGGGTTTATTCTCATATGAGTTTAACCAAATTTCAGTGGTCTAAATTAAGTACTTACAGATATATGGACTGTGAAATATTCCATTTGTATGGGAGATGCCACGCATCGTTTTTCTTTCTCTCCAAATGTCATGAAAGCGCTAGGGTTTATTCTCATATAATACTAACCAAATTTCAGTGGTCGACCTCAAGTACTTCCAGATATAGTGACTGTGGAAAATCCAGTTGTATGGGGGATGCCACGCATCGTTTTTCTTTCTCTCCAAATGTCATGAAAGTGCTAGGGTTTATTCTCATATAATTCTAAACAAATTTCAGTGGTCTAAATTAAGTACCTACAGATATATGGACTGTGAAATATTCCAGTTGTATGGGAGGTGCTACGCATTCTTTTTCTTTCTCTCCAAATGTCATGAAAGTGTTGGGGTTTATTCTCATATAATTTTAACCAAATTTCAGTGCTATACCTCAAGTACTTACAGGTACATGGACTGTGAAAAATTCCAGTTGTATGGGAGATGCCACGCATCCTTTTCCTTTATCCCCAGTTTTCATGAAGGTGTTAGGGTATATTCTCAAATAATTTATAACCAAAATTTGGTGGTCTAACTTAAGTACTTACAGATGCATGGACTGAAAAAAATTCCAGTTGTTTTGGAGATGCCACGCATCCTTTTTCTTTATCTCCAATTTTCATGAAGGTGTTAGGGTTTATTCTCATATAATTTTAACCAAATTTCAGTGCTATACCTCAAGTACTTCCAGATATAGTGACAGAGAAAAATTCTATTTGTATGGGAGATGCCACGCATCGTTTTTCTTTCTCTCCAAATGTCATGAAAGTGCTAGGGTTTATTCTCATATAATTCTAAACAAATTTCAGTGGTCTAAATTAAGTACCTACAGATATATGGACTGTGAAATATTCCAGTTGTATGGGAGGTGCTACGCATTCTTTTTCTTTCTCTCCAAATGTCATGAAAGTGTTGGGGTTTATTCTCATATAATTTTAACCAAATTTCAGTGCTATACCTCAAGTACTTACAGATATATGGACTGCGAAAAATTCCAATTGTATGGGAGATGCCACGCGTCCTTTTCCTTTATCTCCAGTTTTCATACGTGTGTTAGGGTATATTCTCAAATAATTTATAACCAAAATTTGGTGGTCTAACTTAAGTACCTCCAGATATATGGACTGTGAAAAATTCCAGTTGTATGGGAGATGCCACGCATCCTTTTTCTTTATCTCCAATTTTCATGAAGGTGTTAGGGTATATTCTCAAATAATTTATAACCAAAATTTGGTGGTCTAACTTAAGTACTTACAGATATATGGACTGCGAAAAATTAAAGTTGTATGGGAGATGCCACGCGTCCTTTTCCTTTATCCCCAGTTTTCATGAAGGTGTTAGGGTTTATTCTCATATAATTTTAACCAAATTTGGTGATCTAACTTAAGTACTTACAGATATATGGACTGTGAAAAATTCCAGTTGTATGGGAGATGCCACGCATCCTTTTTCTTTATCCCCAGTTTTCATGAAGGTGTTAGTGTTTATTCTCATATAATTGTAAACAAATTTCAGTGGTCTACCTCAAGTACTTCCAGATATAGTGACTGTGAAAAATTCCAGTTGTATAGGAGATGCCAAGCATCGTTTTTCTTTCTCTCCAATTGTCATGAAAGCGCTAGGGTTTATTCTCATATGAGTTTAACCAAATTTCAGTGGTCTAAATTAAGTACTTACAGATATATGGACTGTGAAATATTCCATTTGTATGGGAGATGCCACGCATCGTTTTTCTTTCTCTCCAAATGTCATGAAAGCGCTAGGGTTTATTCTCATATAATACTAACCAAATTTCAGTGGTCGACCTCAAGTACTTCCAGATATAGTGACTGTGGAAAATCCAGTTGTATGGGAGATGCCACGCATCGTTTTTCTTTGTCTCCAGTTTTCATGAAGGTGTTAGGGTTTATGCTCATATAATTTTAACAAAATTTCAGTGCTATACCTCAAGTACTTCCAGATATAGTGACTGTGAAAAATTCCATTTGTATAGGAGATGCCAAGCATCGTTTTTGTCTCTCTCCAATTGTCATGAAAGCGCTAGGGTTTATTCTCATATAATTTTAACTAAATTTCAGTGGTCTACCTCAAGTACTTCTAGATATAGTGACTGTGAATAATCCAGTTGTATGGGGGATGCCACGCATCGTTCTTCTTTCTCTTCAATTGTCATGAAAGTGCTAGGGTTTATTATAATATAATTTTAACCAAATTTCAGTGGTCTACCTCAAGTACTTCCAGATATAGTGACTGTGGAAAATCCAGTTGTATGGGGGATGCCACGCATCGTTCTTCTTTCTCTCCAATTGTCATGAAAGTGCTAGGGTTTAATATAAGTAATATAATTTTAACCAAATTTCAGTGCTATACCTCAAGTACTTACAGATATATGGACTGCGAAAAATTCCAGTTGTATGGGAGATGCCACGCGTCCTTTTCCTTTATCTCCAGTTTTCATACATGTGTTAGGGTATATTCTCAAATAATTTATAACCAAAATTTGGTGGTCTAACTTAAGTACTTCCAGATATATGGACTGTGAAAAATTCCAGTTGTATGGGAGATGCCACGCATCCTTTTTCTTTATCCCCAGTTTTCATGAAGGTGTTAGGCTTTATTCTCATATAATTTTAACCAAATTTCAGTGCTATACCTCAAGTACTTACAGGTACATGGACTGTGAAAAATTCCAGTTGTATGGGAGATGCCACGCATCCTTTTCCTTTATCCCCAGTTTTCATGAAGGTGTTAGGGTATATTCTCAAATAATTTATAACCAAAATTTGGTGGTCTAACTTAAGTACTTACAGATGCATGGACTGAAAAAAATTCCAGTTGTTTTGGAGATGCCACGCATCCTTTTTCTTTATCTCCAATTTTCATGAAGGTGTTAGGGTTTATTCTCATATAATTTTAACCAAATTTCAGTGCTATACCTCAAGTACTTCCAGATATAGTGACAGAGAAAAATTCTATTTGTATGGGAGATGCCACGCATCGTTTTTCTTTCTCTCCAAATGTCATGAAAGTGCTAGGGTTTATTCTCATATAATTCTAAACAAATTTCAGTGGTCTAAATTAAGTACCTACAGATATATGGACTGTGAAATATTCCAGTTGTATGGGAGGTGCTACGCATTCTTTTTCTTTCTCTCCAAATGTCATGAAAGTGTTGGGGTTTATTCTCATATAATTTTAACCAAATTTCAGTGCTATACCTCAAGTACTTACAGATATATGGACTGCGAAAAATTCCAATTGTACGGGAGATGCCACGCGTCCTTTTCCTTTATCTCCAGTTTTCATACGTGTGTTAGGGTATATTCTCAAATAATTTATAACCAAAATTTGGTGGTCTAACTTAAGTACTTCCAGATATATGGACTGTGAAAAATTCCAGTTGTATGGGAGATGCCACGCATCCTTTTCCTTTATCCCCAGTTTTCATGAAGGTGTTAGGGTTTATTCTCATATAATTTTAACCAAATTTCAGTGCTATACCTCAAGTACTTACAGGTACATGGACTGAAAAAAATTCCAGTTTTTTTGGAGATGCCACGTATCCTTTTTCTTTATCTCCAATTTTCATGAAGGTGTTAGGGTTTATTCTCATATAATTTTAACCAAAATTCAGTGCTATACCTTAAGTACTTCCAGATATAGTGACTGTGAAAAATTCCATTTGTATAGGAGATGCCAAGCATCGTTTTTGTCTCTCTCCAATTGTCATGAAAGCGCTAAGGTTTATTCTCATATAATTTTAACCAAATTTCAGTGGTCTACCTCAAGTACTTCTAGATATAGTGACTGGGAAAAATTTCATTTGTATGGGAGATGAGCCGCATCATTTTCCTTTCTCTCCAATTGTCATGAAAGAGCTTTATAATATAATTTTAACCAAATTTCAGTGGTTTACCTCAAGTACTTCCAGATATAGTGACATAGAAAAATTCTATTTGTATGGGAGATGCCACGCATCGTTTTTCTTTCTCTCCAAATGTCATGAAAGTGCTAGGGTTTATTCTCATATAATTCTAAACAAATTTCAGTGGTCTAAATTAAGTACCTACAGATATATGGACTTTGAAATATTCCAGTTGTATGGGAGGTGCCACGCATTCTTTTTCTTTCTCTCCAAATGTCATGAAAGTGTTGGGGTTTATTCTCATATAATTTTAACCAAATTTCAGTGCTATACCTCAAGTACTTACAAATATATGGACTGCGAAAAATTCCAGTTGTATGGGAGATGCCACGCGTCCTTTTCCTTTATCTCCAGTTTTCATACATGTGTTAGGGTATATTCTCAAATAATTTATAACCAAAATTTGGTGGTCTAACTTAAGTACTTCCAGATATATGGACTGTGAAAAATTCCAGTTGTATGGGAGATGCCACGCATCCTTTTTCTTTATCCCCAGTTTTCATGAAGGTGTTAGGGTATATTCTCAAATAATTTATAACCAAAATTTGGTGGTCTAACTTAAGTACTTCCAGATATATGGACTGTGAAAAATTCCAGTTGTATGGGAGATGCCACGCATCCTTTTCCTTTATCCCCAGTTTTCATGAAGGTGTTAGGGTTTATTCTCAAATAATTTTAACCAAATTTCAGTGCTATACCTCAAGTACTTACAGATATATGGACTGTGAAAAATTCCAGTTGTATGGGAGATGCCACGCATCGTTTTTCTTTCTCTCCAAATGTCATGAAAGTGTTGGGGTTTATTCTCATATAATTTTAACCAAATTTCAGTGATATACCTCAAGTACTTACAGATATATGGACTGCGAAAAATTCCAGTTGTATGGGAGATGCCACGCGTCCTTTTCCTTTATCTCCAGTTTTCATACATGTGTTATGGTATATTCTCAAATAATTTATAACCAAAATTTGGTGGTCTAACTTAAGTACTTACAGATATATGGGCTGCGAAAAATTAAAGTTGTATGGGAGATGCCACGCGTCCTTTTCCTTTATCCCCAGTTTTCATGAAGGTGTTAGGGTTTATTCTCATATAATTTTAACCAAATTTGGTGATCTAACTTAAGTACTTACAGATATATGGACTGTGAAAAATTCCAGTTGTATGGGAGATGCCACGCATCCTTTTTCTTTATCCCCAGTTTTCATGAAGGTGTTAGTGTTTATTCTCATATAATTGTAACCAAATTTCAGTGGTCTACCTCAAGTACTTCCAGATATAGTGACTGTGAAAAATTCCAGTTGTATAGGAGATGCCAATCATCGTTTTTCTTTCTCTCCAATTGTCATGAAAGCGCTAGGGTTTATTCTCATATGAGTTTAACCAAATTTCAGTGGTCTAAATTAAGTACTTACAGATATATGGACTGTGAAATATTCCATTTGTATGGGAGATGCCACGCATCGTTTTTCTTTCTCTCCAAATGTCATGAAAGCGCTAGGGTTTATTCTCATATAATACTAACCAAATTTCAGTGGTCGACCTCAAGTACTTCCAGATATAGTGACTGTGGAAAATCCAGTTGTATGGGAGATGCCACGCATCGTTTTTCTTTGTCTCCAGTTTTCATGAAGGTGTTAGGGTTTATGCTCATATAATTTTAACAAAATTTCAGTGCTATACCTCAAGTACTTCCAGATATAGTGACTGTGAAAAATTCCATTTGTATAGGAGATGCCAAGCATCGTTTTTGTCTCTCTCCAATTGTCATGAAAGCGCTAGGGTTTATTCTCATATAATTTTAACTAAATTTCAGTGGTCTACCTCAAGTACTTCTAGATATAGTGACTGTGAATAATCCAGTTGTATGGGGGATGCCACGCATCGTTCTTCTTTCTCTTCAATTGTCATGAAAGTGCTAGGGTTTATTATAATATAATTTTAACCAAATTTCAGTGGTCTACCTCAAGTACTTCCAGATATAGTGACTGTGGAAAATCCAGTTGTATGGGGGATGCCACGCATCGTTCTTCTTTCTCTCCAATTGTCATGAAAGTGCTAGGGTTTAATATAAGTAATATAATTTTAACCAAATTTCAGTGCTATACCTCAAGTACTTACAGATATATGGACTGCGAAAAATTCCAGTTGTATGGGAGATGCCACGCGTCCTTTTCCTTTATCTCCAGTTTTCATACATGTGTTAGGGTATATTCTCAAATAATTTATAACCAAAATTTGGTGGTCTAACTTAAGTACTTCCAGATATATGGACTGTGAAAAATTCCAGTTGTATGGGAGATGCCACGCATCCTTTTTCTTTATCCCCAGTTTTCATGAAGGTGTTAGGCTTTATTCTCATATAATTTTAACCAAATTTCAGTGCTATACCTCAAGTACTTACAGGTACATGGACTGTGAAAAATTCCAGTTGTATGGGAGATGCCACGCATCCTTTTCCTTTATCCCCAGTTTTCATGAAGGTGTTAGGGTATATTCTCAAATAATTTATAACCAAAATTTGGTGGTCTAACTTAAGTACTTACAGATGCATGGACTGAAAAAAATTCCAGTTGTTTTGGAGATGCCACGCATCCTTTTTCTTTATCTCCAATTTTCATGAAGGTGTTAGGGTTTATTCTCATATAATTTTAACCAAATTTCAGTGCTATACCTCAAGTACTTCCAGATATAGTGACAGAGAAAAATTCTATTTGTATGGGAGATGCCACGCATCGTTTTTCTTTCTCTCCAAATGTCATGAAAGTGCTAGGGTTTATTCTCATATAATTCTAAACAAATTTCAGTGGTCTAAATTAAGTACCTACAGATATATGGACTGTGAAATATTCCAGTTGTATGGGAGGTGCTACGCATTCTTTTTCTTTCTCTCCAAATGTCATGAAAGTGTTGGGGTTTATTCTCATATAATTTTAACCAAATTTCAGTGCTATACCTCAAGTACTTACAGATATATGGACTGCGAAAAATTCCAATTGTACGGGAGATGCCACGCGTCCTTTTCCTTTATCTCCAGTTTTCATACGTGTGTTAGGGTATATTCTCAAATAATTTATAACCAAAATTTGGTGGTCTAACTTAAGTACTTCCAGATATATGGACTGTGAAAAATTCCAGTTGTATGGGAGATGCCACGCATCCTTTTCCTTTATCCCCAGTTTTCATGAAGGTGTTAGGGTTTATTCTCATATAATTTTAACCAAATTTCAGTGCTATACCTCAAGTACTTACAGGTACATGGACTGAAAAAAATTCCAGTTTTTTTGGAGATGCCACGTATCCTTTTTCTTTATCTCCAATTTTCATGAAGGTGTTAGGGTTTATTCTCATATAATTTTAACCAAAATTCAGTGCTATACCTTAAGTACTTCCAGATATAGTGACTGTGAAAAATTCCATTTGTATAGGAGATGCCAAGCATCGTTTTTGTCTCTCTCCAATTGTCATGAAAGCGCTAAGGTTTATTCTCATATAATTTTAACCAAATTTCAGTGGTCTACCTCAAGTACTTCTAGATATAGTGACTGGGAAAAATTTCATTTGTATGGGAGATGAGCCGCATCATTTTCCTTTCTCTCCAATTGTCATGAAAGAGCTTTATAATATAATTTTAACCAAATTTCAGTGGTTTACCTCAAGTACTTCCAGATATAGTGACATAGAAAAATTCTATTTGTATGGGAGATGCCACGCATCGTTTTTCTTTCTCTCCAAATGTCATGAAAGTGCTAGGGTTTATTCTCATATAATTCTAAACAAATTTCAGTGGTCGCTGTGCGACAACAACAGCTGATGACCGCTACTTCAATATACGTATTCCCAGGAGGGAAGACTGGGAGGAGCCTAATAATTGCTTCACGGCGAAAGGCGGTGTGTCCGTATACACCGACGGCTCTAAATTAAACGGTAGAGTGGGAGGAGGGGTCTACTCAAAGGACCAAAACCTCGAACTGTCTTTCAGACTACCGGATCACTGCAGTGTCTTCCAGGCTGAAGTCTCGGCAATATGGGAAGCAGCTAAAAAGATAGGGAATGACGCTATCGGCAAAGAAATTTTTATTTTTAGTGATAGCCAGGCGGCCATCAAAGCTCTCGGCTCGTACTCGTTCAATTCTGAACTCACGCTAAACTGTCGCCGATCTCTGCAGGAGATGGCCCAACAGAACTGTGTGAACCTCATCTGGGTCCCGGGGCACAGGGACATCGAGGGAAACTGCAAGGCAGACGAACTTGCCAGGCAGGGCACGACCGAGCAGGTTCTTCCAGATAAAGAACGCTTAGGGATGCCCTTCGCCACATGCAAGCTACTGCTGAAAGAATACATCTACGACCAAGCCAAAAAAAGATGGCTGCAAACAGCAGGTTGCCAGATATCTAAGCAGACCTGGCCAAAATGGGATCCGAAGAAATCTCGTCGAATCTACACTCTAAGAAGGGATGAAATATCCAAAGTAATAGGGGTACTAACCGGACATTGCCTCATAGGCAAACACGCGGAGAGAATGGGAGTGCCCTATCGTCGGTGTTGCAGAAGCTGTAAAGAGGATGAAGAGGAGGAAACAGTCGAACACCTAATCTGCGCCTGTCCCGCCTTAACCGAGGTCAGACGGCGCTATCTGGGAGCCTCCTATCTAGTCAACCTTCGCCAAGTAGCGGAGCTGGACGTCAGGGACTTGATGACCTATATCAAGTCAACAAAGTGGTTCGAGGATGAGGAGTAACGGTGTCTTTCTGTGGTATCACAACGGGCCTACTACAACTGGCCTAAGTGTGCCGGTATGGCAGCCACTCAAACCTAACCTAACCTAAATTAAGTACCTACAGATATATGGACTTTGAAATATTCCAGTTGTATGGGAGGTGCCACGCATTCTTTTTCTTTCTCTCCAAATGTCATGAAAGTGTTGGGGTTTATTCTCATATAATTTTAACCAAATTTCAGTGCTATACCTCAAGTACTTACAAATATATGGACTGCGAAAAATTCCAGTTGTATGGGAGATGCCACGCGTCCTTTTCCTTTATCTCCAGTTTTCATACATGTGTTAGGGTATATTCTCAAATAATTTATAACCAAAATTTGGTGGTCTAACTTAAGTACTTCCAGATATATGGACTGTGAAAAATTCCAGTTGTATGGGAGATGCCACGCATCCTTTTTCTTTATCCCCAGTTTTCATGAAGGTGTTAGGGTATATTCTCAAATAATTTATAACCAAAATTTGGTGGTCTAACTTAAGTACTTCCAGATATATGGACTGTGAAAAATTCCAGTTGTATGGGAGATGCCACGCATCCTTTTCCTTTATCCCCAGTTTTCATGAAGGTGTTAGGGTTTATTCTCAAATAATTTTAACCAAATTTCAGTGCTATACCTCAAGTACTTACAGATATATGGACTGTGAAAAATTCCAGTTGTATGGGAGATGCCACGCATCGTTTTTCTTTCTCTCCAAATGTCATGAAAGTGTTGGGGTTTATTCTCATATAATTTTAACCAAATTTCAGTGATATACCTCAAGTACTTACAGATATATGGACTGCGAAAAATTCCAGTTGTATGGGAGATGCCACGCGTCCTTTTCCTTTATCTCCAGTTTTCATACATGTGTTATGGTATATTCTCAAATAATTTATAACCAAAATTTGGTGGTCTAACTTAAGTACTTACAGATATATGGACTGCGAAAAATTAAAGTTGTATGGGAGATGCCACGCGTCCTTTTCCTTTATCCCCAGTTTTCATGAAGGTGTTAGGGTTTATTCTCATATAATTTTAACCAAATTTGGTGATCTAACTTAAGTACTTACAGATATATGGACTGTGAAAAATTCCAGTTGTATGGGAGATGCCACGCATCCTTTTTCTTTATCCCCAGTTTTCATGAAGGTGTTAGTGTTTATTCTCATATAATTGTAACCAAATTTCAGTGGTCTACCTCAAGTACTTCCAGATATAGTGACTGTGAAAAATTCCAGTTGTATAGGAGATGCCAATCATCGTTTTTCTTTCTCTCCAATTGTCATGAAAGCGCTAGGGTTTATTCTCATATGAGTTTAACCAAATTTCAGTGGTCTAAATTAAGTACTTACAGATATATGGACTGTGAAATATTCCATTTGTATGGGAGATGCCACGCATCGTTTTTCTTTCTCTCCAAATGTCATGAAAGCGCTAGGGTTTATTCTCATATAATACTAACCAAATTTCAGTGGTCGACCTCAAGTACTTCCAGATATAGTGACTGTGGAAAATCCAGTTGTATGGGAGATGCCACGCATCGTTTTTCTTTGTCTCCAGTTTTCATGAAGGTGTTAGGGTTTATGCTCATATAATTTTAACAAAATTTCAGTGCTATACCTCAAGTACTTCCAGATATAGTGACTGTGAAAAATTCCATTTGTATAGGAGATGCCAAGCATCGTTTTTGTCTCTCTCCAATTGTCATGAAAGCGCTAGGGTTTATTCTCATATAATTTTAACTAAATTTCAGTGGTCTACCTCAAGTACTTCTAGATATAGTGACTGTGAATAATCCAGTTGTATGGGGGATGCCACGCATCGTTCTTCTTTCTCTCCAATTGTCATGAAAGTGCTAGGGTTTATTATAATATAATTTTAACCAAATTTCAGTGGTCTACCTCAAGTACTTCCAGATATAGTGACTGTGGAAAATCCAGTTGTATGGGGGATGCCACGCATCGTTCTTCTTTCTCTCCAATTGTCATGAAAGTGCTAGGGTTTAATATAAGTAATATAATTTTAACCAAATTTCAGTGCTATACCTCAAGTACTTACAGATATATGGACTGCGGAAAATTCCAGTTGTATGGGAGATGCCACGCGTCCTTTTCCTTTATCTCCAGTTTTCATACATGTGTTAGGGTATATTCTCAAATAATTTATAACCAAAATTTGGTGGTCTAACTTAAGTACTTCCAGATATATGGACTGTGAAAAATTCCAGTTGTATGGGAGATGCCACGCATCCTTTTTCTTTATCCCCAGTTTTCATGAAGGTGTCAGGCTTTATTCTCATATAATTTTAACCAAATTTCAGTGCTATACCTCAAGTACTTACAGGTACATGGACTGTGAAAAATTCCAGTTGTATGGGAGATGCCACGCATCCTTTTCCTTTATCCCCAGTTTTCATGAAGGTGTTAGGGTTTATTCTCATATAATTTTAACCAAATTTCAGTGCTATACCTAAAGTACTTACAGATGCATGGACTGAAAAAAATTCCATTTGTTTTGGAGATGCCACGCATCCTTTTTCTTTATCTCCAATTTTCATGAAGCTGTTAGGGTTTATTCTCATATAATTTTAACCAAATTTCAGTGCTATACCTCAAGTACTTACAGATATATGGACTGCGAAAAATTAAAGTTGTATGGGAGATGCCACGCGTCCTTTTCCTTTATCCCCAGTTTTCATGAAGGTGTTAGGGTTTATTCTCATATAATTTTAACCAAATTTCAGTGCTATACCTCAAGTACTTACAGATATATGGACTGCGAAAAATTCCAGTTCTATGGGAGATGCCACGCGTCCTTTTCCTTAATGTCCAGTTTTCATACAGGTGTTAGGGTCATTCTCAAATAATTTATAACCAAATTTGGTGATCTAACTTAAGTACTTACAGATATATGGACTGTGAAAAATTCCAGTTGTATGGGAGATGCCACGCATCCTTTTTCTTTATCCCCAGTTTTCATGAAGGTGTTAGTGTTTATTCTCATATGAGTTTAACCAAATTTCAGTGGTCTAAATTAAGTACTTACAGATATATGGACTGTGAAATATTCCATTTGTATGGGAGATGCCACGCATCGTTTTTCTTTCTCTCCAAATGTCATGAAAGCGCTAGGGTTTATTCTCATATAATTTTAACCAAATTTCAGTGCTATACCTCAAGTACTTCTAGATATAGTGACTGTGAAAAATCCAGTTGTATGGGGGATGCCACGCATCGTTCTTCTTTCTCTTCAATTGTCATGAAAGTGCTAGGGTTTATTATAATATAATTTTAACCAAATTTCAGTGGTCTACCTCAAGTACTTCCAGATATAGTGACTGTGGAAAATCCAGTTGTATGGGGGATGCCACGCATCGTTCTTCTTTCTCTCCAATTGTCATGAAAGTGCTAGGGTTTAATATAAGTAATATAATTTTAACCAAATTTCAGTGCTATACCTCAAGTACTTACAGGTACATGGACTGAAAAAAATTCCAGTTTTTTTGGAGATGCCACGCATCCTTTTTCTTTATCTCCAATTTTGATGAAGGTGTTAGGGTTTATTCGCATATAATTTTAACCAAAATTCAGTGCTATACCTTAAGTACTTACAGATATATGGACTGCGAAAAATTCCATTTGTATAAATAGGAGACTAGCAGGGTAGCCGGCGTTGCTCGGGATGTAAGTAGTTAGGGGACCTTTCAAAATCAATAATATACTTTAAGATTTCATATTTATATAAAATAGATTTTTTTATTAATTTCATTTCAAAAATTGTAATAACACCGGTAAGTTTTTTTAATAGAGAATTAACAATTTTTCACTTCATTGCGTATACAACTTACAATATTAAGGGCTCAGAACTAAAAGGATTTAAGTGTGAGTTATACCCACATTTGTATAGTGAAATATGGTGTTTATTTGTTGGCAAAGAGATCCAAGTCATTTCGCACATTGTAGTGTCATCTATTTCCCATACAATAAACGCCCTACCCAGGTTTTACATAGAATTTTCAAAAGGCAGTAAACTTTAAACTTGAATATCTCAAATCAATTTCGGAGTCACCTAGATCCATTTGGTTCTAAACCCTTTATATATAATTTTAGTATTCAAATTATGGCTGCAGGATACACAAAATTTTTAATTTTCTGTCCCGGAGCGTAAATAAATAGCGAGGACGGTTTACCTTCACGGAAACACGCCACATAGAGCTATTGATATCGTTAATCTCCTGATCAATTTTCAGGTCCCAACCTTAAACCCTTTCAGCTTGAAAAATTAAGTTTGTATGGGAGGTGCCATGCCCACTTTGTCATTATACCCAGTTTTTTTGGAGGTAGTAGGGAGCGATTCCATATAACCCCTTACCAAGTTTCAATAGTCTAACAAAAATACTTCCAGAGATATCAACTAAGAAGTATTTCATTCGTATGGGAGGTGCCACGCCCCCTTTTTCGTTAACCCCAGCTTTTTTTGGAGGTGGTAGGGATCGATCTGATATAACCTCTCACCAATTTTCAGTGGTCTAACTTAAATGCTTCCAGAGATATCGACTAAGAAGTATTGCATTCGTGTGGGAGGTGCCACGCCCATTTTTTGCTATCCCCAGTTTTTTTAGGGGTGGTAGGGATCGATTCCATATAACCCCTCACCAAATTTCAGTGGTCTAACCTAAATACTTCCAGAGATATCGACTAAGAAGTATTTCATTCGTATGGGAGGTGCCACGTACACTTTTTCGTTACACCCAGTTGTTTTGGAGGTGGTAGGGATCGATCCCATATAACCCCTTACCGAGTTTCAATGGTCTAACATAAATACTTCTAGAGATACGGACAATGGAAAATTCCAGTTGTATGGGAGGTGCCACGCCCCCTATATAAATCAAAATATTTTTTAGCCTGTGACCATCCCAGGAAGATATCCAGTAGGTGTGTAAAATTTGGTTACGATCGGCTTATTCGTTTAGGACGCAAGTGGATCTATACCTATTTATTACATAATTTGAATTTTATATATATAGATGCCAAGCATCATTTTTGTTTCTCTCCAATTGTCATGAAAGCGCTAGGGTTTATTCTCATATAATTCTAACCAAATTTCAGTGGTCTACTTCAAGTACTTCCAGATATAGTGACTGTGAAAAATTCCATTTGTATAGGAGATGCCAAACATCGTTTTTGTCTCTCTCCAATTGTCATGAAAGCGCTAAGGTTTATTCTCATATAATTTTAACCAAATTTCAGTGGTCTACCTCAAGTACTTCTAGATATAGTGACTGTGAAAATTTTCATTTGTATGGGAGATGCCCCGCATCGTTTTCCTTTCTCTCCAATTGTCATGAAAGAGCTTTATAATATAATTTTAACCAAATTTCAGTGGTTTACCTCAAGTACTTCCAGATATAGTGACAGAGAAAAATTCTATTTGTATGGGAGATGCCACGCATCGTTTTTCTTTCTCTCCAAATGTCATGAAAGTGCTAGGGTTTATACTCATATAATTCTAAACAAATTTCAGTGGTCTAAATTAAGTACCTACAGATATATGGACTGTGAAATATTCCAGTTGTATGGGAGATGCCACGCATTCTTTTTCTTTGTCTCCAGTTTTCATGAAGGTGTTAGGGTTTATTCTCATATAATTTTAACCAAATTTCAGTGCTATACCTCAAGTACTTACAGATATATGGACTGTGAAAAATTCCAGTTGTATGGGAGATGCCACGCATCGTTTTTCTTTCTCTCCAAATGTCATGAAAGTGTTGGGGTTTATTCTCATATAATTTTAAAAAAATTTCAGTGCTATACCTCAAGTACTTACAGATATATGGACTGCGAAAAATTCCAGTTGTATGGGAGATGCCACGCGTCCTTTTCCTTTATCTCCAGTTTTCATACATGTGTTAGGGTATATTCTCAAATAATTTATAACCAAAATTTGGTGGTCTAACTTAAGTACTTCCAGATATATGGACTGTGAAAAATCCCAGTTGTATGGGATATGCCACGCATCCTTTTTCTTTATCCCCAGTTTTCATGAAGGTGTTAGGGTATATTCTCAAATAATTTATAGCCAAAATTTGGTGGTCTAACTTAAGTACTTCCAGATATATGGACTGTGAAAAATTCCAGTTGTATGGGAGATGCCACGCATCCTTTTCCTTTATCCCCAGTTTTCATGAAGGTGTTAGGGTTTATTCTCATATAATTTTAACCAAATTTCAGTGCTATACCTCAAGTACTTACAGATACATGGACTGAAAAAAATTCCAGTTGTTTTGGAGATGCCACGCATCCTTTTTCTTTATCTCCAATTTTCATGAAGGTGTTAGGGTTTATTCTCATATAATTTTAACCAAATTTCAGTGCTATACCTCAAGTACTTACAGATATATGGACTGCGAAAAATTAAAGTTGTATGGGAGATGCCACGCGTCCTTTTCCTTTATCCCCAGTTTTCATGAAGGTGTTAGGGTTTATTCTCATATAATTTTAACCAAATTTCAGTGCTATACCTCAAGTACTTACAGATATATGGACTGAAAAAAATTCCAGTTCTATGGGAGATGCCACGCGTCCTTTTCCTTTATGTCCAGTTTTCATAGAGGTGTTAGGGTCATTCTCAAATAATTTATAACCAAATTTGGTGATCTAACTTAAGTACTTACAGATATATGGACTGTGAAAAATTCCAGTTGTATGGGAGATGCCACGCATCCTTTTTCTTTATCCCCAGTTTTCATGAAGGTGTTAGTGTTTATTCTCATATAATTTTAACCAAATTTTAGTGGTCTACCTAAAGTACTTCCAGATATAGTGACAGTGAAAAATTCCATTTGTATGGGAGATACCACCCATCGTTTTTCTTTCTCTCGAAATGTCATGGAAGTGCTAGGGTTTATTCTCATATAATTCTAACCAAATTTCAGTGGTCTACCTCAAGTACTTCCAGATATAGTGACTGTGAAAAATTCCATTTGTATAGGAGATGCCAAGCATCGTTTTTCTTTCTCTCCAATTGTCATGAAAGCGCTAGGGTTTATTCTCATATGAGTTTAACCAAATTTCAGTGGTCTAAATTAAGTACTTACAGATATATGGACTGTGAAATATTCCATTTGTATGGGAGATGCCACGCATCGTTTTTCTTTCTCTCCAAATGTCATGAAAGCGCTAGGGTTTATTCTCATATAATACTAACCAAATTTCAGTGGTCGACCTCAAGTACTTCCAGATATAGTGACTGTGGAAAATCCAGTTGTATGGGAGATGCCACGCATCGGTTTTCTTTGTCTCCAGTTTTCATGAAGGTGTTAGGGTTTATGCTCATATAATTTTAACAAAATTTCAGTGCTATACCTCAAGTACTCACAGATATATGGACTGTGAAAAATTCCAGTTGTATGGGAGATGCCACGCATCGTTTTTCTTTCTCTCCAATTGTTATGAAAGCGCTAGGGTTTATTCTCATATAATTTTAACCAAATTTCAGTGGTCTACCTCAAGTACTTCTAGATATAGTGACTGTGAAAAATCCAGTTGTATGGGGGATGCCACGCATCGTTCTTCTTTCTCTCCAATTGTCATGAAAGTGCTAGGGTTTATTATAATATAATTTTAACCAAATTTCAGTGGTCTACCTCAAGTACTTCCAGATATAGTGACTGTGGAAAATCCAGTTGTATGGGGGATGCCACGCATCGCTCTTCCTTCTCTCCAATTGTCATGAAAGTGCTAGGGTTTAATATAAGTAATATAATTTTAACCAAATTTCAGTGCTATACCTCAAGTACTTACAGATATATGGACTGCGAAAAATTCCAGTTGTATGGGAGATGCCACGCGTCCTTTTCCTTTATCTCCATTTTTCATACATGTGTTAGGGTATATTCTCAAATAATTTATAACCAAAATTTGGTGGTCTAACTTAAGTACTTCCAGATATATGGACTGTGAAAAATTCCAGTTGTATGGGGGATGCCACGCATCCTTTTCCTTTATCCCCAGTTTTCATGAAGGTGTTAGGCTTTATTCTCATATAATTTTAACCAAATTTCAGTGCTATACCTCAAGTACTTACAGGTACATGGACTGAAAAAAATTCCAGTTTTTTTGGAGATGCCACGCATCCTTTTTCTTTATCTCCAATTTTCATGAAGGTGTTAGGGTTTATTCGCATATAATTTTAACCAAAATTCAGTGCTATACCTTAAGTACTTACAGATATATGGACTGCGAAAAATTCCATTTGTATAGGAGATGCCAAGCATCGTTTTTGTTTCTCTCCAATTGTCATGAAAGCGCTAGGGTTTATTCTCATATAATTCTAGCCAAATTTCAGTGGTCTACTTCAAGTACTTCCAGATATAGTGACTGTGAAAAATTCCATTTGTATAGGAGTGTAGTGTGTCTTAATGTTGTTGCACCCTAGCTTTAATGTTGAGAAACTTAAAGCTGAGCTCGATACATTATGGCAGCAGCTTAGCAACATTTTCTCACGTTTCACCTACTCTCCACTGTATTATTAAAAATCGAATATCTTTTTCGAAACTATTTGGTGATCGAAAAGAGAAAATACAAACTATTGACAGTGCAAGAAAATAAAGTGACTAAAAGTGCAAACTCTAAACTTCTATAAAAAGAGTTTGAAAAAGATATACTTAAATTTTTAAATATAAAAAAAAAAAAAAAAAAAAAACGAAAAAAAAACAAAAAAAAAATTTATTTAATAATGAATTATCTTAAATTCTGTCTATATCAAAAAGAGACAGAGAGGCGGAACTGTACCAAAGTATAAGGGAAAAGAAAAGTCGGTGTCATTTATCTACCCTTGGAAACCTAACTTAAATCACCTCTCAATTATATTTAAAACAAACAAACGGTGTACATCGAAGTCAATTATCTATACAGGAGAAAATGAAAACCAATAATGAAAGAATAAACATTCTCAAAACCAGTTTTTATACAAAGTGTGGCTAAAGAAGCTACCACTCTCAGTTTATGCAGAGAAAAATTATCAAATGCAAGCACAAAGCAAATATGTAATTCAATACATACTCCGACTAACAAATTAAAATGTAACATCAATGCAAATGCAATCAAATAATGTACGGAAACTAGCTGTGAAAGCAACTATAATGAAGACCTGATGGAAACCTGAGGATAAGGCAATTCGAATACCTGAACACTTATGTATTATTACACGTTACTAACCTTTTTTATTTGATTTAATATCAAATATAACAAAAAAAATTTTTCATTTACATACACATGTAGTTATTTTGTTATTAAAACTATATTTCACCTATTAAACCAAAATCGTAGATGCATATTGACCTATAATGTTATGGAGGCAAAGTTTGATGAAATATTATGCGAAATTGAAACATGCAAGTCGGAATTTAACAAATCTTATAAATGTTTGAATGTAAATAGGGTAATTACACAAGAAACTATTGAAAAACATACACATGTACTAGCGGAAAATTATAACTTAATACGAAATTCAATTTTGTCTGGCTTTAATATTGTTAATGATGATCAAAAGCAATTCTTAATAAAAGAATTTCGTCAGTTGCGAGACTTACTTTTAAAAATTTTTTCAAAACACAACATTAATATTCAGATACCACCTACTATTGAGGTAGCAGTAAAAATAGAACAGAAAATTTCCTTTAGGGACGACAGTGAAAATTCAGACTCCAATTCTGAGTGTGATACAATAGAAAATATGCCTCAAACAAACATTGAATTTCTAGGTTTAGCTTCGAAGCTGCTCTCAGACTTCGATGGTAAGCATGAGAACCTTCGTAGCTTTGTAGACTCGTTAGAGCTGGTAGACTCAATAAAAGACACTCATGAGCAGGTAGCGGTCACCCTTATCAAAACAAAACTCAAAGGGACAGCCAGAAATATGATTAGCAATGAGTCCAGTATACAAGAAATAATCTCAAAACTAGTAAGGAAGTCTAAGTTCGGGTGTAACCGAACATTAAATACCTAGTAGTGATTTGTTTTGGTATCCCAATTTACTCAGGTCTATTTTAATAACGGAAAAGTTGTTATAAAGGCAACTGATTGTTTTCGATTAAAAACACTTCTTTTGTGAGTGGTAAATTCAATTATCACTAAATGACAAAATATAAATAGCTTTCCTCATGTTCATGAAAGGTATGAAAATAAAAAACATTAATAAAAAAAGGCAGTAGGGTGTTAACTACTTGCCCGTAAATCTTCCTTGTTTGTTATTCGATTTGCGTAACTTTTGGCAGGAGTATGCTACATACTATTGGGAAGTATCTCACTAAATTTCATTGAAATACATTCTTGAAATTCCAAGCAATCGCTTTTGAAAATAGCAGAGCTTTTATGCTAAAAAGTGGGCGGCGTCACGCCTACATCACCAAAATCCACAAAATTTTTATACAGTTTAGTTTTGCTTAAAAAGCTTATTAAGTGTGTAAAATCTTATATATATAACTTATACAGTTATGGAAATATCGCGATTTTAATTTTACAAAGAAATTTTTCGAAACTGTGTTCATAATGTGGGCGTGTCCGTTCACCGATTTTGTTTATTTTTACAGCAAAGAGTTACCTTTATATGTTGAACACTTTCTGTAAATATCGTTTCAATAAGTCAATTTTTACCGGAGTTATGGCATGGAAAGTTTTATGGAATAATCCCCCATAAAGGGGCGGGGCCACGCCCATTTTCCAAAAATTTTGTGTTTTCGACTTTCTTTGCCCACGAACACTTTAGAGGTGAAATAGAAATGATATACAGCTAGTTTAAGCAAAGTTATAGCATATTCAATATATCTATGATCCTTTTCAAAATCTTTCGTATAAAATTGGGCGTGGACCTAACCCCATTTCGATAATTTTTTTTCGAAATATTGCCTGTATTAATATAAATATGTGTGCTGAATTTGACTTTGCTATCTTGAGCGGTTTTTGATTTATGATTAATAATATTTCCAAATTTGACTTAATCAAAAGTGGGCGGTACCACGCCCCATTTTAAAAATTTCTTCAAAAATGTATTTTTTGCCTTAACGCTAAAGTGCATTAACTACTGAATAATCACTCTTTTTGTATTTTCGAAAATATTATATATATAGAAAGTGGGCGTGGCTTTTAACCGATTTTGCCTATTTTCAATAGCGCTCGGAGATAAGTGAAAAGGAACCTACATACCAAATTTCATTGAGATATCTCAAGATTTACTCAAGTTATCGTGTTCACAGACGGACGGACGGACGGACGGACGGACATGGCTCAATCAATTTCTCTTTTCCTCCTGAACATTTTGATATATATAAGTCAATATCTATCTCGATTCGTTTATGCCGTTACATACTACCGTTAGGCCAATGAAGTTAATATACCTTGTGTGCGAAGCACTACTAGGTATAATTAAACCGAAGTATAAAGAGTGAATCTGTAGAAGTTATTTCTGCGAGAATTATGAATGTAAAACAAAATAGCAAATCTGCAGTCACGTATACAAAAGAAATCGAAGACTTAACGAAAGCCTTAGAAAACGCCTACATATCCGATGGCCTGACATGTGATTTGGCCAATAAATATTCTACTCAAACTGCAGTGAAGGCAATAATTAAGAACTGTAACATTGAAAAGGTTAAAGTTATTATGGAAGCTGGTCAATTCCACAACATGAATGAAGCTGTTTGCAAGTTTATTAACAGTTGCACTGAGGTAACTGGTCAACAAAATACCATTTTGTATTTTAATCGCGATCGAACAAATATAAGATATAATAATAGAGGTGGCAGAAATCACTTGAGCCAAAACCGTAGATACAGCTCTAATAGTAATTATGCATCTCGAACCTTTAACAGCAGAGGTCGAGGCCGTGGTCAATACCGCAGTCGCGATTACAGAAACACAAATACAAATAATACCAGAAGCGTCAGAATCACCAATCAAAGAAGTGATTCGGAAAACTTCGAAGCACCTCTGAATACTCCCACCAATTAAATGTTCAAAATATATTCAACCTAAATCTTAATCTCAATAGCTACGTAACTTTACACACCATGTTTTCATATAAAAAGTCAGTTTTCATTATAGACACTGGTGCCGATATCTCCATTTTTAAGGTCAGTTCGGCTAACAATGAAATTGACATAGATCGCAATCGTAAGGTACAATTAAGCGGTATAGGTCAGGGAACAATCCAGTCTCTAGGAAGCGCGACTGCTTCCATTATAATTAATAATAGTAAAATGAACCATGAATTTCAAATAGTTAATGAACAGTTTCCAATACCAGCTGATGGTATATTAGACCTGGACTTTATAAAAAAGTTCAACTGTGTTTTATCTTACGAGCATAATCAAGGTTGGTTAACCTTACGTCCGAAAGGCTTTGGTAAGAATTTGTGTATTCGTATATTCGACACACCTCCTCAAAGCAATTTAATTTTACCAGCAAGGTCAGCTGTTATTAGAAAAATAAACATTCGCGCTGAAGAAGACATTCTCGTTCCAAACCAAAATATACATGATGGCGTGTTCATTGCAAACACCTTAGCATGTGGAAAGAACCCATATGTCCAAATTATTAATACCACGGAAGATACGATTGTTTTGAAAAACCCCAAAATTAAAACAGAGAAAGTGTCTGATTATGAAGTTGTCACTAATGTACTTAATACATGTCGTAAAGACGAGCTTTTAAATAAATTGTCCAAAAATTTCCCAAAATTTGTAAAATCAAAATTATTAGATTTATGTACAAAATTTATCGACATATTTGCTTTGGAAACGGAAGCCATTAGTGCAAATAACTTCTATAAGCAAAAGCTGCACGTTAAAGACGACAACCCTGTGTTTATAAAAAACTACAGAATTCCACACTCTCAAAAAACGGAAATTAATAGACAAGTGGAAAAGCTTATCAAAGACGAAATTGTCGAACCATCAGTTTCAGAGTACAATAGCCCAATTTTGCTGGTGCCTAAAAAGTCTCTACCAGGGCAAAGTGAAAAACGATGGCGTCTCGTAGTGGATTATAGGCAGGTTAACAAAAAATTAGTAGCAGGCAAGTACCCTCTCCCACGCATCGACGACATACTAGATCAAATGGGAAGAGCTAAGTACTTTTCATGCCTCGATTTAATGTCTGGCTTCCACCAGATAGAGCTTAAAGAAGAGTCAAGAGATATTACATCGTTCTCCACTGAAAAGGGCTCATTTCGATTCAAGCGGCTACCTTATGGTCTAAAAGTGGCACCAAATTCTTTTCAAAGAATGATGTCGCTAGCTTTCGCAGGGCATACCCCAGAACAAGCGTTCCTGTATATGGACGACTTGGTCGTAATTGGTTGCTCAGAAACACACATGCTACGAAATCTACAGGAAATTTTCTCAATATGCAAAAGGTATAACCTGAAATTAAACCCTGACAAATGTACATTCTTCAGTCATGAAGTCACCTTTTTAGGACATAAATGTACATCCAACGGTATCCTGCCTGATGACAGCAAATATAAAAGTATTGAAAACTATCCAACCCCTACGAACAGCGACGAAGCAAAAAGATTCGTAGCCTTTTGTAATTACTACAGAAGATTTATTCCGAAATTCCGATTATTCGCGACATTTAACCAAATTATGTAAGAAAAATGTTACATTTTCGTGGACACAGGAATGCCAAAATGCATTCCTGTACCTGAAAAAGTCACTTTTAAGCCCACTAATTCTACAATACCCAAATTTTGGAAAGCAGTTTTGTATAACCACAGATGCAAGTAAGTATGCATGCGGTGCCGTTCTAAGCCAGGAATATAATGGCAAACAGCTACCAGTTGCTTATGCATCTAGAGCCTTCACAAAGGCAGAAAGTAACAAAGCTGTGATAGAACAAGAGCTAGCAGCAATTCACTGGGCTATCACATACTTCCGCCCTTACATTTATGGAACGAAATTTTTAGTGAAAACCGACCATAGGCCATTGTCCTATTTATTTTCAATGAAAAATCCATCTTCAAAATTGACAAGAATGAGATTAGATTTAGAAGAATATAATTTTGAAATAGAGTATATCAGGGGTAAATAAAATTATGCTGCTGATGCCTTATCGCGCATAAATTTTAATCAAATTAAAGAAATTAGCAATACAAATCGAGAAATTTATCAAGTCACTACAAGGTCAAAATCAAAGAACTTATGTTATAACAAACCAGACATGCAAACAACAAATAAGGATATAAATATCCCAAGAGTATATGAAGCTTTAAATATTAATGAAATTAAAAAATGGACTTGCCTCAAATTTAAAGGTCCGCTGTGTCTCTTACAGCGTGCACGAAAAATTATCTGTAGCTTTGACACGCAAAAATATGTTATCAATGGAAAATTCGATTTAGATCAATTCTTTCCCAAGCTTCAGTTGGAGGCTAATAACAGAAATTTAAAGAAATTGCAAATGTCATTTAATGAAAAAATATTCGAAGAAATAGAAATAAAACATTTTAAAGAAAAGGGAAATGCGTTATTAAGTAATTTAAAAATTGCATTAACCCCTAAAGTAACACAAATTACAAATAATTTAGAAAAAATTGAAATACTTAAAAGGTACCACGACCACCCGTTGTTTGGTGGTCATATTGGAATTTCCAGAATGCTAAATAAACTCAAAAAAGAGTTCTACTGGAAAAATATGAGTTCTGATGTACGAAGTTACGTAAAAAAATGCGGAAAATGTCAAATGAACAAAAGTTTGCCAAAAACTAAAGAGCCAATGTGCCTCACATCAACACCAGCCAAGGCATTTGATATTGTACTTATAGATACAATAGGTCCTCTGCCTCGTTCAGAAAATGGCAATGAATATGCTATAACAATCGCATGCGACTTAACAAAATATTTGGTAGCAATCCCAATAAAAAATAAATACGCAACAACGATGGCACGAAGTATATTTGAAAAGTTTATCTTGATATATGGCCCAATGAGTAAAATAATAACCGACATGGGAACGGAATATAAAAATCTTGTTTTAAAAGAACTGTGCGATTTACTACATATTGAAAAAATAACATCGACAGCGTATCACCACCAAACTTTGGGAACGGTAGAGAGGAGCCATAGGACTTTCAACGAATATATTCGTTCGTATATATCTAACAGTAAAACTGACTGGGATGAGTGGCTACAATATTTCACATATTGCTACAACACAACTCCGAATTCTGTTCACGGCTACTGTCCCTTTGAGTTAATATTTGCCAAGAAACCAAATACATTAGATATACTTACAGATAATAAAATCGATCCCATTTACAATGTCGAAGCTTATGATAAAGAGGTGAAATATAAACTTCAGGTAGCGCACCAAAGAGCCAAAAAGTTATTAGGAGAGGCAAAAATTCGGCAAAAAGAAACGTATGATATTAAGCTGAATAGAAGTAATATAAAAGTAGGCGATATAGTTGTCCTGGAAAACAATGCTGGGCACAAGTTAGACAGTGTATACGTTGGTCCACCATATAAGGTCATAGCAATAGATACTAAAAATAACTGCACAATAAGAAATGAAAATAAGTCCATGGTAGTCCATAAAAACAGACTACGAAATTTTAAAACATGAAGTGATATTATCTAGACACAAGTACATGTGTCTGTAAACTCATAAGTTTTTAGAAATACATATGTACGTAAATACACAACCACACATACACACGCGCGTGTTCACTATACACTACATACACATACTTAAAATTAAGATACTACACATAGGTATATATATGTACATATATCCACATTAGGCTCATAGTGTTATATGCATATACTAAAAGTTTAATCTGTCGTTAAAGAATTAATAGTTTAAGTTACTTTTTCTGAATAAAGAATAATTCCTTAAAAATACATTATATGAAAAGACACTATATTTAAGTTATTGATTTAAAATAATGCTCTAACATGTAGAGCATTCTTTTTTGTATAAGGGAGGTGTAGTGTGTCTTAATGTTGTTGCACCCTAGCTTTAATGTTGAGAAACTTAAAGCTGAGCTCGATACATTATGGCAGCAGCTTAGCAACATTTTCTCACGTTTCACCTACTCTCCACTGTATTCTCATTACGCCTAATAAATCAGTGTTATAATGAAATGCAAATGAACAAGATGCTGTTTTACTAAAGGTTATAATAAACAAGTTATTACAGGAGATGCCAAGCATCGTTTTTGTCTCTCTCCAATTGTCATGAAAGCGCTAAGGTTTATTCTCATATAATTTTAACCAAATTTCAGTGGTCTACCTCAAGTACTTCTAGATATAGTGACTGTGAAAATTTTCATTTGTATGGGAGATGCCCCGCATCGTTTTCCTTTCTCTCCAATTGTCATGAAAGAGATTTATAATATAATTTTAACCAAATTTCAGTGGTTTACCTCAAGTACTTCCAGATATAGTGACAGAGAAAAATTCTATTTGTATGGGAGATGCCACGCATCGTTTTTCTTTCTCTCCAAATGTCATGAAAGTGCTAGGGTTTATACTCATATAATTCTAAACAAATTTCAGTGGTCTAAATTAAGTACCTACAGATATATGGACTGTGAAATATTCCAGTTGTATGGGAGATGCCACGCATTCTTTTTCTTTGTCTCCAGTTTTCATGAAGGTGTTAGGGTTTATTCTCATATAATTTTAACCAAATTTCAGTGCTATACCTCAAGTACTTACAGATATATGGACTGTGAAAAATTCCAGTTGTATGGGAGATGCCACGCATCGTTTTTCTTTCTCTCCAAATGTCATGAAAGTGTTGGGGTTTATTCTCATATAATGTTAACCAAATTTCAGTGCTATACCTCAAGTACTTACAGATATATGGACTGCGAAAAATTCCAGTTGTATGGGAGATGCCACGCGTCCTTTTCCTTTATCTCCAGTTTTCATACATGTGTTAGGGTATATTCTCAAATAATTTATAACCAAAATTTGGTGGTCTAACTTAAGTACTTCCAGATATATGGACTGTGAAAAATTCCAGTTGTATGGGAGATGCCACGCATCCTTTTTCTTTATCCCCAGTTTTCATGAAGGTGTTAGGGTATATTCTCAAATAATTTATAACCAAAATTTGGTGGTCTAACTTAAGTACTTCCAGATATATGGACTGTGAAAAATTCCAGTTGTATGGGAGATGCCACGCATCCTTTTCCTTTATCCCCAGTTTTCATGAAGGTGTTAGGGTTTATTCTCATATAATTTTAACCAAATTTCAGTGCTATACCTCAAGTACTTCTAGATATAGTGACTGTGAAAAATCCAGTTGTATGGGGGATGCCAGGCATCGTTCTTCTTTCTCTCCAATTGTCATGAAAGTGCTAGGGTTTAATATAAGTAATATAATTTTAACCAAATTTCAGTGCTATACCTCAAGTACTTACAGATATATGGACTGCGAAAAATTCCAGTTGTATGGGAGATGCCACGCGTCGTTTTTCTTTCTCTCCAATTGTCATGAAAGCGCTAGGGTTTATTCTCATATGAGTTTAACCAAATTTCAGTGGTCTAAATTAAGTACTTACAGATATATGGACTGTGAAATATTCCATTTGTATGGGAGATGCCACGCATCGTTTTTCTTTCTCTCCAAATGTCATGAAAGCGCTAGGGTTTATTCTCATATAATACTAACCAAATTTCAGTGGTCGACCTCAAGTACTTCCAGATATAGTGACTGTGGAAAATCCAGTTGTATGGGAGATGCCACGCATCGGTTTTCTTTGTCTCCAGTTTTCATGAAGGTGTTAGGGTTTATGCTCATATAATTTTAACAAAATTTCAGTGCTATACCTCAAGTACTGACAGATATATGGACTGTGAAAAATTCCAGTTGTATGGGAGATGCCACGCATCGTTTTTCTTTCTCTCCAATTGTCATGAAAGCGCTAGGGTTTATTCTCATATGATTTTAACCAAATTTCAGTGGTCTACCTCAAGTACTTCTAGATATAGTGACTGTGAAAAATCCAGTTGTATGGGGGATGCCACGCATCGTTCTTCTTTCTCTCCAATTGTCATGAAAGTGCTAGGGTTTATTATAATATAATTTTAACCAAATTTCAGTGGTCTACCTCAAGTACTTCCAGATATATGGACTGTGAAAAATTCCAGTTGTATGGGAGATGCCACGCATCCTTTTCCTTTATCCCCAGTTTTCATGAAGGTGTTAGGGTTTATTCTCATATAATTTTAACCAAATTTCAGTGCTACACCTCAAGTACTTCTAGATATAGTGACTGTGAAAAATCCAGTTGTATGGGAGATGCCACTCATCGTTCTTCTTTCTCTCCAATTGTCATGAAAGTGCTAGGGTTTAATCTTACTAATATATAAAAACGTAAGTTTGTGAGTGACTGCGGATGTTTGTGGTTCTTTATCGTCTAAACAAATGGCCCGATCATTACGAAATTTTGCAGACAGGTCCTTAGGAGTGTAGAATAGGTAACAGGCATCATGAAATTTCGATAAATTTATCGATAATAGAGTTATCGGCCAAAATTTTGTTTTCCGTAAAATTTGGAGTATTCGCACAAAATTGGTATCAATCGAAAGCGGAAGACCACAGCTTTCATTTGGACTTTGGTTCATTTCGATATATTTATCGATAACATAGTTATCGGTCAAAATGTGGTTTCGGGTAAACTTTGGAATATTCGCACAAAATTGGTATCAAACGAAAGGGGAAGACCACAGCTTTTATTTGGACTTTGGTTTATTTCGATATATTTATCGATAACATAGTTATCGGTCAAAATGTGGTTTCGGGTAAACTTTGGAATATTCGCACAAAGTTGCTATCAAACGAAAGGGGAAGACCACAGCTTTCATTTGGACTTTGGTTCATTTCGATATATTTGTCGATAACAGAGTTATCGGTCAAAATGTGGTTTCGTATAAACTTTGGAATATTCGCACAAAATTGGTATCAATCGAAAGCGGAAGACCACAGCTTTCATTTGGACTTTGGTTCATTTCGATATATTTATCGATAACATAGTTATCGGTCAAAATGTGGTTTCGGGTAAACTTTGGAATATTCGCACAAAATTGGTATCAAACGAAAGGGGAATACCACAGCTTTTATTTGGACTTTGGTTCATTTCGATATATTTATCGATAACATAGTTATCGGTCAAAATGTGGTTTCGGGTAAACTTTGGAATATTCCCACAAAATTGCTATCAAACGAAAGGGGAAGACCACAGCTTTCATTTGGACTTTGGTTCATTTCGATATATTTGTCGATAACAGAGTTATCGGTCAAAATGTGGTTTCGGGTAAACTTTGGAATATTCGCACAAAATTGGTATCAATCGAAAGGGGAAGACCACAGGATTAATTTGGACTTTGCTTCATTTATGGAAACATCTATTTTGAGACGGGCTGGACCTAATACACATAACTAAATTTGGAAGGTAAATTTTGTATCCGCTCGAGATGGTTATACGCTAAAAAAATGAAGGCATTTGGAAAGGTTTTGGAGATGTCCTTAAAAATGTTGACCAGGATAACCTTATAAAGTGTTCTTTCAATTTGAGCCCGTTTTCGAGATATTGGTCAAAATGTCAACCAGGAGGGGCCTTCGATGGTATTGGTATGATATGGGTATCAAATGAAAGGTGTTGACAAATGATTTAACATGTTTTAGCTATTTTCCAATATAAAACGAAGTTTTTTAGATATTAACCAAAACGTAGACCAAAATTGGAGCTAGAAGGTTTTTGTGAAAAAATGGGTCTAAAATGAAAGATCTTGATGCGATTTTTAAAATGGAGTCATTTTAAATCCTTTTGGGATTGGGATTGAGAAAGGGATAGTATATGGATGACAATTAAAAAGCAATATGAAAAGACAAAAGCATATGAAGAGGATGGACGGAGAGAAGGACTTGGAGCTGAAATTAGGAGGGCGAATCACATATTTTAAATGCAAACAAGTTAGTGTTTGGGCAGGACAACGTCTGCCGGGTTTGCTAGTATAAGTAATATAATTTTAACCAAATTTCAGTGCTATACCTCAAGTACTTACAGATATATGGACTGCGAAAAATTCCAGTTGTATGGGAGATGCCACGCGTCGTTTTTCTTTCTCTCCAGTTGTCATGAAAGCGCTAGGGTTTATTCTCATATGAGTTTAACCAAATTTCAGTGGTCTAAATTAAGTACTTACAGATATATGGACTGTGAAATATTCCATTTGTATGGGAGATGCCACGCATCGTTTTACTTTCTCTCCAAATGTCATGAAAGCGCTAGGGTTTATTCTCATATAATACTAACCAAATTTCAGTGGTCGACCTCAAGTACTTCCAGATATAGTGACTGTGGAAAATCCAGTTGTATGGGAGATGCCAAGCATCGGTTTTCTTTGTCTCCAGTTTTCATGAAGGTGTTAGGGTTTATGCTCATATAATTTTAACAAAATTTCAGTGCTATACCTCAAGTACTCACAGATATATGGACTGTGAAAAATTCCAGTTGTATGGGAGATGCCACGCATCGTTTTTCTTTCTCTCCAATTGTCATGAAAGCGCTAGGGTTTATTCTCATATAATTTTAACCAAATTTCAGTGGTCTACCTCAAGTACTTCTAGATATAGTGACTGTGAAAAATCCAGTTGTATGGGGGATGCCACGCATCGTTCTTCTTTCTCTCCAATTGTCATGAAAGTGCTAGGGTTTATTATAATATAATTTTAACCAAATTTCAGTGGTCTACCTCAAGTACTTCCAGATATAGTGACTGTGGAAAATCCAGTTGTATGGGGGATGCCGCGCATCGTTCTTCTTTCTCTCCAATTGTCATGAAAGTGCTAGGGTTTAATATAAGTAATATAATTTTAACCAAATTTCAGTGCTATACCTCAAGTACTTACAGATATATGGACTGCGAAAAATTCCAGTTGTATGGGAGATGCCACGCGTCCTTTTCCTTTATCCCCAGTTTTCATGAAGGTGTTAGGGTTTATTCTCATATAATTTTAACCAAATTTCAGTGCTATACCTCAAGTACTTACAGATATATGGACTGCGAAAAATTCCAGTTGTATGGGAGATGCCACGCATCGTTTTTCTTTCTCTCCAAATGTCATGAAAGTGCTAGGGTTTATACTCATATAATTCTAAACAAATTTCAGTGGTCTAAATTAAGTACCTACAGATATATGGACTGTGAAATATTCCAGTTGTATGGGAGATGCCACGCATTCTTTTTCTTTGTCTCCAGTTTTCATGAAGGTGTTAGGGTTTATTCTCATATAATTTTAACCAAATTTCAGTGCTATACCTCAAGTACTTACAGATATATGGACTGTGAAAAATTCCAGTTGTATGGGAGATGCCACGCATCGTTTTTCTTTCTCTCCAAATGTCATGAAAGTGTTGGGTTTATTCTCATATAATTTTAGCCAAATTTCAGTGCTATACCTCAAGTACTTACAGATATATGGACTGTGAAAAATTCCAGTTGTATGGGAGATGCCACGCGTCCTTTTCCTTTATCTCCAGTTTTCATACATGTGTTAGGGTATATTCTCAAATAATTTATAACCAAAATTTGGTGGTCTAACTTAAGTACTTCCAGATATATGGACTGTGAAAAATTCCAGTTGTATGGGAGATGCCACGCAACCTTTTCCTTTATCCCCATTTTTCATGAAGGTGTTAGGATTTATTCTCATATAATTTTAACCAAATTTCAGTGCTATACCTCAAGTACTTACAGATACATGGACTGAAAAAAATTCCAGTTGTTTTGGAGATGCCACGCATCCTTTTTCTTTATCTCCAATTTTCATGAAGGTGTTAGGGTTTATTCTCATATAATTTTAACCAAATTTCAGTGCTATACCTCAAGTACTTACAGATATATGGACTGCGAAAAATTAAAGTTGTATGGGAGATGCCACGCGTCCTTTTCCTTTATCCCCAGTTTTCATGAAGGTGTTAGGGTTTATTCTCATATAATTTTAACCAAATTTCAGTGCTATACCTCAAGTACTTACAGATATATGGACTGCGAAAAATTCCAGTTCTATGGAAGATGCCACGCGTCCTTTTCCTTTATGTCCAGTTTTCATACAGGTGTTAGGGTCATTCTCAAATAATTTATAACCAAATTTGGTGATCTAACTTAAGTACTTACAGATATATGGACTGTGAAAAATTCCAGTTGTATGGGAGATGCCTTTTCCTTTATCCCCATTTTTCATGAAGGTGTTAGGATTTATTCTCATATAATTTTAACCAAATTTCAGTGCTATACCTCAAGTACTTACAGATACATGGACTGAAAAAAATTCCAGTTGTTTTGGAGATGCCACGCATCCTTTTTCTTTATCTCCAATTTTCATGAAGGTGTTAGGGTTTATTCTCATATAATTTTAACCAAATTTCAGTGCTATACCTCAAGTACTTACAGATATATGGACTGCGAAAAATTAAAGTTGTATGGGAGATGCCACGCGTCCTTTTCCTTTATCCCCAGTTTTCATGAAGGTGTTAGGGTTTATTCTCATATAATTTTAACCAAATTTCAGTGCTATACCTCAAGTACTTACAGATATATGGACTGCGAAAAATTCCAGTTCTATGGAAGATGCCACGCGTCCTTTTCCTTTATGTCCAGTTTTCATGAAGGTGTTAGGGTTTATGCTCATATAATTTTAACAAAATTTCAGTGCTATACCTGAAGTACTGACAGATATATGGACTGTGAAAAATTCCAGTTGTATGGGAGATGCCACGCATCGTTTTTCTTTCTCTCCAATTGTCATGAAAGCGCTAGGGTTTATTCTCATATGATTTTAACCAAATTTCAGTGGTCTACCTCAAGTACTTCTAGATATAGTGACTGTGAAAAATCCAGTTGTATGGGGGATGCCACGCATCGTTCTTCTTTCTCTCCAATTGTCATGAAAGTGCTAGGGTTTATTATAATATAATTTTAACCAAATTTCAGTGGTCTACCTCAAGTACTTCCAGATATATGGACTGTGAAAAATTCCAGTTGTATGGGAGATGCCACGCATCCTTTTCCTTTATCCCCAGTTTTCATGAAGGTGTTAGGGTTTATTCTCATATAATTTTAACCAAATTTCAGTGCTACACCTCAAGTACTTCTAGATATAGTGACTGTGAAAAATCCAGTTGTATGGGAGATGCCACTCATCGTTCTTCTTTCTCTCCAATTGTCATGAAAGTGCTAGGGTTTAATCTTACTAATATATAAAAACGTAAGTTTGTGAGTGACTGCGGATGTTTGTGGTTCTTTATCGTCTAAACAAATGGCCCGATCATTACGAAATTTTGCAGACAGGTCCTTAGGAGTGTAGAATAGGTAACAGGCATCATGAAATTTCGATAAATTTATCGATAATAGAGTTATCGGCCAAAATTTTGTTTTCCGTAAAATTTGGAGTATTCGCACAAAATTGGTATCAATCGAAAGCGGAAGACCACAGCTTTCATTTGGACTTTGGTTCATTTCGATATATTTATCGATAACATAGTTATCGGTCAAAATGTGGTTTCGGGTAAACTTTGGAATATTCGCACAAAATTGGTATCAAACGAAAGGGGAAGACCACAGCTTTTATTTGGACTTTGGTTTATTTCGATATATTTATCGATAACATAGTTATCGGTCAAAATGTGGTTTCGGGTAAACTTTGGAATATTCGCACAAAGTTGCTATCAAACGAAAGGGGAAGACCACAGCTTTCATTTGGACTTTGGTTCATTTCGATATATTTGTCGATAACAGAGTTATCGGTCAAAATGTGGTTTCGTATAAACTTTGGAATATTCGCACAAAATTGGTATCAATCGAAAGCGGAAGACCACAGCTTTCATTTGGACTTTGGTTCATTTCGATATATTTATCGATAACATAGTTATCGGTCAAAATGTGGTTTCGGGTAAACTTTGGAATATTCGCACAAAATTGGTATCAAACGAAAGGGGAATACCACAGCTTTTATTTGGACTTTGGTTCATTTCGATATATTTATCGATAACATAGTTATCGGTCAAAATGTGGTTTCGGGTAAACTTTGGAATATTCCCACAAAATTGCTATCAAACGAAAGGGGAAGACCACAGCTTTCATTTGGACTTTGGTTCATTTCGATATATTTGTCGATAACAGAGTTATCGGTCAAAATGTGGTTTCGGGTAAACTTTGGAATATTCGCACAAAATTGGTATCAATCGAAAGGGGAAGACCACAGGATTAATTTGGACTTTGCTTCATTTATGGAAACATCTATTTTGAGACGGGCTGGACCTAATACACATAACTAAATTTGGAAGGTAAATTTTGTATCCGCTCGAGATGGTTATACGCTAAAAAAATGAAGGCATTTGGAAAGGTTTTGGAGATGTCCTTAAAAATGTTGACCAGGATAACCTTATAAAGTGTTCTTTCAATTTGAGCCCGTTTTCGAGATATTGGTCAAAATGTCAACCAGGAGGGGCCTTCGATGGTATTGGTATGATATGGGTATCAAATGAAAGGTGTTGACAAATGATTTAACATGTTTTAGCTATTTTCCAATATAAAACGAAGTTTTTTAGATATTAACCAAAACGTAGACCAAAATTGGAGCTAGAAGGTTTTTGTGAAAAAATGGGTCTAAAATGAAAGATCTTGATGCGATTTTTAAAATGGAGTCATTTTAAATCCTTTTGGGATTGGGATTGAGAAAGGGATAGTATATGGATGACAATTAAAAAGCAATATGAAAAGACAAAAGCATATGAAGAGGATGGACGGAGAGAAGGACTTGGAGCTGAAATTAGGAGGGCGAATCACATATTTTAAATGCAAACAAGTTAGTGTTTGGGCAGGACAACGTCTGCCGGGTTTGCTAGTATAAGTAATATAATTTTAACCAAATTTCAGTGCTATACCTCAAGTACTTACAGATATATGGACTGCGAAAAATTCCAGTTGTATGGGAGATGCCACGCGTCGTTTTTCTTTCTCTCCAGTTGTCATGAAAGCGCTAGGGTTTATTCTCATATGAGTTTAACCAAATTTCAGTGGTCTAAATTAAGTACTTACAGATATATGGACTGTGAAATATTCCATTTGTATGGGAGATGCCACGCATCGTTTTACTTTCTCTCCAAATGTCATGAAAGCGCTAGGGTTTATTCTCATATAATACTAACCAAATTTCAGTGGTCGACCTCAAGTACTTCCAGATATAGTGACTGTGGAAAATCCAGTTGTATGGGAGATGCCAAGCATCGGTTTTCTTTGTCTCCAGTTTTCATGAAGGTGTTAGGGTTTATGCTCATATAATTTTAACAAAATTTCAGTGCTATACCTCAAGTACTCACAGATATATGGACTGTGAAAAATTCCAGTTGTATGGGAGATGCCACGCATCGTTTTTCTTTCTCTCCAATTGTCATGAAAGCGCTAGGGTTTATTCTCATATAATTTTAACCAAATTTCAGTGGTCTACCTCAAGTACTTCTAGATATAGTGACTGTGAAAAATCCAGTTGTATGGGGGATGCCACGCATCGTTCTTCTTTCTCTCCAATTGTCATGAAAGTGCTAGGGTTTATTATAATATAATTTTAACCAAATTTCAGTGGTCTACCTCAAGTACTTCCAGATATAGTGACTGTGGAAAATCCAGTTGTATGGGGGATGCCGCGCATCGTTCTTCTTTCTCTCCAATTGTCATGAAAGTGCTAGGGTTTAATATAAGTAATATAATTTTAACCAAATTTCAGTGCTATACCTCAAGTACTTACAGATATATGGACTGCGAAAAATTCCAGTTGTATGGGAGATGCCACGCGTCCTTTTCCTTTATCCCCAGTTTTCATGAAGGTGTTAGGGTTTATTCTCATATAATTTTAACCAAATTTCAGTGCTATACCTCAAGTACTTACAGATATATGGACTGCGAAAAATTCCAGTTGTATGGGAGATGCCACGCATCGTTTTTCTTTCTCTCCAAATGTCATGAAAGTGCTAGGGTTTATACTCATATAATTCTAAACAAATTTCAGTGGTCTAAATTAAGTACCTACAGATATATGGACTGTGAAATATTCCAGTTGTATGGGAGATGCCACGCATTCTTTTTCTTTGTCTCCAGTTTTCATGAAGGTGTTAGGGTTTATTCTCATATAATTTTAACCAAATTTCAGTGCTATACCTCAAGTACTTACAGATATATGGACTGTGAAAAATTCCAGTTGTATGGGAGATGCCACGCATCGTTTTTCTTTCTCTCCAAATGTCATGAAAGTGTTGGGTTTATTCTCATATAATTTTAGCCAAATTTCAGTGCTATACCTCAAGTACTTACAGATATATGGACTGTGAAAAATTCCAGTTGTATGGGAGATGCCACGCGTCCTTTTCCTTTATCTCCAGTTTTCATACATGTGTTAGGGTATATTCTCAAATAATTTATAACCAAAATTTGGTGGTCTAACTTAAGTACTTCCAGATATATGGACTGTGAAAAATTCCAGTTGTATGGGAGATGCCACGCATCCTTTTTCTTTATCCCCAGTTTTCATGAAGGTGTTAGGGTATATTCTCAAATAATTTATAACCAAAATTTGGTGGTCTAACTTAAGTACTTCCAGATATATGGACTGTGAAAAATTCCAGTTGTATGGGAGATGCCACGCAACCTTTTCCTTTATCCCCATTTTTCATGAAGGTGTTAGGATTTATTCTCATATAATTTTAACCAAATTTCAGTGCTATACCTCAAGTACTTACAGATACATGGACTGAAAAAAATTCCAGTTGTTTTGGAGATGCCACGCATCCTTTTTCTTTATCTCCAATTTTCATGAAGGTGTTAGGGTTTATTCTCATATAATTTTAACCAAATTTCAGTGCTATACCTCAAGTACTTACAGATATATGGACTGCGAAAAATTAAAGTTGTATGGGAGATGCCACGCGTCCTTTTCCTTTATCCCCAGTTTTCATGAAGGTGTTAGGGTTTATTCTCATATAATTTTAACCAAATTTCAGTGCTATACCTCAAGTACTTACAGATATATGGACTGCGAAAAATTCCAGTTCTATGGAAGATGCCACGCGTCCTTTTCCTTTATGTCCAGTTTTCATACAGGTGTTAGGGTCATTCTCAAATAATTTATAACCAAATTTGGTGATCTAACTTAAGTACTTACAGATATATGGACTGTGAAAAATTCCAGTTGTATGGGAGATGCCTTTTCCTTTATCCCCATTTTTCATGAAGGTGTTAGGATTTATTCTCATATAATTTTAACCAAATTTCAGTGCTATACCTCAAGTACTTACAGATACATGGACTGAAAAAAATTCCAGTTGTTTTGGAGATGCCACGCATCCTTTTTCTTTATCTCCAATTTTCATGAAGGTGTTAGGGTTTATTCTCATATAATTTTAACCAAATTTCAGTGCTATACCTCAAGTACTTACAGATATATGAACTGCGAAAAATTAAAGTTGTATGGGAGATGCCACGCGTCCTTTTCCTTTATCCCCAGTTTTCATGAAGGTGTTAGGGTTTATTCTCATATAATTTTAACCAAATTTCAGTGCTATACCTCAAGTACTTACAGATATATGGACTGCGAAAAATTCCAGTTCTATGGAAGATGCCACGCGTCCTTTTCCTTTATGTCCAGTTTTCATACAGGTGTTAGGGTCATTCTCAAATAATTTATAACCAAATTTGGTGATCTAACTTAAGTACTTACAGATATATGGACTGTGAAAAATTCCAGTTGTATGGGAGATGCCACGCATCCTTTTTCTTTATCCCCAGTTTTCATGAAGGTGTTAGTGTTTATTCACATATAATTTTAACCAAATTTTAGTGGTCTACCTAAAGTACTTCCAGATATAGTGACAGTGAAAAATTCCATTTGTATGGGAGATACCACGCATCGTTTTTCTTTCTCTCGAAATGTCATGAAAGTGCTAGGGTTTATTCTCATATAATTCTAACCAAATTTCAGTGGTCTACCTCAAGTACTTCCAGATATAGTGACTGTGAAAAATTCCATTTGTATAGGAGATGCCAAGCATCGTTTTTCTTTCTCTCCAATTGTCATGAAAGCGCTAGGGTTTATTCTCATATGAGTTTAACCAAATTTCACTGGTCTAAATTAAGTACTTACAGATATATGGACTGTGAAATATTCCATTTGTATGGGAGATGCCACGCATCGTTTTTCTTTCTCTCCAAATGTCATGAAAGCGCTAGGGTTTATTCTCATATAATACTAACCAAATTTCAGTGGTCGACCTCAAGTACTTCCAGATATAGTGACTGTGGAAAATCCAGTTGTATGGGAGATGCCACGCATCGGTTTTCTTTGTCTCCAGTTTTCATGAAGGTGTTAGGGTTTATGCTCATATAATTTTAACAGAATTTCAGTGCTATACCTCAAGTACTCACAGATATATGGACTGTGAAAAATTCCAGTTGTATGGGAGATGCCACGCATCGTTTTTCTTTCTCTCCAATTGTCATGAAAGCGCTACGGTTTATTCTCATATATTTTAAACAAAATTTCAGTGGTCTACCTCAAGTACTTCTAGATATAGTGACTGTGAAAAATCCAGTTGTATGGGGGATGCCACGCATCGTTCTTCTTTCTCTCCAATTGTCATGAAAGTGCTAGGGTTTATTATAATATAATTTTAGCCAAATTTCAGTGGTCTACCTCAAGTACTTCCAGATATAGTGACTGTGAAAAATCCAGTTGTATGGGGGATGCCACGCATCGTTCTTCTTTCTCTCCAATTGTCATGAAGGTGTTAGGGTTTATTCGCATATAATTTTAACCAAAATTCAGTGCTATACCTTAAGTACTTACAGATATATGGACTGCGAAAAATTCCATTTTCTCCAATTGTCATGAAAGCGCTAGGGTTTATTCTCATATAATTCTAACCAAATTTCAGTGGTCTACTTCAAGTACTTCCAGATATAGTGACTGTGAAAAATTCCATTTGTATAGGAGATGCCAAGCATCGTTTTTGTCTCTCTCCAATTGTCATGAAAGCGCTAAGGTTTATTCTCATATAATTTTAACCAAATTTCAGTGGTCTACCTCAAGTACTTCTAGATATAGTGACTGTGAAAATTTTCATTTGTATGGGAGATGCCCCGCATCGTTTTCCTTTCTCTCCAATTGTCATGAAAGAGCTTTATAATATAATTTTAACCAAATTTCAGTGGTTTACCTCAAGTACTTCCAGATATAGTGACAGAGAAAAATTCTATTTGTATGGGAGATGCCACGCATCGTTTTTCTTTCTCTCCAAATGTCATGAAAGTGCTAGGGTTTATACTCATATAATTCTAAACAAATTTCAGTGGTCTAAATTAAGTACCTACAGATATATGGACTGTGAAATATTCCAGTTGTATGGGAGATGCCACGCATTCTTTTTCTTTGTCTCCAGTTTTCATGAAGGTGTTAGGGTTTATTCTCATATAATTTTAACCAAATTTCAGTGCTATACCTCAAGTACTTACAGATATATGGACTGTGAAAAATTCCAGTTGTATGGGAGATGCCACGCATCGTTTTTCTTTCTCTCCAAATGTCATGAAAGTGTTGGGGTTTATTCTCATATAATTTTAACCAAATTTCAGTGCTATACCTCAAGTAATTACAGATATATGGACTGCGAAAAATTCCAGTTGTATGGGAGATGCCACGCGTCCTTTTCCTTTATCTCCAGTTTTCATACATGTGTTAGGGTATATTCTCAAATAATTTATAACCAAAATTTGGTGGTCTAACTTAAGTACTTCCAGATATATGGACTGTGAAAAATTCCAGTTGTATGGGAGATGCCACGCATTCTTTTTCTTTGTCTCCAGTTTTCATACATGTGTTAGGGTATATTCTCAAATAATTTATAACCAAAATTTGGTGGTCTAACTTAAGTACTTCCAGATATATGGACTGTGAAAAATTCCAGTTGTATGGGAGATGCCACGCATCCTTTTTCTTTATCCCCAGTTTTCATGAAGGTGTTAGGGTATATTCTCAAATAATTTATAACCAAAATTTGGTGGTCTAACTTAAGTACTTCCAGATATATGGACTGTGAAAAATTCCAGTTGTATGGGAGATGCCACGCATCCTTTTCCTTTATCCCCAGTTTTCATGAAGGTGTTAGGGTTTATTCTCATATAATTTTAACCAAATTTCAGTGCTATACCTCAAGTACTTACAGATACATGGACTGAAAAAAATTCCAGTTGTTTTGGAGATGCCACGCATCCTTTTTCTTTATTTCCAATTTTCATGAAGGTGTTAGGGTTTATTCTCATATAATACTAACCAAATTTCAGTGGTCGACTCCAAGTACTTCCAGATATAGTGACTGTGGAAAATCCAGTTGTATGGGAGATGCCACGCATCGGTTTTCTTTGTCTCCAGTTTTCATGAAGGTGTTAGGGTTTATGCTCATATAATTTTAACAAAATTTCAGTGCTATACCTCAAGTACTCACAGATATATGGACTGTGAAAAATTCCAGTTGTATGGGAGATGCCACGCATCGTTTTTCTTTCTCTCCAATTGTCATGAAAGCGCTAGGGTTTATTCTCATATAATTTTAACCAAATTTCAGTGGTCTACCTCAAGTACTTCTAGATATAGTGACTGTGAAAAATCCAGTTGTATGGGGGATGCCACGCATCGTTCTTCTTTCTCTCCAATTGTCATGAAAGTGCTAGGGTTTATTATAATATAATTTTAACCAAATTTCAGTGGTCTACCTCAAGTACTTCCAGATATAGTGACTGTGGAAAATCCAGTTGTATGGGGGATGCCGCGCATCGTTCTTCTTTCTCTCCAATTGTCATGAAAGTGCTAGGGTTTAATATAAGTAATATAATTTTAACCAAATTTCAGTGCTATACCTCAAGTACTTACAGATATATGGACTGCGAAAAATTCCAGTTGTATGGGAGATGCCACGCGTCCTTTTCCTTTATCCCCAGTTTTCATGAAGGTGTTAGGGTTTATTCTCATATAATTTTAACCAAATTTCAGTGCTATACCTCAAGTACTTACAGATATATGGACTGCGAAAAATTCCAGTTGTATGGGAGATGCCACGCATCGTTTTTCTTTCTCTCCAAATGTCATGAAAGTGCTAGGGTTTATACTCATATAATTCTAAACAAATTTCAGTGGTCTAAATTAAGTACCTACAGATATATGGACTGTGAAATATTCCAGTTGTATGGGAGATGCCACGCATTCTTTTTCTTTGTCTCCAGTTTTCATGAAGGTGTTAGGGTTTATTCTCATATAATTTTAACCAAATTTCAGTGCTATACCTCAAGTACTTACAGATATATGGACTGTGAAAAATTCCAGTTGTATGGGAGATGCCACGCATCGTTTTTCTTTCTCTCCAAATGTCATGAAAGTGTTGGGGTTTATTCTCATATAATTTTAACCAAATTTCAGTGCTATACCTCAAGTAATTACAGATATATGGACTGCGAAAAATTCCAGTTGTATGGGAGATGCCACGCGTCCTTTTCCTTTATCTCCAGTTTTCATACATGTGTTAGGGTATATTCTCAAATAATTTATAACCAAAATTTGGTGGTCTAACTTAAGTACTTCCAGATATATGGACTGCGAAAAATTCCAGTTGTATGGGTGATGCCACGCGTCCTTTTCCTTTATCTCCAGTTTTCATACATGTGTTAGGGTATATTCTCAAATAATTTATAACCAAAATTTGGTGGTCTAACTTAAGTACTTCCAGATATATGGACTGTGAAAAATTCCAGTTGTATGGGAGATGCCACGCATTCTTTTTCTTTGTCTCCAGTTTTCATACATGTGTTAGGGTATATTCTCAAATAATTTATAACCAAAATTTGGTGGTCTAACTTAAGTACTTCCAGATATATGGACTGTGAAAAATTCCAGTTGTATGGGAGATGCCACGCATCCTTTTTCTTTATCCCCAGTTTTCATGAAGGTGTTAGGGTATATTCTCAAATAATTTATAACCAAAATTTGGTGGTCTAACTTAAGTACTTCCAGATATATGGACTGTGAAAAATTCCAGTTGTATGGGAGATGCCACGCATCCTTTTCCTTTATCCCCAGTTTTCATGAAGGTGTTAGGGTTTATTCTCATATAATTTTAACCAAATTTCAGTGCTATACCTCAAGTACTTACAGATACATGGACTGAAAAAAATTCCAGTTGTTTTGGAGATGCCACGCATCCTTTTTCTTTATTTCCAATTTTCATGAAGGTGTTAGGGTTTATTCTCATATAATACTAACCAAATTTCAGTGGTCGACTCCAAGTACTTCCAGATATAGTGACTGTGGAAAATCCAGTTGTATGGGAGATGCCACGCATCGGTTTTCTTTGTCTCCAGTTTTCATGAAGGTGTTAGGGTTTATGCTCATATAATTTTAACAAAATTTCAGTGCTATACCTCAAGTACTCACAGATATATGGACTGTGAAAAATTCCAGTTGTATGGGAGATGCCACGCATCGTTTTTCTTTCTCTCCAATTGTCATGAAAGCGCTAGGGTTTATTCTCATATAATTTTAACCAAATTTCAGTGGTCTACCTCAAGTACTTCTAGATATAGTGACTGTGAAAAATCCAGTTGTATGGGGGATGCCACGCATCGTTCTTCTTTCTCTCCAATTGTCATGAAAGTGCTAGGGTTTATTATAATATAATTTTAACCAAATTTCAGTGGTCTACCTCAAGTACTTCCAGATATAGTGACTGTGGAAAATCCAGTTGTATGGGGGATGCCGCGCATCGTTCTTCTTTCTCTCCAATTGTCATGAAAGTGCTAGGGTTTAATATAAGTAATATAATTTTAACCAAATTTCAGTGCTATACCTCAAGTACTTACAGATATATGGACTGCGAAAAATTCCAGTTGTATGGGAGATGCCACGCGTCCTTTTCCTTTATCCCCAGTTTTCATGAAGGTGTTAGGGTTTATTCTCATATAATTTTAACCAAATTTCAGTGCTATACCTCAAGTACTTACAGATATATGGACTGCGAAAAATTCCAGTTGTATGGGAGATGCCACGCATCGTTTTTCTTTCTCTCCAAATGTCATGAAAGTGCTAGGGTTTATACTCATATAATTCTAAACAAATTTCAGTGGTCTAAATTAAGTACCTACAGATATATGGACTGTGAAATATTCCAGTTGTATGGGAGATGCCACGCATTCTTTTTCTTTGTCTCCAGTTTTCATGAAGGTGTTAGGGTTTATTCTCATATAATTTTAACCAAATTTCAGTGCTATACCTCAAGTACTTACAGATATATGGACTGTGAAAAATTCCAGTTGTATGGGAGATGCCACGCATCGTTTTTCTTTCTCTCCAAATGTCATGAAAGTGTTGGGTTTATTCTCATATAATTTTAGCCAAATTTCAGTGCTATACCTCAAGTACTTACAGATATATGGACTGTGAAAAATTCCAGTTGTATGGGAGATGCCACGCGTCCTTTTCCTTTATCTCCAGTTTTCATACATGTGTTAGGGTATATTCTCAAATAATTTATAACCAAAATTTGGTGGTCTAACTTAAGTACTTCCAGATATATGGACTGTGAAAAATTCCAGTTGTATGGGAGATGCCACGCATCCTTTTTCTTTATCCCCAGTTTTCATGAAGGTGTTAGGGTATATTCTCAAATAATTTATAAACAAAATTTGGTGGTCTAACTTAAGTACTTCCAGATATATGGACTGTGAAAAATTCCAGTTGTATGGGAGATGCCACGCAACCTTTTCCTTTATCCCCATTTTTCATGAAGGTGTTAGGATTTATTCTCATATAATTTTAACCAAATTTCAGTGCTATACCTCAAGTACTTACAGATACATGGACTGAAAAAAATTCCAGTTGTTTTGGAGATGCCACGCATCCTTTTTCTTTATCTCCAATTTTCATGAAGGTGTTAGGGTTTATTCTCATATAATTTTAACCAAATTTCAGTGCTATACCTCAAGTACTTACAGATATATGGACTGCGAAAAATTAAAGTTGTATGGGAGATGCCACGCGTCCTTTTCCTTTATCCCCAGTTTTCATGAAGGTGTTAGGGTTTATTCTCATATAATTTTAACCAAATTTCAGTGCTATACCTCAAGTACTTACAGATATATGGACTGCGAAAAATTCCAGTTCTATGGAAGATGCCACGCGTCCTTTTCCTTTATGTCCAGTTTTCATACAGGTGTTAGGGTCATTCTCAAATAATTTATAACCAAATTTGGTGATCTAACTTAAGTACTTACAGATATATGGACTGTGAAAAATTCCAGTTGTATGGGAGATGCCACGCATCCTTTTTCTTTATCCCCAGTTTTCATGAAGGTGTTAGTGTTTATTCTCATATAATTTTAACCAAATTTTAGTGGTCTACCTAAAGTACTTCCAGATATAGTGACAGTGAAAAATTCCATTTGTATGGGAGATACCACGCATCGTTTTTCTTTCTCTCGAAATGTCATGAAAGTGCTAGGGTTTATTCTCATATAATTCTAACCAAATTTCAGTGGTCTACCTCAAGTACTTCCAGATATAGTGACTGTGAAAAATTCCATTTGTATAGGAGATGCCAAGCATCGTTTTTCTTTCTCTCCAATTGTCATGAAAGCGCTAGGGTTTATTCTCATATGAGTTTAACCAAATTTCACTGGTCTAAATTAAGTACTTACAGATATATGGACTGTGAAATATTCCATTTGTATGGGAGATGCCACGCATCGTTTTTCTTTCTCTCCAAATGTCATGAAAGCGCTAGGGTTTATTCTCATATAATACTAACCAAATTTCAGTGGTCGAACTCAAGTACTTCCAGATATAGTGACTGTGGAAAATCCAGTTGTATGGGAGATGCCACGCATCGGTTTTCTTTGTCTCCAGTTTTCATGAAGGTGTTAGGGTTTATGCTCATATAATTTTAACAGAATTTCAGTGCTATACCTCAAGTACTCACAGATATATGGACTGTGAAAAATTCCAGTTGTATGGGAGATGCCACGCATCGTTTTTCTTTCTCTCCAATTGTCATGAAAGCGCTAGGGTTTATTCTCATATATTTTAAACAAAATTTCAGTGGTCTACCTCAAGTACTTCTAGATATAGTGACTGTGAAAAATCCAGTTGTATGGGGGATGCCACGCATCGTTCTTCTTTCTCTCCAATTGTCATGAAAGTGCTAGGGTTTATTATAATATAATTTTAGCCAAATTTCAGTGGTCTACCTCAAGTACTTCCAGATATAGTGACTGTGGAAAATCCAGTTGTATGGGAGATGCCACGCGTCCTTTTCCTTTATCTCCATTTTTCATACATGTGTTAGGGTATATTCTCAAATAATTTATAACCAAAATTTGGTGGTCTAACTTAAGTACTTCCAGATATATGGACTGTGAAAAATTCCAGTTGTATGGGAGATGCCACGCATCCTTTTCCTTTATCCCCAGTTTTCATGAAGGTGTTAGGCTTTATTCTCATATAATTTTAACCAAATTTCAGTGGTCTACCTCAAGTACTTCTAGATATAGTGACTGTGAAAAATCCAGTTGTATGGGGGATGCCACGCATCGTTCTTCTTTCTCTCCAATTGTCATGAAGGTGTTAGGCTTTATTCTCATATAATTTTAACAGAATTTCAGTGCTATACCTCAAGTACTCACAGATATATGGACTGCGAAAAATTCCATTTGTATAGGAGATGCCAAGCATCGTTTTTGTTTCTCTCCAATTGTCATGAAAGCGCTAGGGTTTATTCTCATATAATTCTAACCAAATTTCAGTGGTCTACTTCAAGTACTTCCAGATATAGTGACTGTGAAAAATTCCATTTGTATAGGAGATGCCAAGCATCGTTTTTGTCTCTCTCCAATTGTCATGAAAGCGCTAAGGTTTATTCTCATATAATTTTAACCAAATTTCAGTGGTCTACCTCAAGTACTTCTAGATATAGTGACTGTGAAAATTTTCATTTGTATGGGAGATGCCCCGCATCGTTTTCCTTTCTCTCCAATTGTCATGAAAGAGCTTTATAATATAATTTTAACCAAATTTCAGTGGTTTACCTCAAGTACTTCCAGATATAGTGACAGAGAAAAATTCTATTTGTATGGGAGATGCCACGCATCGTTTTTCTTTCTCTCCAAATGTCATGAAAGTGCTAGGGTTTATACTCATATAATTCTAAACAAATTTCAGTGGTCTAAATTAAGTACCTACAGATATATGGACTGTGAAATATTCCAGTTGTATGGGAGATGCCACGCATTCTTTTTCTTTGTCTCCAGTTTTCATGAAGGTGTTAGGGTTTATTCTCATATAATTTTAACCAAATTTCAGTGCTATACCTCAAGTACTTACAGATATATGGACTGTGAAAAATTCCAGTTGTATGGGAGATGCCACGCATCGTTTTTCTTTCTCTCCAAATGTCATGAAAGTGTTGGGGTTTATTCTCATATAATTTTAACCAAATTTCAGTGCTATACCTCAAGTAATTACAGATATATGGACTGCGAAAAATTCCAGTTGTATGGGAGATGCCACGCGTCCTTTTCCTTTATCTCCAGTTTTCATCCATGTGTTAGGGTATATTCTCAAATAATTTATAACCAAAATTTGGTGGTCTAACTTAAGTACTTCCAGATATATGGACTGTGAAAAATTCCAGTTGTATGGGAGATGCCACGCATCCTTTTCCTTTATCCCCAGTTTTCATGAAGGTGTTAGGGTTTATTCTCATATAATTTTAACCAAATTTCAGTGCTATACCTCAAGTACTTACAGATACATGGACTGAAAAAAATTCCAGTTGTTTTGGAGATGCCACGCATCCTTTTTCTTTATCTCCAATTTTCATGAAGGTGTTAGGGTTTATTCTCATATAATTTTAACCAAATTTCAGTGCTATACCTCAAGTACTTACAGATATATGGACTGCGAAAAATTAAAGTTGTATGGGAGATGCCACGCGCCCATTCCTTTATCCCCAGTTTTCATGAAGGTGTTAGGGTTTATTCTCATATAATTTTAACCAAATTTCAGTGCTATACCTCAAGTACTTACAGATATATGGACTGCGAAAAATTCCAGTTCTATGGGAGATGCCACGCGTCCTTTTCCTTTATGTCCAGTTTTCATACAGGTGTTAGGGTCATTCTCAAATAATTTATAACCAAATTTGGTGATCTAACTTAAGTACTTACAGATATATGGACTGTGAAAAATTCCAGTTGTATGCGAGATGCCACGCATCCTTTTTCTTTATCCCCAGTTTTCATGAAGGTGTTAGTGTTTATTCTCATATAATTTTAACCAAATTTTAGTGGTCTACCTAAAGTACTTCCAGATATAGTGACAGTGAAAAATTCCATTTGTATGGGAGATACCACGCATCGTTTTTCTTTCTCTCGAAATGTCATGAAAGTGCTAGGGTTTATTCTCATATAATTCTAACCAAATTTCAGTGGTCTACCTCAAGTACTTCCAGATATAGTGACTGTGAAAAATTCCATTTGTATAGGAGATGCCAAGCATCGTTTTTCTTTCTCTCCAATTGTCATGAAAGCGCTAGGGTTTATTCTCATATGAGTTTAACCAAATTTCACTGGTCTAAATTAAGTACTTACAGATATATGGACTGTGAAATGTGCCATTTGTATGGGAGATGCCACGCATCGGTTTTCTTTGTCTCCAGTTTTCATGAAGGTGTTAGGGTTTATGCTCATATAATTTTAACAGAATTTCAGTGGTCTACCTCAAGTACTTCCAGATATAGTGACTGTGAAAAATTCCATTTGTATAGGAGATGCCAAGCATCGTTTTTCTTTCTCTCCAATTGTCATGAAAGCGCTAGGGTTTATTCTCATATGAGTTTAACCAAATTTCACTGGTCTAAATTAAGTACTTACAGATATATGGACTGTGAAATATGCCATTTGTATGGGAGATGCCACGCATCGGTTTTCTTTGTCTCCAGTTTTCATGAAGGTGTTAGTGTTTATTCTCATATAATTTTAACCAAATTTTAGTGGTCTACCTAAAGTACTTCCAGATATAGTGACAGTGAAAAATTCCATTTGTATGGGAGATACCACGCATCGTTTTTCTTTCTCTCGAAATGTCATGAAAGTGCTAGGGTTTATTCTCATATAATTCTAACCAAATTTCAGTGGTCTACCTCAAGTACTTCCAGATATAGTGACTGTGAAAAATTCCATTTGTATAGGAGATGCCAAGCATCGTTTTTCTTTCTCTCCAATTGTCATGAAAGCGCTAGGGTTTATTCTCATATGAGTTTAACCAAATTTCACTGGTCTAAATTAAGTACTTACAGATATATGGACTGTGAAATATGCCATTTGTATGGGAGATGCCACGCATCGTTTTTCTTTCTCTCCAAATGTCATGAAAGCGCTAGGGTTTATTCTCATATAATACTAACCAAATTTCAGTGGTCGACCTCAAGTACTTCCAGATATAGTGACTGTGGAAAATCCAGTTGTATGGGAGATGCCACGCATCGGTTTTCTTTGTCTCCAGTTTTCATGAAGGTGTTAGGGTTTATGCTCATATAATTTTAACAGAATTTCAGTGCTATACCTCAAGTACTCACAGATATATGGACTGTGAAAAATTCCAGTTGTATGGGATATGCCACGCCTCGTTTTTCTTTCTCTCCAATTGTCATGAAAGCGCTAGGGTTTATTCTCATATATTTTAAACAAAATTTCAGTGGTCTACCTCAAGTACTTCTAGATATAGTGACTGTGAAAAATCCAGTTGTATGGGGGATGCCACGCATCGTTCTTCTTTCTCTCCAATTGTCATGAAAGTGCTAGGGTTTATTATAATATAATTTTAGCCAAATTTCAGTTTTCTACCTCAAGTACTTCCAGATATAGTGACTGTGGAAAATCCAGTTGTATGGGAGATGCCACGCGTCCTTTTCCTTTATCTCCATTTTTCATACATGTGTTAGGGTATATTCTCAAATAATTTATAACCAAAATTTGGTGGTCTAACTTAAGTACTTCCAGATATATGGACTGTGAAAAATTCCAGTTGTATGGGCGATGCCACGCATCCTTTTCCTTTATCCCCAGTTTTCATGAAGGTGTTAGGCTTTATTCTCATATAATTTGAACCAAATTTCAGTGGTCTACCTCAAGTACTTCTAGATATAGTGACTGTGAAAAATCCAGTTGTATGGGGGATGCCACGCATCGTTCTTCTTTCTCTCCAATTGTCATGAAGGTGTTAGGGTTTATTCGCATATAATTTTAACCAAAATTCAGTGCTATACCTTAAGTACTTACAGATATATGGACTGCGAAAAATTCCATTTGTATAGGAGATGCCAAGCATCGTTTTTGTTTCTCTCCAATTGTCATGAAAGCGCTAGGGTTTATTCTCATATAATTCTAACCAAATTTCAGTGGTCTACTTCAAGTACTTCCAGATATAGTGACTGTGAAAAATTCAATTTGTATAGGAGATGCCAAGCATCGTTTTTGTCTCTCTCCAATTGTCATGAAAGAGCTTTATAATATAATTTTAACCAAATTTCAGTGGTTGAGGTATAGTGACAGAGAAAAATTCTATTTGTATGGGAGATGCCACGCATCGTTTTTCTTTCTCTCCAAATGTCATGAAAGTGCTAGGGTTTAATATAAGTAATATAATTTTAACCAAATTTCAGTGCTATACCTCAAGTACTTACAGATATATGGACTGTGAAAAATTCCAGTTGTATGGGGGATGCCACGCATCCTTTTCCTTTATCCCCAGTTTTCATGAAGGTGTTAGGCTTTATTCTCATATAATTTTAACCAAATTTCAGTGGTCTACCTCAAGTACTTCTAGATATAGTAACTGTGAAAAATCCAGTTGTATGGGAGATGCCACGCATCGGTTTTCTTTGTCTCCAGTTTTCATGAAGGTGTTAGGGTTTATGCTCATATAATTTTAACAAAATTTCAGTGCTATACCTCAAGTACTCACAGATATATGGACTGTGAAAAATTCCAGTTGTATGGGGGATGCCACGCATCGTTCTCCTTTCTCTCCAATTGTCATGAAAGTGCTAGGGTTTAATATAAGTAATATAATTTTAACCAAATTTCAGTGCTATACCTCAAGTACTTACAGATATATGGACTGTGAAAAATTCCAGTTGTATGGGGGATGCCACGCATCGTTCTTCTTTCTCTCCAATTGTCATGAAAGTGCTAGGGTTTAATATAAGTAATATAATTTTAACCAAATTTCAGTGCTATACCGCAAGTACTTACAGATATATGGACTGCGAAAAATTCCAGTTGTATGGGAGATGCCACGCGTCCTTTTCCTTTATCTCCATTTTTCATACATGTGTTAGGGTATATTCTCAAATAATTTATAACCAAAATTTGGTGGTCTAACTTAAGTACTTCCAGATATATGGACTGTGAAAAATTCCAGTTGTATGGGAGATGCCACGCATCCTTTTCCTTTATCCCAGTTTTCATGAAGGTGTTAGGCTTTATTCTCATATAATTTTAACCAAATTTCAGTGGTCTACCTCAAGTACTTCTAGATATAGTGACTGTGAAAAATCCAGTTGTATGGGAGATGCCACGCATCGGTTTTCTTTATCTCCAATTTTCATGAAGGTGTTAGGGTTTATTCGCATCAAATTTTAACCAAAATTCAGTGCTATACCTTAAGTACTTACAGATATATGGACTGCGAAAAATTCCATTTGTATAGGAGATGCCAAGCATCGTTTTTGTTTCTCTCCAATTGTCATGAAAGCGCTAGGGTTTATTCTCATATAATTCTAACCAAATTTCAGTAGTCTACTTCAAGTACTTCCAGACATAGTGACTGTGAAAAATTCCATTTGTATAGGAGATGCCAAGCATCGTTTTTGTCTCTCTCCAATTGTCATGAAAGCGCTAAGGTTTATTCTCATATAATTTTAACCAAATTTCAGTGGTCTACCTCAAGTACTTCTAGATATAGTGACTGTGAAAATTTTCATTTGTGTGGGAGATGCCCCGCATCGTTTTCCTTTCTCTCCAATTGTCATGAAAGAGCTTTATAATATAATTTTAACCAAATTTCAGTGGTTGAGGTATAGTGACAGAGAAAAATTCTATTTGTATTGGAGATGCCACGCATCGTTTTTCTTTCTCTCCAAATGTCATGAAAGTGCTAGGGTTTATACTCATATAATTCTAAACAAATTTCAGTGCTATACCTCAAGTACTTACAGATATATGGACTGTGAAAAATTCCAGTTATATGGGAGATGCCACGCATCGTTTTTCTTTCTCTCCAAATGTCATGAAAGTGTTGGGGTTTATTCTCATATAATTTTAACCAAATTTCAGTGCTATACCTCAAGTACTTACAGATATATGGACTGCGAAAAATTCCAGTTGTATGGGAGATGCCACGCGTCCTTTTCCTTTATCTCCAGTTTTCATACATGTGTTAGGGTATATTCTCAAATAATTTATAACCAAAATTTCGTGGTCTAACTTAAGTACTTCCAGATATATGGACTGTGAAAAATTCCAGTTGTATGGGAGATGCCACGCATCCTTTTTCTTTATCCCCAGTTTTCATGAAGGTGTTAGGGTATATTCTCAAATAATTTATAACCAAAATTTGGTGGTCTAACTTAAGTACTTCCAGATATATGGACTGTGAAAAATTCCAGTTGTATGGGAGATGCCACGCATCCTTTTCCTTTATCCCCAGTTACAGATACATGGACTGAAAAAAATTCCAGTTGTTTTGGAGATGCCACGCATCCTTTTTCTTTATTTCCAATTTTCATGAAGGTGTTAGGGTTTATTCTCATATAATTTTAACCAAATTTCAGTGCTATACCTCAAGTACTTACAGATATATGGACTGCGAAAAATTAAAGTTGTATGGGAGATGCCACGCGTCCTTTTCCTTTATCCCCAGTTTTCATGAAGGTGTTAGGGTTTATTCTCATATAATTTTAACCAAATTTCAGTGCTATACCTCAAGTACTTACAGATATATGGACTGCGAAAAATTCCAGTTCTATGGGAGATGCCACGCGTCCTTTTCCTTTATGTCCAGTTTTCATACAGGTGTTAGGGTAATTCTCAAATAATTTATAACCAAATTTGGTGATCTAACTTAAGTACTTACAGATGTATGGACTGTGAAAAATTCCAGTTGTATGGGAGATGCCACGCATCCTTTTTCTTTATCCCCAGTTTTCATGAAGGTGTTAGTGTTTATTCTCATATAATTTTAACCAAATTTTAGTGGTCTACCTAAAGTACTTCCAGATATAGTGACAGTGAAAAATTCCATTTGTATGGGAGATACCACGCATCGTTTTTCTTTCTCTCCAAATGTCATGAAAGTGCTAGGGTTTATTCTCATATAATTCTAACCAAATTTCAGTGGTCTACCTCAAGTACTTCCAGATATAGTGACTGTGAAAAATTCCATTTGTATAGGAGATGCCAAGCATCGTTTTTCTTTCTCTCCAATTGTCATGAAAGCGCTAGGGTTTATTCTCATATAAGTTTAACCAAATTTCAGTGGTCTAAATTAAGTACTTACAGATATATGGACTGTGAAATATTCCATTTGTATGGGAGATGCCACGCATCGTTTTTCTTTATCCCCAGTTTTCATGAAGGTGTTAGTGTTTATTCTCATATAATTTTAACCAAATTTCAGTGGTCTACCTCAAGTACTTCCAGATATAGTGACAGTGAAAAATTCCATTTGTATGGGAGATGCCACACATCGTTTTTCTTTCTCTCCAAATGTCATGAAAGCGCTAGGGTTTATTCTCATATAATACTAACCAAATTTCAGTGGTCGACCTCAAGTACTTCCAGATATAGTGACTGTGGAAAATCCAGTTCTATGGGGGATGCCACGCATCGTTTTTCTTCCTCTTTAATTGTCATGAAAGCGCTAGGGTTTATTCTCATATAATTTTAACCAAATTTCAGTGGTCTACCTCAAGTACTTCCAGATATAGTGACTGTGAAAAATTCCATTTGTATAGGAGATGCCAAGCATCGTTTTTCTTTCTCTCCAATTGTCATGAAAGCGCTAGGGTTTATTCTCATATAATTCTAACCAAATTTCAGTGGTCTACCTCAAGTACTTCCAGATATAGTGACTGTGAAAAATTCCATTTGTATAGGAGATGCCAAGCATCGTTTTTCTTTCTCTCCAATTGTCATGAAAGCGCTAGGGTTTATTCTCATATAAGTTTAACCAAATTTCAGTGGTCTAAATTAAGTACTTACAGATATATGGACTGTGAAATATTCCATTTGTATGGGAGATGCCACGCATCGTTTTTCTTTATCCCCAGTTTTCATGAAGGTGTTAGTGTTTATTCTCATATAATTTTAACCAAATTTCAGTGGTCTACCTCAAGTACTTCCAGATATAGTGACAGTGAAAAATTCCATTTGTATGGGAGATGCCACACATCGTTTTTCTTTCTCTCCAAATGTCATGAAAGCGCTAGGGTTTATTCTCATATAATACTAACCAAATTTCAGTGGTCGACCTCAAGTACTTCCAGATATAGTGACTGTGGAAAATCCAGTTGTATGGGAGATGCCACGCATCGGTTTTCTTTGTCTCCAGTTTTCATGAAGGTGTTAGGGTTTATGCTCATATAATTTTAACAAAATTTCAGTGCTATACCTCAAGTACTCACAGATATATGGACTGTGAAAAATTCCAGTTGTATAGGAGATGCCACGCATCGTTTTTCTTTCTCTCCAATTGTCATGAAAGCGCTAGGGTTTATTCTCATATAAGTTTAACCAAATTTCAGTGGTCTAAATTAAGTACTTACAGATATATGGACTGTGAAATATTCCATTTGTATGGGAGATGCCACGCATCGTTTTTCTTTGTCTCCAAATGTCAAGTGTTAGGGTTTATTCTCAGATAATTTTAACCAAATTTCAGTGCTATTCCTCAAGTACTTCCAGATATAGTGACAGTGAAAAATTCCATTTGTATGGGAGATGCCACACATCGTTTTTCTTTCTCTCCAAATGTCATGAAAGCGCTAGGGTTTATTCTCATATAATACTAACCAAATTTCAGTGGTCGACCTCAAGTACTTCCAGATATAGTGACTGTGGAAAATCCAGTTCTATGGGGGATGCCACGCATCGTTTTTCTTCCTCTTTAATTGTCATGAAAGCGCTAGGGTTTATTCTCATATAATTTTAACCAAATTTCAGTGGTCTAAATTAAGTACTTACAGATATATGTACTGTGAAATATTCCAGTTGTATGGGAGATGCCACGCATTCTTTTTCTTTGTCTCCAGTTTTCATGAGATGAAGTAACTCCAGATATAGTGACTGCGAAAAATTCCAGTTGTTTTGGAGATGCCACGCATCGTTTTTCTTTCTATCCAAATGTCAAGTGTTAGGGTTTATTCTCAGATAATTTTAACCAAATTTCAGTGCTATACCTCAAGTAATTCCAGATATAGTGACTGTGGAATGTATGGGGGATGCCACGCATCGTTCTTCTTTCTCTGCAATTGTCATGAAAGTGCTAGGGTTTAATACAAGTAATATAATTTTAACCAAATTTCAGTGCTATACCTCAAGTAATTCCAGATAGAGTGACTGCGAAAAATTCCAGTTGTTTTGGAGATGCCACGCATCGTTTTTCTTCCTCTTTAATTGTCATGAATGCGCTAGGGTTTATTCTCATATAATTTTAACCAAATTTCAGTGGTCTAAATTAAGTACTTACAGATATATGTACTGTGAAATATTCCAGTTGTATGGGAGATACCACGCATTCTTTTTCTTTGTCTCCAGTTTTCATGAGATGAAGTAACTCCAGATATAGTGACAGTGAAAACTTCCTTTGTATGGGAGATGCCACGGATCGTTTTTCTTTCTCTCCAAATGTCATGAAAGCGCTAGGGTTTATTCTTATATAATACTAACCAAATTTCAGTGGTCTACCTCAAGTACTTTCAGATATAGTGACTGTGGAAAATCCAGTTGTAGGGGAGATGCCACGTTCTTCTTTCTCTCCAAACGTCATGAAAGTGCTAGGATATATCTCATATAATTTTAACCAAATTTCAGTGCTATACCTCAAGTAATTCCAGATATAGTGACTTCGAAAAATTCCAGTTGTTTTGGAAATGCCACGCATCGTTTTTGTTTCTCTCCAATTGTCATGAAAGTGCTAGGATTTATTCTCATATAATTTTAACAAAATTTCAGTGCTATACCTCAAATAATTCCAGATATATGGACTGTGAAAATTTCCAGTTGGTTTGGAGATCCTTTTAATTTATCTCCAGTTTTCATGAAGGTGTTAGGGTTTATTCTCATATAATTTTAACCAAATTTCAGTGGTCTAAATTAAGTACTTACAGATATATGTACTGTGAAATATTCCAGTTGTATGGGAGATGCCACGCATTCTTTTTCTTTGTCTCCAGTTTTCATGAGATGAAGTAACTCCAGATATAGTGACAGTGAAAACTTCCTTTGTATGGGAGATGCCACGGATCGTTTTTCTTTCTCTCCAAATGTCATGAAAGCGCTAGGGTTTATTCTTATATAATACTAAACAAATTTCAGTGGTCTACCTCAAGTACTTTCAGATATAGTGACTGTGGAAAATCCAGTTGTAGGGGAGATGCCACGTTTTTCTTTCTCCCCAAATGTCATGAAAGTGTTAGGGTTTATTCTCATATAATTTTAACCAAATTTCACTCTATACCTCCAGTACTTCCAGATATATGGACTGCGAAAAATTCCATTTGTATAGGAGATGCCAAGCATCGTTTTTGTTTCTCTCCAATTGTCATGAAAGTGCTAGGATTTATTCTCATATAATTTTAACAAAATTTCAGTGCTATACCTCAAATAATTCCAGATATATGGACTGTGAAAATTTCCAGTTGGTTTGGAGATCCTTTTAATTTATCTCCAGTTTTCATGAAGGTGTTAATGTTTATTCTCATATAATTTTAACCAAATTTCAGTGGTCTACCTCAAATAATTCCAGATATATGGACTGTGCAAATTTCCAGTTGGTTTGGAGATGCCACGCATCCTTTTAATTTATCTCCAGTTTTTATGAAGGTGTTAGGGTTTATTCTCATATAATTTTAACCAAATTTTAGTGGTCTACCTAAAGCACTTCCAGATATAGTGACTGTGGAAAATCCAGTTGTATGGGAGATGCCACGCATCGTTTTTCTTTCTCTCCAATTGTCATGAAAGTGCTAGGGTTTATTATAATATAATTTTAACCAAATTTCAGTGCTATACCGCAAGTGATTCCAGATATAGTGACTGCGAAAAATTCCAGTTGTTTTGGAGATGCCACGCATCCTTTTAATTTATCTCCAGTTTTCATGAAGGTGTAAGGGTTTATTCTCATATAATTTTAACCAAATTTCAGTGGTCTACCTAAAGCACTTCCAGATATAGTGACTGTGAAAAATTCCAGTTGTATGGGAGATGCCACGCATTCTTTTTCTTTGTCTCCAGTTTTCCTGAAGGTGTTAGGGTTTATTCTCATATAATACTAACCAAATTTCAATGGTCTACCTCAAGAACTTCCAAATATAGTGACTGTAGAAAATCCAGTTGTATGGGAGATGCCACGCATCGTTTTCCTTTCTCTCCAATTGTCATGAAAGTGCTAGGGTTTATTATAATATAATTTTAAAAAAATTTCAGTGGTATAAATCAAGTACTTCCAGATATAGTAACTGTGGAAAAGCCAGTTGTATGGGAGATGCCACGCATCGTTTTTCTTTCTCTCAAATTGTCATGAAAGTGCTAGGGTTAATTATAATATAATTTTAACCAAATTTCAGTGGTCTACCTCAAGTACTTCCAGATATAGTGATAGTGAAACATTCCAATTGTATGGGAGATGCCACGCATCGTTTTTCCTTCTCTCCAAATGTCATGAAAGCGCTAGGGTTTATTCTCATATAATACTAACCAAATTTCAGTGGTCTACCTCAAGAACTTCCAGATATAGTGACTGTGGAAAATCCAGTTGTATGGGAGATGCCACGCATCGTTTTTCTTTCTCTCCAATTGTCATGAAAGTGCTAGGGTTTATTATAATATAATTTTAACCAAATTTCAGTTTTCTACCTCAAGTACTTCCAGATATAGTGAAAGTGAAACATTCCATTTGTATGGGAGATGCCACGCATCGTTTTTCCTTCTCTCCAAATGTCATGAAAGCGCTAGGGTTTATTCTCATATAATACTAACCAAATTTCAGTGGTCTACCTCAAGAACTTCCAGATACAGTGACTGTGGAAAATCCAGTTGTATGGGAGATGCCACGCATCGTTTTTCTTTCTCTCCAATTGTCATGAAAGTGCTAGGGTTTATTATAATATAATTTAAAAAAAATTTCAGTGGTCTACCTCAAGTACTTCCAGATATAGTGAAAGTGAAACATTCCATTTGTATGGGAGATGCCACGCATCGTTTTTCTTTCTCTCCAAATGTCATGAAAGTGCTAGGGTTTATTCTCATATAATACTAACCAAATTTCAGTGGTCGACCTCAAGTACTTCCAGATATAGTGACTGTGGAAAATCCAGTTGTATGGGAGATGCCACGCATCGGTTTTCTTTGTCTCCAGTTTTCATGAAGGTGTTAGGGTTAATGCTCATATAATTTTAACAAAATTTCAGTGCTATACCTAAAGCACTTCCAGATATAGTGATAGTGAAAAATTCCATTTGTATGGGAGATACCACGCATCGTTTTTCTTTCTCTCCAAATGTCATGAAAGTGCTAGGGTTTATTCTCATATAATACTAACCAAATTTCAGTGGTCGACCTCAAGTACTTCCAGATATAGTGACTGTGGAAAATCCAGTTGTATGGGAGATGCCACGCATCGGTTTTCTTTGTCTCCAGTTTTCATGAAGGTGTTAGGGTTTATTCTCATATAATTTTAACCAAATTTCAGTGGTCTACCTAAAGCACTTCCAGATATAGTGATAGTGAAAAATTCCATTTGTATGGGAGATACCACGCATCGTTTTTCTTTCTCTCCAAATGTCATGAAAGTGCTAGGGTTTATTCTCATATAATACTAACCAAATTTCAGTGGTCGACCTCAAGTACTTCCAGATATAGTGACTGTGGAAAATCCAGTTGTATGGGAGATGCCACGCATCGGTTTTCTTTGTCTCCAGTTTTCATGAAGGTGTTAGGGTTTATGCTCATATAATTTTAACCAAATTTCAGTGCTATACCTCAAGTACTTACAGATATATGGACTGCGAAAAATTCCAATTGTATGGGAGATGCCACGCGTGCTTTTCCTTTATCTCCAATTTTCATGAAGGTGTTAGGGTTTATTCTCATATAATTTTAACCAAATTTCAGTGCTATACCTCAAGTACTTCCAGATATAGTGACAGAGAAAAATTCTATTTGTATGGGAGATGCCACGCATCGTTTTTCTTTCTCTCCAAATGTCATGAAAGTGCTAGGGTTTATTCTCATATAATTCTAAACAAATTTCAGTGGTCTAAATTAAGTACCTACAGATATATGGACTGTGAAATATTCCATTTGTATGGGAGATGCCACGCATCGTTTTTCTTTGTCTCCAAATGTCAAGTGTTAGGGTTTATTCTCAGATAATTTTAACCAAATTTCAGTGCTATTCCTCAAGTACTTCCAGATATAGTGACAGTGAAAAATTCCATTTGTATGGGAGATGCCACACATCGTTTTTCTTTCTCTCCAAATGTCATGAAAGCGCTAAGGTTTATTCTCATATAATACTAACCAAATTTCAGTGGTCGACCTCAAGTACTTCCAGATATAGTGACTGTGGAAAATCCAGTTCTATGGGGGATGCCACGCATCGTTCTTCTTTCTCTCCAATTGTCATGAAAGTGCTAGGGTTTAATACAAGTAATATAATTTTAACCAAATTTCAGTGCTTTACCTCAAGTAATTCCAGATAGAGTGACTGCGAAAAATTCCAGTTGTTTTGGAGATGCCACGCATCGTTTTTCTTCCTCTTTAATTGTCATGAAAGCGCTAGGGTTTATTCTCATATAATTTTAACCAAATTTCAGTGGTCTAAATTAAGTACTTACAGATATATGTACTGTGAAATATTCCAGTTGTATGGGAGATGCCACGCATTCTTTTTCTTTGTCTCCAGTTTTCATGAGATGAAGTAACTCCAGATATAGTGACTGCGAAAAATTCCAGTTGTTTTGGAGATGCCACGCATCGTTTTTCTTTCTATCCAAATGTCAAGTGTTAGGGTTTATTCTCAGATAATTTTAACCAAATTTCAGTGCTATACCTCAAGTAATTCCAGATATAGTGACTGTGGAATGTATGGGGGATGCCACGCATCGTTCTTCTTTCTCTGCAATTGTCATGAAAGTGCTAGGGTTTAATACAAGTAATATAATTTTAACCAAATTTCAGTGCTATACCTCAAGTAATTCCAGATAGAGTGACTGCGAAAAATTCCAGTTGTTTTGGAGATGCCACGCATCGTTTTTCTTCCTCTTTAATTGTCATGAATGCGCTAGGGTTTATTCTCATATAATGTTAACCAAATTTCAGTGGTCTAAATTAAGTACTTACAGATATATGTACTGTGAAATATTCCAGTTGTATGGGAGATGCCACGCATTCTTTTTCTTTGTCTCCAGTTTTCATGAGATGAAGTAACTCCAGATATAGTGACAGTGAAAACTTTCTTTGTATGGGAGATGCCACGGATGGTTTTTCTTTCTCTCCAAATGTCATGAAAGCGCTAGGGTTTATTCTCATATAATACTAACCAAATTTCAGTGGTCTACCTCAAGTACTTTCAGATATAGTGACTGTGGAAAATCCAGTTGTAGGGGAGATGCCACGTTTTTCTTTCTCTCCAAACGTCATGAAAGTGCTAGGGTATATCTCATATAATTTTAACCAAATTTCAGTGCTATACCTCAAGTAATTCCAGATATAGTGACTGCGAAAAATTCCAGTTGTTTTGGAAATGCCACGCATCGTTTTTCTTTCTCCCCAAATGTCATGAAAGTGTTAGGGTTTATTCTCATATAATTTTAACCAAATTTCACTCTATACCTCCAGTACTTCCAGATATACATATGGACTGCGAAAAATTCCATTTGTATAGGAGATGCCAAGCATCGTTTTTGTTTCTCTCCAATTGTCATGAAAGTGCTAGGATTTATTCTCATATAATTTTAACAAAATTTCAGTGCTATACCTCAAATAATTCCAGATATATGGACTGTGAAAATTTCCAGTTGGTTTGGAGATGCCACGCATCCTTTTAATTTATCTCCAGTTTTCATCAAGGTGTTAGGGTTTATTCTCATATAATTTTAACCAAATTTCAGTGGTCTACCTCAAATAATTCCAGATATATGGACTGTGCAAATTTCCAGTTGGTTTGGAGATGCCACGCATCCTTTTAATTTATCTCCAGTTTTTATGAAGGTGTTAGGGTTTATTCTCATATAATTTTAACCAAATTTTAGTGGTCTACCTAAAGCACTTCCAGATATAGTGACTGTGGAAAATCCAGTTGTATGGGAGATGCCACGCATCGTTTTTCTTTCTCTCCAATTGTCATGAAAGTGCTAGGGTTTATTATAATATAATTTTAACCAAATTTCAGTGCTATACCGCAAGTGATTCCAGATATAGTGACTGCGAAAAATTCCAGTTGTTTTGGAGATGCCACGCATCCTTTTAATTTATCTCCAGTTTTCATGAAGGTGTAAGGGTTTATTCTCATATAATTTTAACCAAATTTCAGTGGTCTACCTAAAGCACTTCCAGATATAGTGACTGTGAAAAATTCCAGTTGTATGGGAGATGCCACGCATTCTTTTTCTTTGTCTCCAGTTTTCATGAAGGTGTTAGGGTTTATTCTCATATAATACTAACCAAATTTCAATGGTCTACCTCAAGAACTTCCAGATATAGTGACTGTAGAAAATCCAGTTGTATGGGAGATGCCACGCATCGTTTGTCTTTCTCTCCAATTGTCATGAAAGTGCTAGGGTTTATTATAATATAATTTTAAAAAAATTTCAGTGGTATAAATCAAGTACTTCCAGATATAGTAACTGTGGAAAAGCCAGTTGTATGGGAGATGCCACGCATCGTTTTTCTTTCTCTCCAATTGTCATGAAAGTGCTAGGGTTAATTATAATATAATTTTAACCAAATTTCAGTGGTCTACCTCAAGTACTTCCAGATATAGTGATAGTGAAACATTCCAATTGTATGGGAGATGCCACGCATCGTTTTTCCTTCTCTCCAAATGTCATGAAAGCGCTAGGGTTTATTCTCATATAATACTAACCAAATTTCAGTGGTCTACCTCAAGAACTTCCAGATATAGTGACTGTGGAAAATCCATTTGTATGGGAGATGCCAAGCATCGTTTTTCTTTCTCTCCAATTGTCATGAAAGTGCTAGGGTTTATTATAATATAATTTTAACCAAATTTCAGTGGTCTACCTCAAGTACTTCTAGATATAGTGATAGTGAAACATTCCAATTGTATGGGAGATGCCACGCATCGTTTTTCCTTCTCTCCAAATGTCATGAAAGCGCTAGGGTTTATTCTCATATAATACTAACCAAATTTCAGTGGTCTACCTCAAGAACTTCCAGATATAGTGACTGTGGAAAATCCAGTTGTATGGGAGATGCCACGCATCGTTTTTCTTTCTCTCCAATTGTCATGAAAGTGCTAGGGTTTATTATAATATAATTTTAACCAAATTTCAGTGGTCTACCTCAAGTACTTCCAGATATAGTGAAAGTGAAACATTCCATTTGTATGGGAGATGCCACGCATCGTTTTTCCTTCTCTCCAAATGTCATGAAAGCGCTAGGGTTTATTCTCATATAATACTAACCAAATTTCAGTGGTCTACCTCAAGAACTTCCAGATACAGTGACTGTGGAAAATGGGAGATGCCACGCATCGTTTTTCTTTCTCTCCAATTGTCATGAAAGTGCTAGGGTTTATTATAATATAATTTAAAAAAAATTTCAGTGGTCTACCTCAAGTACTTCCAGATATAGTGACTGTGGAAAAGCCAGTTGTATGGGAGATGCCACGCATCGTTTTTCTTTCTCTCCAATTGTCAAGAAAGTGCTAGGGTTTATTATAATATAATTTTAACCAAATTTCAGTGGTCTACCTCAAGTACTTCCAGATATAGTGATAGTGAAACATTCCATTTATATGGGAGATGCCACGCATCGTTTTTCTTTCTCTCCAATTCTCATGAATGTGTTAGGGTTTATTATAATATAATTTTAAAAAAATTTCAGTGGTCTACCTTAAGTACTTCCAGATATAGTGACTGTGGAAAAGCCAGTTGTATGGGAGATGCCACGCATCGTTTTTCTTTCTCTCCAATTGTCTTGAAAGTGCTAGGGTTTATTAAAATTTTAAAAAAATTTCAGTGGTCTACCTCAAGTACTTCCAGATATAGTGACTGTGGAAAAGCCAGTTGTATGGGAGATGCCACGCATCGTTTTTCTTTCTCTCCAATTGTCTTGAAAGTGCTAGGGTTTATTATAATATAATTTTAAAAAAATTTCAGTGGTCTACCTCAAGTACTTCCAGATATAGTGATTGTGGAAAAGCCAATTGTATGGGAGATGCCACGCATCGTTTTTCTTTCTCTCCAATTGTCTTGAAAGTGCTAGGGTTTATTATAATATAATTTTAAAAAAATTTCAGTGGTCTACCTCAAGTACTTCCAGATATAGTGACTGTGGAAAAGCCAGTTGTATGGGAGATGCCACGCATCGTTTTTCCTTCTCTCCAAATGTCATGAAAACGCTAGGGGTTATTCTCATATAATACTAACCAAATTTCAGTGGTCGACCTCAAGTACTTCCAGATATAGTGACTGTGGAAAATCCAGTTGTATGGGAGATGCCACGCATCGTTTTTCTTTGTCTCCAGTTTTCATGAAGGTGTTAGGGTTTATGCTCATATAATTTTGTTATGGTCTACTTCCAACTTATAGTCATTTTCCTTTATTGAGTTTGATTGGTATGACTCACTGCGGTTGGATAGGTGACAGTTTAGGTTCACCCTGCGGGTTGACATAAATCGATAGATTCTGGGAAGTGGCGTGATTCTTGCCGAGGTGGCAGCACCAAATGTTCCATAAAATGGAAAAAAGCACCAATAACGGAACTTTTAATTTCCAGACAAACAAGTGATTGGTGTGTTCTCGGTGTGGCCAGAAATAAATAGTAGGGTAAAACAGATTGCCCGAAAAATGACAAATTGAATTAAATGGGCATTTGATATTAAGTAAGTATTATGCTGGAAATTAATGTATACAAGTGGGTGACTAATCGAATAACTAAGGTAGGGAGACCCATGGGGGTCCCGTCCGGATTCCTGATACTGACGCAATTAACAACTGTCATATCACCAAAATAAAATGTAACAAAGGAAAAAGGGCACCAAAATATTGGTCAAATTGCAAAGCATCTTTAATGCTTCAATTACCCACCGACGCAAGCACGTAGTACGTGTCAGCTGACACGACCTGTCTTATGAGAGCGCCATGTAAGTGATTACTCAACGACGTACGTGTACGTGAACGTAACGTATAAATCAAACTACTTTTGATTTTTTACGTATGAACGTGTCAGCTGATTCCTTGCTCATACGACAGTGTTACGTACTCACATTTTCGTATGCTCTTTTTAGATCGTTTTTAGTTGTTTTACAAAAATACCTTTTCAATTATGGTAATAATATTGAAATAACCCAAAATAAATTTTGTTAAAAATTGATTTCAAATAAATTGACTAATTATTATTTTTTTATGTCAGTTTCGGTCTTATATACAATGAAAAATACTCGATTAAAATATACATGTTTTTGGTAGCATGCATGACAAGCGATCAATGGCAACATTGTATTAGATGTAAACAAAAGCAAATGGCTGATTTCTGCGTTAACATCACGGTCATAAAAGTTCGCCCAAAAGTACGTACGTACGTTATACGTACACGTACGTTACACGTCGGTGGGTAATTCAGCTATAATACTTCAATTACCCACCGACGCAAGCACGTAGTACGTGTCAGCTGACACGACCTGTCTTATGAGAGCGCCATGTAAGCGATTACTCAACGACGTACGTGTACGTGAACGTAACGTAGAAATCAAACTACTTTTGATTTTTTACGTATGAACGTGTCAGCTGATTCCTTGCTCATACGACAGTGTTGCCTACTCACATTTTCGTATGCTCTTTTTAGATCGTTTTTAGTTGTTTTACAAAAATACCTTTTCAATTATGGTAATAATATTGAAATAACCCAAAATAAATTTTGTTAAAAATTGATTTGAAATAAATTGACTAATTATTATTTTTTTATGTCAGTTTCGGTCTTATATACAATGAAAAATACTTAATTAAAATATACAGTGGCTCACAGCTTATTTTATGCAGAGCATATCTCAAACTTTGAGATGATATAACTAAGCGACTACTGGAAGTTAAGAAAAAATACTAGTATCTTTAAAAAGATGAAAAAAACTAGTTTAACAAAAAGACTTCATTTATTTTAAAAATTCAGTTTTACATTGCTTAAAAATGGAATACTGAAAATAGTACATATATTCTAGTCACAGCTTAATTTATGCAGGAACTTAAACATTTCAAACTTATATGCTAAACTATATTTTTCAGTTCTTTTAATATTTTGTATGATAACCTTTATTATCTACAACGGCTTTAAGACGATTCGGAACTGATGTTACAAGTTTTTTCGTTATATCCGGCGAAATTTTCTCCCATTCCGTCTTCAGAGCCTGTTTGAGGTCGTTTTTGTTAGAAATTTTATGCTTTCGGATACTTTTCTCCAATATGGACCATAAATTTTCAATAACATTTATGTCTGGCGACTGTGCAGGCGGTGCCATCAGGTGCGGACAGTTATATACATATCAAATAGGTTTGTACAATACCTGATTTGTGTTTCGGGTCATTATCCTGATAAAATCGAAAGTTTGACCTTATGCCCAGATCCTCGGCACTCTGCAACAAGTTATCTTTCAAAATCTGTAGGTAAGAAAATTTGTTCATTGTTGTGTCTATGAAAACCAGTCTCCCGGTACCAGCGGCCGACATGCAGCCCCAAACCATGACGCTACCACCTCCATGTTTCACCGTTGCTCTTAAGTTTTCTTTATTGAGCTCCGTATTTGGTTTTCGCCAAACATAGGACATTCCATCCGAGCCAAAGATGTTAAATTTTGATTCGTCCGAAAATATAACTGTATCCCAGAACTCTGGTGTCTTGGAAATATGTTCCCGGGCGAAGCTTAGTCTGCATTGCCTGTTTTTGGGGCTGATAAATGGCTTTTTGCGCGAAACTCGGCCATGAAGGTTATGTTGACGCAGGACACGACGAACACTTTCCGCACTACATTGTTTTCCGAGGTTATCCTTAACATCAGATGCCAATTTCGAAGCGGACAGCCTCGGATTTTCCTTTATTTTACGGACAATATATCGCTCGTCAGCGTCATTGAATATTTTGTTCGGTGCATCTCTACCTTTACTGAGTACACGATTCTCATGAACAAATCGCTCGATGATTTTCTGTACTGTGCTGGCCTTAATATTTGTCATTTCAGCAATTTTTCGTTGCGTGTGGCCATTTTTGAAATGATGAATAACCAATTCTCGTTGCTCCACCGTCGTGCGCGAACCCATTTTAATAATCACAGCTGGCGACAATTGCAGTAGCAAAATCAAACTAAAACTAAGCTTCACCACATTTCAGAAACAAACAAAAGATGAAAGAAAGAGAAATTACTGTTAAAATGCGCAGCGCTGCTGTACCGTTACGCACAGAAGTTCGTGAATAAAATAAGCTGTGACTAGAATTTATGCACTAATTTTCGTTTTCTAAGCTTTAAGCTATGTTAAAAATAAGTTTATAAATATTTGATTTGTTGTTGTTTAACTACATTATTTAATATTTTTAATGATACTAGTATTTTGTTTTAATTCCCAGTAGTCGCTTAGTTATATCACCTTAAAGTTGGAGATATGCGCTGCATAAAATAAGCTGTGAGCCACTGTACATGTTTTTGGTAGCATGCATGAAAAGCGATCAATGGCAACATTGTATTAGATGTAAACAAAAGCAAATGGCTGATTTCTGCGTTAACATCACGGGCATAAAAGTTCGCCCAAAAGTACGTACGTACGTTACACGTCGGTGGGTAATTCAGCTATAAGAATCAAGTTAACTATTTTCAAGGCGACAATATTAATTTATTATGCGCATGGTAACGAAGCGTAGATCGTCATAGTATTGTCAATGGCAGGGTCGGATGAGGAGCTTCATGTGTCTCCTATCCTAAAACCCAGTAACGTCGAGTTCCGCGGACCACCAAGGGAATACACCAAACATAAGTTCTAGAACCTTCCTTTTTTCGCGCGCCAACGAAAGCGTGCCTTTAGGGTTCGGACTTAGTTAAAATTGTAGTAATTTCAATACTAAATGCACTTTACACAAATCTACTACGCTTTATGTTCCCATTTAACATTACCATAACATGATTTTTTTTGTAGATAAGTTAAAATTTTCCCTGACTTCAAACTTTCTCGTAAAATAATTAAATATTGTCAATATTCTGTTACTTCCACTTTTGTTCCATACGTGAAAATCAACCTTTAATAAAACTAACTAAAGAACAAAATAGTAGTAGAAGTAAAAGTAATAAATTCCTTTTTTTAAAGCCTTAAAATAAAAGTGTAATTACCGAACTTTCAATTTTAAGCAATTTCTACGGGTCAAATCTCTTAAAATCTACTATCAGGAAGTAAAATCATATCTCCTACTTTAAATTTAATAACATATTGTGTTTTTTTTTGTTTCGGAATGAGTACTGTACTCTTACCAAATTTGGCAGTACAAAAAAACTCCCTAAAATAGTAACAAAAGTCCGAACCCTGATGGCAACCACCAATCGTGGTGTCCCACCTGGCAACGATCACGCCAAGTCAGACTGAATAACGGAATTTTTCCATTGCGCAGTCGTAGTTGCTTAAACAAATTTTCTCGATACCCTAATGGCTTCGCCGGCATTGACTGCCATTTCAAATGTGTTATGAAATTAAACGAGACGGTCGTGCCCCGTGAAGTTCAGCAGCGAGCAAATGTGGAAAAACTTGTGCACACTACCCAAGAAGGAAAATTGTGGTAAAACATTTTTAAACCTTAGTGTGCTAAATGAAGTGTTTGTGCGCGATTAACTATTTTACAAAACGTTTGCAAATATCAAACTTTAAAATAACTTACTTATTTAAATTGTTATTTGTTCGAACGATGTCGGGTAGACAAATATGAAAAATAGCAAAACGGAAATCATTGTTGCTAGTGAAGTGCTACATAATTTGCTTAAATTGAAGGAAATTTTCAAATACTGTGTATGATAATTGATCACAATTGTAAATGCAAATTTATGCGAAAAATATACGGATTTGAATGAATGCAATTGGAAAGTGCGAATTGAATTCAATTTAAAAGGAACAAAAACATAAGCCGAATCGAAATAAAAACGTCAAAATAACCTAAAAGAAAGCCAGATAGTATATCGTGGTGATATTTCCTCAAAACGCAAATTTTTCTTAACAACCATGATCGGAAATGCGAGCGATGCAGGTAAGTTTCAAAATTATTAGTTATATAATACATTTATATTGGCAGCTAGGTATCTTCTCAATATGTAAATATTTTGAAATCATTTTCAGGCAAACTATTATCGTTTTGTGAATGCGGTATGCATGTGCATTTGTATTTAAAATTATAAACTACAAAATTTTAGTGATTGTCAAAGCAATCTAGTAGCGATTTTCAATAATTAGGGTCCCAATGTATTTAATAAAAAATTTAAGGAATTTTTGAGTAAGAATTTACCAGCTGCCACAGGTATAAGAGTTTTCGACATCATCAGGAGTTTAGTGAATAACTTTAAAGGATCTATTTTTGTGTGTTGGAGCATCCGCTTCCATCGCACAGCATAAACGATCCTGAAATAGATAACTTGCTATAATAACCCCGGATGGTTATCAAACAAATTTATATTTGTGTCTCTGTGCAGGCTAGGGGTTAATAATATGGCCGAGGTAATACCAGTCGTAGAAGGGACGAAATTCTTACCACATACTTCTATATTAAATACAACCATACTTATGCTTCTCCATACTATTATAATTATTTTCAGAACGCAACAGCGCGCCATCAATGTCCAAAGGCGTATAAGCGCGCCACTACAACAGCACACCACCACCGCGCGCCACCATTTGAAGCACCACCATAACAGCGCGCCATCATCGCGCGCGCTACCCCCGCGCTCCACCATCGCAACGCACCAGATTGCGCCAACGCCATTACAACAGCGCGCCACTATCGCGTGCCACTATTCCGTACCACTATCGAGCGCCACATCGCGCGCCACCATTGCAACACCGACAACAACACCACCAGCAATAACAACAACGGGGGCCGCCTCATATAGGCCCGCCACAACAACAATAGTACCGTCCACAACGCGCACCAAAATCGCTCGCGCTATCTGCACAACGCGCGCCACCATACAATAACCACCAGCGCGCGCCGCCACCGTAACACCGCACAATCATCGCGCGCGACAACAACAACAAGGTAACAACAACAGCAACCGGTTGTAACACCGGCAGCAACAACCAACCACCAGCAGAGACAACAGCGAGGGCCGACGAATTATAGGCCCGCCGCACAAGCACAAATACCAACAACACCAACCACCAGCAGTGACGACAACAGCGAGGGCCGACGAATTATAGGCCCGCCGCACAAGCACAAATACCAACGACACCAACCACCAGCAGTGACAACAGCGAGGGCCGCCGTAACATAGGCCCGCCGCACAAGCACCAACAACAACAACAGTAGCGCCCCACCAGTGGCCTACGGACCAAATGGGTGAGAGCTAACCAATGTAGTTGTAGCTTTTCTTTTTTTTATATATACATATGTGCATTTAACTAAATAATTAGATAAGCTAAAATAGGGTTACTTAAAATGAAAAAAGAAAAAAAAACAATTTTCTAGGACTTGAATTAAATTAAAATTTCGCAAAATAGAATAAGAAATAGAAGACAACAATACGTAGAATAAAATAAAAATAAAAATTAAATTACGTAAAATTAAACAAATTTAAATACAGAAAAGAAAAAGACAAAAGAAAACTTACTAAAATGTAGAAATAGGAGATAGAGAAAAAAATGAAACAAGTGAGGAAAAATTTTTATAAAATAGAATTGAAATACAATACCTAAAACAAATTCTAAAATACATAAACTAAAATAGAATTATAAAATACAATAGGTAAAATTGGATAGAATAAAATACATAAAATAAAATATAATTAAAAATACCTTAAAATAAAATAAAATAATATTAAAACCTATTAAACTAAAATATAAAAAAATTTATTTAAGATACATAACATAAAATATAATTAAAAATACCCTAAAATGAAATAAGATGAATAACATAAATAAAATAAAACAAAAATTAAATAACTTAACTAAACCTATATTATTTAAACTACTAATAAATAAACGTTATTTGTAGTACAAACCAACCTCAAATTTAAAATACATGCAACAAAATACATGAAATTAAAATTAATATACATAAAATGAAATAGAATGAAATACATAAAATAAACATAAAATTTAGAATACCTAAAATTAAATAAATTTAAATACATAAAATAAAATAAATTTCATTAAATAGACAAAATTAAATACCTACAAATATATTCGAATAAAATAAACCAAATACATAAATAAATAAATACACAAACTACAACTATAACAAATTAAAGGCCGCCAATAAAATAACATAATAATAAATAATGGTTAAAATAACAATAATAAATAAATAACGAAATAACAATGTAACAATGAAATAATAGAAATAAGCAAACCAAAACCAAAATACATAAATAAGCAAGTTAGCTATAGTAAACAGAAAAGTTAGCTATAGTAAAAAGAAAAGTTAGCTATAGTAAAAAGAAAAGTTAGCTATAGTAACATAAATTTAATTAAAGAACACAATTTTAAAAAAATTAGAAATGTGATTTATAAAGAAGAGGATAGGGAAGAGGAAAAAGGAAAAAATTTATTGAAAGGTTATTTAACTAAATTTAAAATTAATATAAACAATTATTTTTAAATTAGGAGTTAAAATAATGAATTATAAATAAAGATTTGTAATTAAAATGGGAGTGCTGGCGTTCCACTTATTTTAGAAGGCAAATAGGTTTATAGGTAAGGGGCCATCGATTGAATTTTTTTGAATTTTTCGTTCCGCCCGTTTTTTTTTTGAATTTTGATTTAAAATTTTTGTTGCCCGTTTTCCTTTTGAGTTTTTTTTTAATTTTGAGTTTGAATTTGAATGTCAACGGTCTGTCCGTGGCATCCGGGTTGAACCGGATGTTGTTTTTAACGTTATTTTGACGCGGTTTTTGCGTTGATTTGGCATGATTTTGACCTTTTCTCTGTTTATGGCGCAGGACGGTAAGGTTGGCAAGAGCCCACCCCAGCCGACATGACTAGCCACAGTGCGACATTGATATCATGCCGACCGCCTTCCTTACTGTTCCATTTGAAGCGTAGCCATAACAGATGGCGCCCAACGTGGGACCCGAGACGCTGGCCTCGATGACTTTTCTGGTCGATTTGTGAGGTTTCACCATCTCGTATGTCCCAGGTAGGCAGGCCCAGTAGCCGCCACCTGCGTTGCGACGGGATGGTGGGACTGATCAAGTTGTCCGGATGGGTCTTCGGGTTCAGTAGCTGAGGGCTCCACGCGACTTCACGTCATGTCCACCGGAAGTTTTTGCATTTCACCCGGTGAGGTAGTGCTAAACGCACTTAGTTTTTTTGTAATATACATTTTTTTTTTTGTCCCGGGTCTGTTGTCCGATGTCGGCTTCGGGAAAATATATATGTCCGCTAAGTGGGGTTTAGTTTGTTTTAGGGATTTTTTTTCTTTACTTTTCGTTTTGCCGAACGTGTGTTTTGTTTTGTCTTTGTTTCTTTTGTATGCACTTTTTTTTTCTTTTGTAGGTATCTCCACTCCTCTAACCAGTCTCAGGTGGCAGCCTTCAGCAGCCCCTGCATTGCGGAAGGAGGAGTGGGGAACCGAATAACCCCCTTTTCAACTGCGCAAGTCTGGGGAAATGCGGCATCTAGCTGCATCCTTTCATTGCGGCGCAGCTGAGGAGGGGTAGAGTAAAGATTTTCAGTTTTTTTTTCATTTTCGGTCTACAGCAACCCGGCAAGTCTCAGGCGGCAGCCTTTAGCAGCCCCTGCATTGCGGTCGGGAGTGCTGGAGTCCAATTAAGTTTAAACTTTTCACCTGCGCATGTCTGGGGAAATGCGGCACCTAGCTGCATCCTTTCATTGCGGCGCAGGTGAGGAGAGGTAGAGTAAAGATTTTCAGTTTTTTTGTCATTTTCGGTATACAGCACCCCGGCAAGTCTCAGGCGGCAGCCTTTAGCAGCCCCTGCATTGCGGTCGGGAGTGCTGGAGCGATGACACCTGATAGGAGGATGGAAGGCGAGGATTGCGAAGCTGACCCGCAGATCGAGGCGTTGGAGTATCGGCGCAATAGAAAACCGGACTATTCAGGAATACAGTGTTGGAATTGTCAGGCCATGGGGCATTCATATATTTATTGTGAGGAACCTATTAGGAACCCTTTTTGCTTTAAGTGCGGGCATAGAGGCGTGTATACCCCAAAGTGTCCAAAGGACCATCGCCGGCAGGGAAACCAATATTCGAGCGAGAAGATGGGGGAAACTCGTTCGGTGCCATAGCCCCCATATCAGCCAGTGCCCAAGGAATCGCCTCGAGCGCTGAACCAAGTGGTAGGACCTTCGCGAGCAGTAAGTTCCATGGAAGTGGTGAACTTCCGAGGAGTAGTGCCACTCTTGCGACGGAACAACCCAACGTTATAGTAACTTTTCCTGATAGTTCAGATAACTCCAATAGCTCAGACTCAGATAGTCCAGGGCCGTCCTCTCATATTTCAAAGCAAGTTCACATTTTGAAAAGTCATAGTAGAGATGTTGCTTGTCAAGCGCATTTTCCACCTAGTTTGGAACAGAGGGTTACCAGTTACGAGCTAGTTAGGTCACGAATTTTCGAAAACAATCCAGAGTCATTTGTGTCAGATAATATTTTGAAGTGTAGGAAGAGATATAATAATCGAGTGCAGGAGCGTAAACTTTTGCAAAGCACCACCTTAGTTCTCACAGAGGATGAAAGGCCTCTGGTGCGAATAAAAATTGAAAACAGTTTTATAGTAGGCTTGCTGGACTCGGGTGCTAATGTCTCTATCCTCGGGAAGGACTGTGAAGAGTTTTTGGATTCGATTGGGCTTAAGTACCACCCACTACAGGCTTTTGTATACACGGCGGGTGGCGCCAAGCAGAAAATACTAGGTTCTGTTTCCTTACCTGTGACTTTTAAAAATATTACCAAGACAATACGTTTTTACCTTGTTCCTTCGCTTCTTCAAGAAGCGTATTTCGGAGTTGATTTTTGGAGAGCTTTCGCGTTAGCGCCTGCTATATTTCCTAGTGTAGCATGTCTAGAGATTAGCGAAGAGAAGGAACAAGGACATAATTTCCATGATTTAACAACAAAGCAGAAGGTCGAGTTGCAGAACGTAGTAGAGACGTTTCCGTCATTTGAGAAGTTAGGTCTGGGTCAAACAAAGCTAGTCGAACACCATATTGACACGGGCGACGCGGCTCCAAGCATTTCCCTCTTTCGCCACCGAGGCAAAGCGAAGCTTTTAGTGAGATAGATAGGCTGCTCGAAATGGGAGTTATCGAGGAATCGAACTCGCCGTGGTGTAGTCCTGTGGTGTTGGTCCAGAAACCAGGGAAGGTCCGGCTTTGTATTGATTCCAGAAAAGTCAACGCGGTTACTAAAAAGGACTCATACCCGTTGCCGCATATAGGTTGAAGGATACCCACTTCATCAGTGGTATCGACCTATCAGTGGTAGACCCAGGGAAGATAGAAGCAGTTAAAAGTTTTCCAATCCCGAAGTCTCCGCGGCAGGTGCGTAGGTTTGTAGGTATGGCGAATTGGTATAGGGCGTTTATTACAAATTTTGCTGATTTACCACGCCCTTTGACCGATTGCCTTCGGAAAAAGCTAGGTCCATTCAAACTTACCCCTGAGGCAATAGAGGCTTTCGAAAAGCTGAAGGTAGCCTTGAGCTCCGCTTGTGGCGGATGAGGAGGATTCGCTATGGCGGTTATGGTTACCGACTGGGTTGATGAAGGAGGCTATACGACTTGCGCATGATGCGAACAGGAGCTACCACGGAGGATGGCAGAAAACTTTAGAGCGCGTTCGGCAGAAATACTTCTGGCCAAGCCAAGCTAAGGACGTCCGGGAATAGGTACGCAAGTGCGACATTTGCAAAGCGGTTAAAGCAACAACTCAACAAGCCAGGCCACCCATAGCGAATACTTTTACTTCGGGGAGACCATTTCAGCGGTTCTACTGCGATTTCCTGGGGCCATATCCGAGATCGAAGCGTCGAAATCAATTCCTTTTCATTTTATTGGACCATTTTTCAAAGTATGTTTGGTTGAAGCCCATGCAGAGAGCGACGACGGTGAACGTTATGAATTACTTCACTTCTGAAATTTTTCCAACTGTAGGGGTCCCTCAGTATATCCACAGCGACAACGGTAAACAGTTTATCTCAAAGGATATGAAGCAATTTTTAGAAAGTTACGGGGTAACCCACATTAAGACAGGGCTATACTCACCGCAGGCTAACGCGTCGGAGCGCGTAAATAGGGAGATTGTTTCAAAAATAAGAGTTTTTCTGAAGGATAAACAGGATCATACTGACTGGGATAGGCATATACCCGAAATACTTTCAGTTTTAAGAAGTGACTTTCATACCTCAATTCAGTGCTCTCCATACTTTGCATTATACGGTCAGAACATGATTCAGCATGCATCGGCATACAACATCTATATATATAAAATTCAAATTATGTAAATATATATGTATGTATGTATGTAGGTATAGATCGACTTGCGTCCTAAACTTATAAACCGATCGTAACCAAATTTTACACACCCACTGTACATCTTCCAGGGATGGTCACAGGCTAAAAAATATTTTGATATATATAGGGGGCGTGGCACCTCCCATACAAATGGAATTTTCCATTGTCCGTATCTCCGGAAGTATTTATGTTAGACCATTGAAACTCGGTAAGGGGTTATATGGGATCGACCCCTACCACCTCCAAAACAACTGGGTATAACGAAAAAGTGGACGTGGCACCTCCCATACGAATGAAATACTTCTTAGTCGATATCTCTGGAACTGTTTAGGTTAGACCACTGAAATTTGGTGAGAGATTATATGAGATCGATCCCTACCACCTCCAAAACAACTGGGTATAACGAAAAAGTGGGCGTGGCACCTCCCATACGAATGAAATACTTCTTAGTCGATATCTCTGGAACTGTTTAGGTTAGACCACTGAAATTTGGTGAGAGATTATATGAGATCGATCCCTACCACCTCCAAAACAACTGGGTATAACGAAAAAGTGGGCGTGGCACCTCCCATACGAATGAAATACTTCTTAGTCGATATCTCTGGAACTGTTTAGGTTAGACCACTGAAATTTGGTGAGAGATTATATGCGATCGATCCCTACCACCACCAAAAAAAACTGGGGATAACGAAAAAGGGGGCGTGGCACCTCCCATACGAATGAAATACTTCTTAGTCGTATTCTTTGGAAGTATTTAGGTTAGACCACTGAAATTTGGTGAGAGATTATATGCAATCGATCCCTACCACCTCCAAAAAAACTGGTTATACCGACAAAGTGGGCGTGGCACCTCCCATACGAATGAAATACTTCTTAGTCGATATCTCTAGAACTATTTAGGTTAGACCACTGAAATTTGGTTAGGGGTTATATGGAATCGATCCCTACCACCTCCAAAAAAACTGGGGATAACGACGGTGTGGGCGTGGCACCTCCCATACGAATGAAATACTTCTTAGTCGATATCTCTGGAAGTATTTAGGTTAGACCACTGAAATTTGGTAAGGGGTTATATGGAATCGATCCCTACCACCTCCAAAAAAAACTGGGGATAACGACGGTGTGGGCGTGGCACCTCCCATACGAATGAAATACTTCTTAGTCGATATCTCTGGAAGTATTTAGGTTAGACCACTGAAATTTGGTAAGGGGTTATATGGAATCGATCCCTACCACCTCCAAAAAAAACTGGGGATAACGACAGTGTGGGAGTGGCACCTCCCATACGAATGAAATACTTCTTAGTCGATATCTCTGGAAGTATTTAGGTTAGATCATTGAAACTTGGTTAGGGGTTATATGGAATCGATCCCTACCACCTCCAAAAAAAATGGGGATAACGAAAAAGGGGGCGTGGCACCTCCCATACGAATGAAATACTTCTTAGTCGATATCTTTGGAAGTATTTAGGTTAGATCATTGAAACTTGGTTAGGGGTTATATGCAATCGATCCCTACCACCTCCAAAAAAAATGGGGATAACGAAAAAGGGGGCGTGGCACCTCCCATACGAATGAAATACTTCTTAGTCGATATCTCTGGAAGTATTTAGGTTAGATCATTGAAACTTGGTTAGGGGTTATATGGAATCGATCCCTACCACCTCCAAAAAAACTGGGGATAACGACAGTGTGGGCGTGGCACCTCCCACACAAATAAAATTTTTCATTGTCCGTATCTGTGGAAGTATTCGGGTTACACCACTGAAATTTGGTGAGGGGTTATACGAGATCGACCCGTGCCACCTCCAAAAAAATTGGGGTTAACGAAAATGGGGGCGTGGCACCTCCCATACTAATTTTTCAAGCTAAATATCTCCAAAAGTATTTAAGGCAGGAACCTGGAAATTGGTATAGAGCTAAATGATATCAAAACAATTTTCCCGCATAAAAGTGGGGTTATCGTAAAAGTGTTTAAAGTTAGGACCTGAAAATTGATCAGGAGATTAATGATATCAATAGTTCCCGTGTAGGAAAATTTTTTCGCTATTTACTTATGCTCCGGGACAGAAAACTAAAAATTTTGTGTATCGTGTAGCCTTAAACGGAATACTAAAATTTTATATTTTTGAAGTTGTATGCACAATGAAGTAGCTATATTTTATGTATATAAATATGAAATCTTAAAGTATATTATTGATTTTGAAAGGCCCCCTAACTACTTACATCCCGAGCAACGCCGGGTACCCTGCTAGTATTAGATAAACTCGGCGCTCTGGCGCAAGATGAAATCCCAATAGTAGCTAGTGGGGATAACGACAGTGTGGACGTGGCACCTCCCATACGAATGAAATACTTCTTAGTCGATATCTCTGGAAGTATTTAGGTTAGATCATTGAAACTTGGTTAGGGGTTATATGCAATCGATCCCTACCACCTCCAAAAAAAATGGGGATAACGAAAAAGGGGGCGTGGCACCTCCCATACGAATAAAATACTTCTTAGTCGATATCTTTGGAAGTATTTAGGTTAGACCACTGAAATTTGGTGAGAGATTATATGGAATCGATCCCTACCACCTCCAAAAAAACTGGGGATAACGACAGTGTGGGCGTGGCACCTCCCATACGAATGAAATACTTCTTAGTCGATATCTATGGAAGTATTTAGGTTAGATCATTGAAACTTGGTTAGGGGTTATATGGAATCGATCCCTACCACCTCCAAAAAAACTGGGGATAACGACAGTGTGGGCGTGGCACCTCCCACACAAATAAAATTTTTCATTGTCCGTATCTGTGGAAGTATTCGGGTTACACCACTGAAATTTGGTGAGGGGTTATACGAGATCGATCCGTACCACCTCCAAAAAAATTGGGGTTAACGAAAATGGGGGCGTGGCACCTCCCATACTAATTTTTCAAGCTAAATATCTCCAAAAGTATTTAAGGCAGGAACCTGGAAATTGGTATAGAGCTAAATGATATCAAAACAATTTTCGCGCATAAAAATGGGGTTATCGTAAAAGTATTTAAAGTTAGGACCTGAAAATTGATCAGGAGATTAATGATATCAATAGTTCCCGTGTACGAAAATTTTTTCGCTATTTACTTATGCTCCGGGACAGAAAACTAAAAATTTTGTGTATCGTGTAGCCTTAAACGGAATACTAAAATTTTATACATATTTTTGAAGTTGTATGCACAATGAAGTAGCTATATTTTATGTATATAAATATGAAATCTTAAAGTATATTATTGATTTTGAAAGGCCCCCTAACTACTTACATCCCGAGCAACGCCGGGTACCCTGCTAGTATTAGATAAAATCGGCGCTCTGGCGCAAGATGAAATCCCAATAGTAGCTAGTGGGGATAACGACAGTGTGGACGTGGCACCTCCCATACGAATGAAATACTTCTTAGTCGATATCTCTGGAAGTATTTAGGTTAGATCATTGAAACTTGGTTAGGGGTTATATGCAATCGATCCCTACCACCTCCAAAAAAAATGGGGATAACGAAAAAGGGGGCGTGGCACCTCCCATACGAATGAAATACTTCTTAGTCGATATCTTTGGAAGTATTTAGGTTAGACCACTGAAATTTGGTGAGAGATTATATGGAATCGATCCCTACCACCTCCAAAAATACTGGGGATTACGACAGTGTGGGCGTGGCACCTCCCATACGAATAAAATACTTCTTAGTCGATATCTCTGGAAGTATTTAGGTTAGATCATTGAAACTTGGTTAGGGGTTATATGGAATCGATCCCTACCACCTCCAAAAAAACTGGGGATAACGACAGTGTGGGCGTGGCACCTCCCACACAAATAAAATTTTTCGTTGTCCGTATCTGTGGAAGTATTCGGGTTACACCACTGAAATTTGGTCAGGGGTTATACGAGATCGATCCGTACCACCTCCAAAAAAATTGGGGTTAACGAAAATGGGGGCGTGGCACCTCCCATACTAATTTTTCAAGCTAAATATCTCCAAAAGTATTTAAGGCAGGAACCTGGAAATTGGTATAGAGCTAAATGATATCAAAACAATTTTCCCGCATAAAAGTGGGGTTATCGTAAAAGTGTTTAAAGTTAGGACCTGAAAATTGATCAGGAGCTTAATGATATCAATAGTTCCCGTGTAGGAAAATTTTTTCGCTATTTACTTATGCTCCGGGACAGAAAACTAAAAATTTTGTGTATCGTGTAGCCTTAAACGGAATGCTAAAATTTTATATTTTTGAAGTTGTATGCACAATGAAGTAGCTATATTTTATGTATATAAATATGAAATCTTAAAGTATATTATTGATTTTGAAAGGCCCCCTAACTACTTACATCCCGAGCAACGCCGGGTACCCTGCTAGTATTAGATAAACTCGGCGCTCTGGCGCAAGATGAAATCCCAATAGTAGCTAGGGCTGATAAATTGTCAAATGTTCGCGAGAAAATTCGTAGGAATTTAGACACGGCAAAGGATAGGGCAGTAAAAATATATAACAAATGCTCTAGACTGGTGAACTATAGGGAAGGTCAGGAGGTTTTTAGGAAAAATTTTGCTTTGAGTAACTTTAAACAAGGCATAAACGCTAAATTCCTGCCGAAATATCTTAAGTGTCGAGTCCGTCGAAAAATAGGCAATTCGTGGTATGTCTTAGAAGATCTGACGGGAAAATTGATAGGGCGTTTCCATGCTTCGGATATTCGTCCCCAATAACCAAATTTTAACATTTTTTCAATTTTTTTACCTTGCATTTAAATCTGGGCGTTTTGGCAGTCGGGGACAACTCGCCCAGTATTCCTCCCCGAGCATTGACCCAGAAGGGAGTCCACATGTGCTTCCACAGGGAGCAGTGGACAACCTGGCAATCCCGATAACCGGATTGTATTTCGGAGTTTTGACGAGTTCTCCATAATCAAAATGTCTACCGGATGAATACTTATCGAATATGAAACCCGCTTCTCCGGTTCTTTTTCTTTAACCTTCCGTGGGGGTGAAACCACTGGAACTATCTCTTTCGGAGTTTTGACGAGTTCTCCAATAACAAATGTCTACCGCCGCGAAGCATGTTAACTAAGAAACAAAATTAAATTCTCCGTTTTTCTCAAGCCTAACTTCTGTGGGGGCCAAACCACTATAAAAACTTCCCTTCGCCGCAATGCGTTTTGAACTACGAAACAAAATACTTCAAATTTATCTCCTTACTGGCGGATCTTCTGTGCCCGGCTAGCTCGTGGTAGAACTAGAGACTCTTATCTAGGAGTGAGTCGTGCCCCACGTTTCTTTTATTTTGTTTCGAAATGGCTTTCTTGCAAGTATACCTTTTTCCTGTTCGCTTCATTGACCGGTCTTCCAAGCGAAGCAGGTCTGTTATGGTCTACTTCCAACTTATAGTCATTTTCCTTTATTGAGTTTGATTGGTATGACTCACTGCGGTTGGATAGGTGACAGTTTAGGTTCACCCTGCGGTTTGACATAAATCGATAGATTCTGGGAAGTGGCGTGATTCTTGCCGAGGTGGCAGCACCAAATGTTCCATAAAATGGAAAAAAGCACCAATAACGGAACTTTTAATTTCCAGACAAACAAGTGATTGGTGTGTTCTCGGTGTGGCCAGAAATAAATAGTAGGGTAAACCAGATTGCCCGAAAAATGGCAAATTGAATTAAATGGGCATTTGATATTAAGTAAACAGCGCTTAATTTTTATGTTGGAAATTAATGTATACAAGTGGGTGACTAATCGAATAACTAAGGGAGGGAGACACATGGGGGTCCCGTCCGGATTGCTGATACTGACGCAATTAACAACTGTCATATCACCAAAATAAAATGTAACAAAGGAAAAAGGGCACCAAAATATTGGTCAAATTGCAAAGCATCTTTAAGAATCAAGTTAACTATTTTCAAGGCGGCAATATTAATTTATTATGCGCATGGTAACGAAGCGTAGATCGTCATAGTATTGTCAATGGCAGGGTCGGATGAGGAGCTTCATGTGTCTCCTATCCTAAAACCCAGTAACGTCGAGTTCCGCGGACCACCAAGGGAACACACCAAACATAAGTTCTAGAACCTTCCTTTTTTCGCGCGCCAACGAAAGCGTGCCTTTAGGGTTCGGACTTAGTTAAAATTGTAGTAATTTCAATACTAAATGCACTTTACACAAATCTACTACGCTTTATGTTCCCATTTAACATTACCATAACATGATTTTTTTTGTAGATAAGTTAAAATTTTCCCTGACTTCAAACTTTCTCGTAAAATAATTAAATATTGTCAATATTCTGTTACTTCCACTTTTGTTCCATACGTGAAAATCCACCTTTAATAAAACTAACTAAAGAACAAAATAGTAGTAGAAGTAAAAGTAATAAATTCCTTTTTTTTAAAGCCTTAAAATAAAAGTGTAATTACCGAACTTTCAATTTTAAGCAATTTCTACGGGTCAAATCTCTTAAAATCTACTATCAGGAAGTAAAATCATATCTCCTACTTTAAATTTAATAACATATTGTGTTTTTTTTTGTTTCGGAATGAGTACTGTACTCTTACCAAATTTGGCAGTACAAAAAAACTCCCTAAAATAGTAACAAAAGTCCGAACCCTGATGGCAACCACCAATCGTGGTGTCCCACCTGGCAACGATCACGCCAAGTCAGACTGAATAACGGAATTTTTCCATTGCGCAGTCGTAGTTGCTTAAACAAATTTTCTCGATACCCTAATGGCTTCGCCGGCATTGACTGCCATTTCAAATGTGTTATGAAATTAAACGAGACGGTCGTGCCCCGTGAAGTTCAGCAGCGAGCAAATGTGGAAAAACTTGTGCACACTACCCAAGAAGGAAAATTGTGGTAAAACATTTTTAAACCTTAGTGTGCTAAATGAAGTGTTTGTGCGCGATTAACTATTTTACAAAACGTTTGCAAATATCAAACTTTAAAATAACTTACTTATTTAAATTGTTATTTGTTCGAACGATGTCGGGTAGACAAATATGAAAAATAGCAAAACGGAAATCATTGTTGCTAGTGAAGTGCTACATAATTTGCTTAAATTGAAGGAAATTTTTAAATACTGTGTATGATAATTGATCACAATTGTAAATGCAAATTTATGCGAAAAATATACGGATTTGAATGAATGCAATTGGAAAGTGTGAATTGAATTCAATTTAAAAGGAACAAAAACATAAGCCGAATCGAAATAAAAACGTCAAAATAACCTAAAAGAAAGCCAGATAGTATATCGTGGTGATATTTCCTCAAAACGAAAATTTTTCTTAACAACCATGATCGGAAATGCGAGCGAAGCAGGTAAGTTTCAAAATTATTAGTTATATAATACATTTATATTGGCAGCTAGGTATCTTCTCAATATGTAAATATTTTGAAATCATTTTCAGGCAAACTATTATCGTTTTGTGAATGCGGTATGCATGTGCATTTGTATTTAAAATTATAAACTACAAAATTTTAGTGATTGTCAAAGCAATCTAGTAGCGATTTTCAATAATTAGGGTCCCAATGTATTTAATAAAAAATTTAAGGAATTTTTGAGTAAGAATTTACCAGCTGCCACAAGTATAACAGTTTTCGACATCATCAGGAGTTTAGTGAATAACTTTAAAGGATCTATTCTTGTGTGTTGGAACATCCGCTTCCATCGCACAGCATAAACGATCCTGAAATAGATAACTTGCTATAATAACCCCGGATGGTTATCAAACAAATTTATATTTGTGTCTCTGTGCAGGCTAGGGCCGACGAGTATAGGCCCGCCGCACAAGCACAAATACCAACAACACCAACCACCAGCAGTGACGACAACAGCGAGGGCCGACGAATTATAGGCCCGCCGCACAAGCACAAATACCAACGACACCAACCACCAGCAGTGACAACAGCGAGGGCCGCCGTAACATAGGCCCGCCGCACAAGCACCAACAACAACAACAGTAGCGCCCCACCAGTGGCCTACGGACCAAATGGGTGAGAGCTAACCAATGTAGTTGTAGCTTTTCTTTTTTTTATATATACATATGTGCATTTAACTAAATAATTAGATAAGCTAAAATAGGGTTACTTAAAATGAAAAAAGAAAAAAAACAATTTTCTAGGACTTGAATTAAATTAAAATTTCGCAAAATAGAATAAGAAATAGAAGACAACAATACGTAGAATAAAATAAAAATAAAAATTAAAATACGTAAAATTAAACAAATTTAAATACAGAAAAGAAAAAGACAAAAGAAAACTTACTAAAATGTAGAAATAGGAGATAGAGAAAAAAATGAAACAAGTGAGGAAAAATTTTTATAAAATAGAATTGAAATACAATACCTAAAACAAATTCTAAAATACATAAACTAAAATAGAATTATAAAATACAATAGGTAAAATTGGATAGAATAAAATACATAAAATAAAATATAATTAAAAATACCTTAAAATAAAATAAAATAAAATTAAAGCCTATTAAACTAAAATATAAAAAAATTTATTTAAGATACATAACATAAAATATAATTAAAAATACCCTAAAATGAAATAAGATGAATAACATAAATAAAATAAAAAAAAATTAGATAACTTAACTAAACCTAAATTATTTAAACTACTAATAAATAAACGTTATTTGTAGTACAAACCAACCTCAAATTTAAAATACATACAACAAAATACATGAAATTAAAATTAATATACATAAAATGAAATACATAAAATAAACATAAAATTTCGAATACCTAAAATTAAATAAATTTAAATACATAAAATAAAATAAATTTCATTAAATAGACAAAATTAAATACCTACAAATATATTCGAATAAAATAAACCAAATACATAAATAAATAAATACACAAACTACAACTATAACAAATTAAAGGCCGCCAATAAAATAACATAATAATAAATAATGGTTAAAATAACAATAATAAATAAATAACGAAATAACAATGTAACAATGAAATAATAGAAATAAGCAAACCAAAACCAAAATACATAAATAAGCAAGTTAGCTATAGTAAACAGAAAAGTTAGCTATAGTAAAAAGAAGAGTTAGCTATAGTAAAAAGAAAAGTTAGCTATAGTAACATAAATTTAATTAAAGAACACAATTTTAAAAAAATTAGAAATGTGATTTATAAAGAAGAGGATAGGGAAGAGGAAAAAGGAAAAAATTTATTGAAAGGTTATTTAACTAAATTTAAAATTAATATAAACAATTATTTTTAAATTAGGAGTTAAGATAATGAATTATAAATAAAGATTTGTAATTAAAATGGGAATGCTGGCGTTCCACTTATTTTAGAAGGCAAATAGGTTTATAGTTAAGGGGCCATCGATATTAGGTGCATAAATGGCCATGGATGAGGGTGGGCCAAGCACCGGGCGTCGCAACAACACCCGCGGCGCCCCCTTTATGTTCGGCCTTATTTTTCTTTGATTTATTGTTTATTTAATTTCTTTTTCAGCTGTGGTATTCGGTCGTTTCCGACTCGTTTGATTTTTCAGGTTTTTTTTTTTGTTTCAATTTACTGGCTTTTTTTGTTGCCAGGCGTTTTATTTAAATTTTGATTTGTTTTGGTTTCCGGTTGATTTTGAATTTTTCGTTCCGCCCGTTTTTTTTTTGAATTTTGATTTAAAATTTTTGTTGCCCGTTTTCCTTTTGAGTTTTTTTTTAATTTTGAGTTTGAATTTGAATGTCAACGGTCTGTCCGTGGCATCCGGGTTGAACCGGATGTTGTTTTTAACGTTATTTTGACGCGGTTTTTGCGTTTTTCCCCGCGTTTAAAAGGCATGATTTTGACCTTTTCTCTGTTTATGGCGCAGGACGGTAAGGTTGGCAAGAGCCCACCCCAGCCGACATGACTAGCCACAGTGCGACATTGATATCATGCCGACCGCCTTCCTTACTGCTCCATTTGAAGCGTAGCCATAACAATTTTAACCAAATTTCAGTGCCATACCTCAAGTACTTACAGATATATGGACTGTGAAAAATTCCAGTTGTATGGGAGATGCCACGCATCATTTTAATTTATCTCCAGTTTTCATGAAGGTGTTAGGGTTTATTCTCATATAATTTTAACCAAATTTCAGTGGTTTACCTAAAGCACTTCCAGGTATAGTGACTGTGAAAAATTCCAGTTGTATGGGAGATGCCACGCATCCTTTTAATTTATCTCCAGTTGTCATGAAGGTGTTAGGGTTTATTCTCATATAATTTTAACCAAATTTCAGTGGTCTACCTAAAGCACTTACAGATATATGGACTGTGCAAAATTCCAGTTGTATGGGAGATGCCACGCATCCTTTTAATTTATCTCCAGTTTTCATGAAGGTGTTAGGGTTTATTCTCATATAATTTTAACCAAATTTCAGTGGTCTACCTAAAGCACTTCCAGATATAGTGACTGTGAAAAATTTCATTTGTATGGGAGATACCCCGCGTCGTTTTCCTTTCTCTTTAATTGTCATGAAAGAGCTTTATAATATAATTTTAACCAAATTTCAGTGGTTTACCTAAAGTACTTCCAGATATAGTGACAGAGAAAAATTCTATTTGTATGGGAGATGCCAAGCATCGTTTTCCTTTCTCTCCAATTGTCATGAAAGCGCTAGGGTTTATTCTCATATGAGTTTAACCAAATTTCAGTGGTCTAAATTAAGTACTTACAGATATATGGACTGTGAAATATTCCATTTGTATGGGAGAAGCCACGCATCGGTTTTCTTTCTCTCCAAATGTCATGAAAGCGCTAGGGTTTATTCTCATATAATACTAACCAAATTTCAGTGGTCGACCTCAAGTACTTCCAGATATAGTGACTGTGGAAAATCCAGTTGTATGGGGGATGCCACGCATCGTTTTTCTTTCTCTCCAATTGTCATGAAAGTGCTAGGGTTTAATATAATATAATTTTAACCAAATTTCAGTGCTATACCTCAAGTAATTCCAGATATAGTGACTGCGAAATATTCCAGTTGTTTTGGAGATGCCAGGCATCGTTTTTCTTCCTCTTTAATTGTCATGAAAGCGCTAGGGTTTATGCTCATATAATTGTAACCAAATTTCAGTGCCATACCTCAAGTACTTACAGATATATGGACTGTGAAAAATTCCAGTTGTATGGGAGATGCCACGCATCATTTTAATTTATCTCCAGTTTTCATGAAGGTGTTGGGGTTTATTCTCATATAATTTTAACCAAATTTCAGTGGTCTACCTAAAGCACTTACAGATATATGGACTGTGCAAAATTCCAGTTGTATGGGAGATGCCACGCATCCTTTTAATTTATCTCCAGTTTTCATGAAGGTGTTAGGGTTTATTCTCATATAATTTTAACCAAATTTCAGTGGTCTACCTAAAGCACTTCCAGATATAGTGACTGTGAAAAATTTCATTTGTATGGGAGATGCCCCGCATCGTTTTCCTTTCTCTCCAATTGTCATGAAAGAGCTTTATAATATAATTTTAACCAAATTTCAGTGGTTTACCTAAAGTACTTCCAGATATAGTGACAGAGAAAAATTCTATTTGTATGGGAGATGTCAAGCATCGTTTTTCTTCCTCTCCAATTGTCATGAAAGCGCTAGGGTTTATTCTCATATGAGTTTAACCAAATTTCAGTGGTCTAAATTAAGTACTTACAGATATATGGACTGTGAAATATTCCATTTGTATGGGAGATGCCACGCATCGTTTTTCTTTCTCTCCAAATGTCATGAAAGCGCTAGGGTTTATTCTCATATAATACTAACCAAATTTCAGTGGTCGACCTCAAGTACTTCCAGATATAGTGACTGTGGAAAATCCAGTTGTATGGGAGATGCCACGCATCGTTTTTCTTTGTCTCCAGTTTTCATGAAGGTGTTAGGGTTTATGCTCATATAATTTTAACCAAATTTCAGTGCTATACCTCAAGTACTTACTGATATATGGACTGTGAAAAATTCCAGTTGTATGGGAGATGCCACGCATCGTTTTTCTTTCTTTCCAATTGTCATGAAAGCGCTAGGGTTTATTCTCATATAAGTTTAACCAAATTTCAGTGGTCTAAATTAAGTACTTACAGATATATGGACTGTGAAATATTCCATTTGTATGGGAGATGCCACGCATCGTTTTTCTTTCTCTCCAATTGAAAGCGCTAGGGTTTATTCTCATATGAGTTTAACCAAATTTCAGTGGTCTAAATTAAGTACTTACAGATATATCGACTGTGAAATATTCCATTTGTATGGGAGATGCCACGCATCGTTTTACTTTGTCTCCAGTTTTCATGAAGGTGTTAGGGTTTATGCTCATATAATTTTAACCAAATTTCAGTGCTATACCTCAAGTACTTACTGATATATGGACTGTGAAAAATTCCAGTTGTATGGGAGATGCCACGCATCGTTTTTCTTTCTCTCCAAATGTCATGAAAGCGCTAGGGTTTATGCTCATATAATACTAACCAAATTTCAATGGTCTACCTCAAGTACTTCCAGATATAGTGACTGTGGAAAATCCAGTTGTATGGGGGATGCCACGCATCGTTTTTCTTTCTCTCCAATTGTCGTGAAAGTGCTAGGGTTTAATATAATATAATTTTAACCAAATTTCAATGCTATACCTCAAGTAATTCCAGATATAGTGACTGCGAAAAATTCCAGTTGTTTTGGAGATGCCACGCATCGTTTTTCTTCCTCTTTAATTATCATTAAAGCGCTGGGTTTTATTCTCATATAATTTTAACCAAATTTCAGTGGTCTAAATTAAGTACTTACAGATATATGGACTGTGAAATATTCCAGTTGTATGGGAGATGCCACGCATCGTTTTTCTTTCTCTCCAAATGTCATAAAAGCGCTAGGGTTTATGCTCATATAATACTAACCAAATTTCAATGGTCTACCTCAAGTACTTCCAGATATAGTGACTGTGGAAAATCCAGTTGTATGGGGGATGCCACGCATCGTTTTTCTTTCTCTCCAATCGTCATGAAAGTGCTAGGGTTTAATATAATATAATTTTAACCAAATTTCAATGCTATACCTCAAGTAATTCCAGATATAGTGACTGCGAAATTCCAGTTGTTTTGGAGATGCCACGCATCGTTTTTCTTCCTCTTTAATTGTCATTAAAGCGCTGGGGTTTATTCTCATATAATTTTAACCAAATTTCAGTGGTCTAAATTAAGTACTTACAGATATATGGACTGTGAAATATTCCATTTGTATGGGAGATGCCACGCATTCTTTTTCTTTGTCTCCAGTTTTCATGAGATGAAGTAACCCAGATATAGTGACTGCGAAAAATTCCAGCTGTTTTGGAGATGCCACGCATCGATTTTCTTTCTATCCAAATGTCAAGTGATAGGGTTTATTCTCAGATAATTTTAACCAAATTTCAGTGCTATACCTCAAGTACTTCCAGATATAGTGACAGTGAAAAATTCCATTTGTATGGGAGATGCCACGCGTCGTTTTTCTTTCTCTCCAAATGTCATGAAAGCGCTAGGGTTTATTCTCATATAATACTAACCAAATTTCAGTGGTCTACCTCAAGTACTTCCAGATATAGTGACTGTGGAAAATCCAGTTGTATGGGAGATGCCACGCATCGTTTTTCTTTCTCTCCAAATGTCATGAAAGTGCTAGGGTATATCTCATATAATTTTAACCAAATTTCAGTGCTATACCTCAAGTAATTCCAGATATAGTGACTGCGAAAAATTCCAGTTGTTTTGGAAATGCCACGCATCGTTTTTCTTTCCCTCCAAATGTCATGAAAGTGTTAGGGTTTATTCTCATATAATTTTAACCAAATTTCACTGCTATACCTCCAGTACTTCCAGATATATGGACTGCTAAAAATTCCATTTGTATAGGAGATGCCAAGCATCGTTTTTGTTTCTCTCCAATTGTCATGAAAGTGCTAGGATTTATTCTCATATAATTTTAACAAAATTTCAGTGCTATACCTCAAATAATTCCAGATATATGGACTGTGAAAATTTCCAGTTGGTTTGGAGATGCCACGCATCCTTTTAATTTATCTCCAGTTTTTATGAAGGTGTTAGGGTTTATTCTCATATAATTTTAACCAAATTTTAGTGGTCTACCTAAAGCACTTCCAGATATAGTGACTGTGGAAAATCCAGTTGTATGGGAGATGCCACGCATCGTTTTTCTTTCTCTCCAATTGTCATGAAAGTGCTAGGGTTTATTATAATATAATTTTAACCAAATTTCAGTGCTATACCTCAAGTAATTCCAGATATAGTGACTGCGAAAAATTCCAGTTGTTTTGGAGATGCCACGCATCCTTTTTCTTTATCTCCAATTTTCATGAAGGTGTTATTGTTCATTCTCATATAATTTTAACCAAATTTCAGTGGTCTACCTAAAGCACTTCCAAATATAGTGACTGTGAAAAATTCCAGTTGTATGGGAGATGCCACGCATTCTTTTTCTTTGTCTCCAGTTTTCATGAAGGTGTTAGGGTTTCTTCTCATATAATTTTAACCACATTTCAGTGGTCTAAATTAAGTACTTACAGATGTATGGACTGTGAAATATTCCAGTTGTATGAGAAATGCCACGCACTCTTTTTCTTTGTCTCCAGTTTTCATGAAGGTGTTAGGGTTTATTCTCATATAATACTAACCAAATTTCAATGGTCTACCTCAAGAACTTCCAGATATAGTGACTGTGGAAAATCCAGTTGTATGGGAGATGCCACGCATCGTTTTTCTTTCTCCCCAATTGTCATGAAAGTGCTAGGGTTTATTATAATATAATTTTAAAAAAATTTCAGTGGTCTACCTCAAGTACTTCCAGATATAGTGACTGTGGAAAAGCCAGTAGTATGGGAGATGCCACGCATCGTTTTTCTTTCTCTCCAATTGTCATGAAAGTGCTAGGGTTTATTATAATATAATTTTAACCAAATTTCAGTGGTCTACCTCAAGTACTTCCAGATATAGTGATAGTGAAACATTCCATTTGTATGGGAGATGCCACGCATCGTTTTTCCTTCTCTCCAAATGTCATGAAAGCGCTAGGGTTTATTCTCATATAATACTAACCAAATTTCAGTGGTCTACCTCAAGAACTTCCAGATATAGTGACTGTGGAAAATCCAGTTGTATGGGAGATGCCACGCATCGTTTTTCTTTCTCTCCAATTGTCATGAAAGTGCTAGGGTTTATTGTAATATAATTTTAAAAAAATTTCAGTTTTCTACCTCAAGTACTTCCAGATATAGTGACTGTGGAAAAGCCAGTTGTATGGGAGAAGCCACGCATCGTTTTTCTTTCTCTCCAATTGTCATGAAAGTGCTAGGGTTTATTATAATATAATTTTAACCAAATTTCAGCGGTCTACCTCAAGTACTTCCAGATATAGTGATAGTGAAACATTCCATTTGTATGGGAGATGCCACGCATCAGTTTTCATGAAGGTGTTAGGGTTTATTCTCATATAATTTTAACCAAATTTCAGTGGTCTATCTAAAGCACTTCCAGATATAGTGACAGAGAAAAATTCTATTGGTATGGGAGATGCCACGCATCGTTTTTCTTTCTCTCCAAATGTCATGAAACTGCTAGGGTTTATTCTCATATAATTCTAAACAAATTTCAGTGCTATACCTCAAGTACCTACAGATATATGGACTGTGAAATATTCCAGTTGTATGGGAGATGCCACGCATTCTTTTTCTTTGTCTCCAAATGTCATGAAACTGCTAGGGTTTATTCTCATATAATTCTAAAAAATTTCAGTGCTATACCTCAAGTACTTACAGATATATGGACTGTGAAAAATTCAAGTTGTATGGGAGATGCCACGCATCGTTTTTCTTTCTCTCCAAATGTCATGAAAGTGCTAGGATTTATTCTCATATAATTCTAAACAAATTTCAGTGCTATACCTCAAGTACTTACAGATATATGGACTGTGAAATATTCCAGTTGTATGGGAGATGCCACGCATCGTTTTTCTTTCTCTCCAATTGTCATGAAAGTGCTAGGGTTTATTCTCATATAATTTTAACCAAATTTCAGTGGATTACCTAAAGTACTTCCAGATATAGTGACAGAGAAAAATTCTATTTGTATGGGAGATGCCACGCATCGTTTTTCTTTCTCTCCAAATGTCATGAAACTGCTAGGGTTTATTCTCATATAATTCTAAACAAATTTCAGTGGTCTAAATTAAGTACCTACAGATATATGGACTGTGAAATATTCCAGTTGTATGGGAGATGCCACGCATTCTTTTTCTTTGTCTCCAGTTTTCATGAAGGTGTTAGGGTTTATTCTCATGTAATTTTAACCAAATTTCAGTGCTATACCTCAAGTACTTACAGATATATGGACTGTGAAAAATTCCAGTTGTATGGGAGATGCCACGCATCGTTTTTCTTTCTCTCCAAATGTCATGAAAGTGCTAGGATTTATTCTCATATAATTTTAACAAAATTTCAGTGCTATACCTCAAATAATTCCAGATATATGGACTGTGAAAATTTCCAGTTGGTTTGGAGATGCCACGCATCCTTTTAATTTATCTCCAGTTTTCATGAAGGTGTTAAGGTTTATTCTCATATAATTTTAACCAAATTTCAGTGGTCTACCTAAAGCACTTCCAGATATAGTGACAGAGAAAAATTCTATTTGTATGGGAGATGCCACGCATCGTTTTTCTTTCTCTCCAAATGTCATGAAACTGCTAGGGTTTATTCTCATATAATTCTAAACAAATTTCAGTGGTCTAAATTAAGTACCTACACATATATGGACTGTGAAATATTCCAGTTGTATGGGAGATGCCACGCATTCTTTTTCTTTGTCTCCAAATGTCATGAAACTGCTAGGGTTTATTCTCATATAATTCTAAACAAATTTCAGTGCTATACCTCAAGTACTTACAGATATATGGACTGTGAAAAATTCAAGTTGTATGGGAGATGCCACGCATCAGTTTTCATGAAGGTGTTAGGGTTTATTCTCATATAATTTTAACCAAATTTCAGTGGTCTATCTAAAGCACTTCCAGATATAGTGACAGAGAAAAATTCTATTTGTATGGGAGATGCCACGCATCGTTTTTCTTTCTCTCCAAATGTCATGAAACTGCTAGGGTTTATTCTCATATAATTCTAAACAAATTTCAGTGGTCTAAATTAAGTACCTACAGATATATGGACTGTGAAATATTCCAGTTGTATGGGAGATGCCACGCATTCTTTTTCTTTGTCTCCAAATGTCATGAAACTGCTAGGGTTTATTCTCATATAATTCTAAACAAATTTCAGTGCTATACCTCAAGTACTTACAGATATATGGACTGTGAAAAATTCAAGTTGTATGGGAGATGCCACGCATCGTTTTTCTTTCTCTCCAAATGTCATGAAAGAGCTAGGATTTATTCTCATATAATTCTAAACAAATTTCAGTGCTATACCTCAAGTACTTACAGATATATGGACTGTGAAATATTCCAGTTGTATGGGAGATGCCACGCATCGTTTTTCTTTCTCTCCAATTGTCATGAAAGTGCTAGGGTTTATTGTAATATAATTTTAAAAAAATTTCAGTTTTCTACCTCAAGTACTTCCAGATATAGTGACTGTGGAAAAGCCAGTTGTATGGGAGATGCCACGCATAGTTTTTCTTTCTCTCCAAATGTCATGAAACTGCTAGGGTTTATTCTCATATAATTTTAAAAAAATTTCAGTGTTCTACCTCAAGTACTTCCAGATATAGTGACTGTGGAAAAGCCAGTTGTATGGGAGATGCCACGCATAGTTTTTCTTTCTCTCCAAATGTCATGAAACTGCTAGGGTTTATTCTCATATAATTCTAAACAAATTTCAGTGGTCTAAATTAAGTACCTACAGATATATGGACTGTGAAATATTCCAGTTGTATGGGAGATGCCACGCATTCTTTTTCTTTGTCTCCAGTTTTCATGAAGGTGTTAGGGTTTATTCTCATGTAATTTTAACCAAATTTCAATGCTATACCTCAAGTAATTCCAGATATAGTGACTGCGAAATTCCAGTTGTTTTGGAGATGCCACGCATCGTTTTTCTTCCTCTTTAATTGTCATTAAAGCGCTGGGGTTTATTCTCATATAATTTTAACCAAATTTCAGTGGTCTAAATTAAGTACTTACAGATATATGGACTGTGAAATATTCCATTTGTATGGGAGATGCCACGCATTCTTTTTCTTTGTCTCCAGTTTTCATGAGATGAAGTAACCCAGATATAGTGACTGCGAAAAATTCCAGCTGTTTTGGAGATGCCACGCATCGATTTTCTTTCTATCCAAATGTCAAGTGATAGGGTTTATTCTCAGATAATTTTAACCAAATTTCAGTGCTATACCTCAAGTACTTCCAGATATAGTGACAGTGAAAAATTCCATTTGTATGGGAGATGCCACGCGTCGTTTTTCTTTCTCTCCAAATGTCATGAAAGCGCTAGGGTTTATTCTCATATAATACTAACCAAATTTCAGTGGTCTACCTCAAGTACTTCCAGATATAGTGACTGTGGAAAATCCAGTTGTATGGGAGATGCCACGCATCGTTTTTCTTTCTCTCCAAATGTCATGAAAGTGCTAGGGTATATCTCATATAATTTTAACCAAATTTCAGTGCTATACCTCAAGTAATTCCAGATATAGTGACTGCGAAAAATTCCAGTTGTTTTGGAAATGCCACGCATCGTTTTTCTTTCCCTCCAAATGTCATGAAAGTGTTAGGGTTTATTCTCATATAATTTTAACCAAATTTCACTGCTATACCTCCAGTACTTCCAGATATATGGACTGCTAAAAATTCCATTTGTATAGGAGATGCCAAGCATCGTTTTTGTTTCTCTCCAATTGTCATGAAAGTGCTAGGATTTATTCTCATATAATTTTAACAAAATTTCAGTGCTATACCTCAAATAATTCCAGATATATGGACTGTGAAAATTTCCAGTTGGTTTGGAGATGCCACGCATCCTTTTAATTTATCTCCAGTTTTTATGAAGGTGTTAGGGTTTATTCTCATATAATTTTAACCAAATTTTAGTGGTCTACCTAAAGCACTTCCAGATATAGTGACTGTGGAAAATCCAGTTGTATGGGAGATGCCACGCATCGTTTTTCTTTCTCTCCAATTGTCATGAAAGTGCTAGGGTTTATTATAATATAATTTTAACCAAATTTCAGTGCTATACCTCAAGTAATTCCAGATATAGTGACTGCGAAAAATTCCAGTTGTTTTGGAGATGCCACGCATCCTTTTTCTTTATCTCCAATTTTCATGAAGGTGTTATTGTTCATTCTCATATAATTTTAACCAAATTTCAGTGGTCTACCTAAAGCACTTCCAAATATAGTGACTGTGAAAAATTCCAGTTGTATGGGAGATGCCACGCATTCTTTTTCTTTGTCTCCAGTTTTCATGAAGGTGTTAGGGTTTCTTCTCATATAATTTTAACCACATTTCAGTGGTCTAAATTAAGTACTTACAGATGTATGGACTGTGAAATATTCCAGTTGTATGAGAAATGCCACGCACTCTTTTTCTTTGTCTCCAGTTTTCATGAAGGTGTTAGGGTTTATTCTCATATAATACTAACCAAATTTCAATGGTCTACCTCAAGAACTTCCAGATATAGTGACTGTGGAAAATCCAGTTGTATGGGAGATGCCACGCATCGTTTTTCTTTCTCCCCAATTGTCATGAAAGTGCTAGGGTTTATTATAATATAATTTTAAAAAAATTTCAGTGGTCTACCTCAAGTACTTCCAGATATAGTGACTGTGGAAAAGCCAGTAGTATGGGAGATGCCACGCATCGTTTTTCTTTCTCTCCAATTGTCATGAAAGTGCTAGGGTTTATTATAATATAATTTTAACCAAATTTCAGTGGTCTACCTCAAGTACTTCCAGATATAGTGATAGTGAAACATTCCATTTGTATGGGAGATGCCACGCATCGTTTTTCCTTCTCTCCAAATGTCATGAAAGCGCTAGGGTTTATTCTCATATAATACTAACCAAATTTCAGTGGTCTACCTCAAGAACTTCCAGATATAGTGACTGTGGAAAATCCAGTTGTATGGGAGATGCCACGCATCGTTTTTCTTTCTCTCCAATTGTCATGAAAGTGCTAGGGTTTATTGTAATATAATTTTAAAAAAATTTCAGTTTTCTACCTCAAGTACTTCCAGATATAGTGACTGTGGAAAAGCCAGTTGTATGGGAGAAGCCACGCATCGTTTTTCTTTCTCTCCAATTGTCATGAAAGTGCTAGGGTTTATTATAATATAATTTTAACCAAATTTCAGCGGTCTACCTCAAGTACTTCCAGATATAGTGATAGTGAAACATTCCATTTGTATGGGAGATGCCACGCATCAGTTTTCATGAAGGTGTTAGGGTTTATTCTCATATAATTTTAACCAAATTTCAGTGGTCTATCTAAAGCACTTCCAGATATAGTGACAGAGAAAAATTCTATTGGTATGGGAGATGCCACGCATCGTTTTTCTTTCTCTCCAAATGTCATGAAACTGCTAGGGTTTATTCTCATATAATTCTAAACAAATTTCAGTGCTATACCTCAAGTACCTACAGATATATGGACTGTGAAATATTCCAGTTGTATGGGAGATGCCACGCATTCTTTTTCTTTGTCTCCAAATGTCATGAAACTGCTAGGGTTTATTCTCATATAATTCTAAAAAATTTCAGTGCTATACCTCAAGTACTTACAGATATATGGACTGTGAAAAATTCAAGTTGTATGGGAGATGCCACGCATCGTTTTTCTTTCTCTCCAAATGTCATGAAAGTGCTAGGATTTATTCTCATATAATTCTAAACAAATTTCAGTGCTATACCTCAAGTACTTACAGATATATGGACTGTGAAATATTCCAGTTGTATGGGAGATGCCACGCATCGTTTTTCTTTCTCTCCAATTGTCATGAAAGTGCTAGGGTTTATTCTCATATAATTTTAACCAAATTTCAGTGGATTACCTAAAGTACTTCCAGATATAGTGACAGAGAAAAATTCTATTTGTATGGGAGATGCCACGCATCGTTTTTCTTTCTCTCCAAATGTCATGAAACTGCTAGGGTTTATTCTCATATAATTCTAAACAAATTTCAGTGGTCTAAATTAAGTACCTACAGATATATGGACTGTGAAATATTCCAGTTGTATGGGAGATGCCACGCATTCTTTTTCTTTGTCTCCAGTTTTCATGAAGGTGTTAGGGTTTATTCTCATGTAATTTTAACCAAATTTCAGTGCTATACCTCAAGTACTTACAGATATATGGACTGTGAAAAATTCCAGTTGTATGGGAGATGCCACGCATCGTTTTTCTTTCTCTCCAAATGTCATGAAAGTGCTAGGATTTATTCTCATATAATTTTAACAAAATTTCAGTGCTATACCTCAAATAATTCCAGATATATGGACTGTGAAAATTTCCAGTTGGTTTGGAGATGCCACGCATCCTTTTAATTTATCTCCAGTTTTCATGAAGGTGTTAAGGTTTATTCTCATATAATTTTAACCAAATTTCAGTGGTCTACCTAAAGCACTTCCAGATATAGTGACAGAGAAAAATTCTATTTGTATGGGAGATGCCACGCATCGTTTTTCTTTCTCTCCAAATGTCATGAAACTGCTAGGGTTTATTCTCATATAATTCTAAACAAATTTCAGTGGTCTAAATTAAGTACCTACACATATATGGACTGTGAAATATTCCAGTTGTATGGGAGATGCCACGCATTCTTTTTCTTTGTCTCCAAATGTCATGAAACTGCTAGGGTTTATTCTCATATAATTCTAAACAAATTTCAGTGCTATACCTCAAGTACTTACAGATATATGGACTGTGAAAAATTCAAGTTGTATGGGAGATGCCACGCATCAGTTTTCATGAAGGTGTTAGGGTTTATTCTCATATAATTTTAACCAAATTTCAGTGGTCTATCTAAAGCACTTCCAGATATAGTGACAGAGAAAAATTCTATTTGTATGGGAGATGCCACGCATCGTTTTTCTTTCTCTCCAAATGTCATGAAACTGCTAGGGTTTATTCTCATATAATTCTAAACAAATTTCAGTGGTCTAAATTAAGTACCTACAGATATATGGACTGTGAAATATTCCAGTTGTATGGGAGATGCCACGCATTCTTTTTCTTTGTCTCCAAATGTCATGAAACTGCTAGGGTTTATTCTCATATAATTCTAAACAAATTTCAGTGCTATACCTCAAGTACTTACAGATATATGGACTGTGAAAAATTCAAGTTGTATGGGAGATGCCACGCATCGTTTTTCTTTCTCTCCAAATGTCATGAAAGTGCTAGGATTTATTCTCATATAATTCTAAACAAATTTCAGTGCTATACCTCAAGTACTTACAGATATATGGACTGTGAAATATTCCAGTTGTATGGGAGATGCCACGCATCGTTTTTCTTTCTCTCCAATTGTCATGAAAGTGCTAGGGTTTATTCTCATATAATTTTAACCAAATTTCAGTGGATTACCTAAAGTACTTCCAGATATAGTGACAGAGAAAAATTCTATTTGTATGGGAGATGCCACGCATCGTTTTTCTTTCTCTCCAAATGTCATGAAACTGCTAGGGTTTATTCTCATATAATTCTAAACAAATTTCAGTGGTCTAAATTAAGTACCTACAGATATATGGACTGTGAAATATTCCAGTTGTATGGGAGATGCCACGCATAGTTTTTCTTTCTCTCCAATTGTCATGAAAGTGCTAGGGTTTATTATAATATAATTTTAAAAAAATTTCAGTGGTCTACCTCAAGTACTTCCAGATATAGTGACTGTGGAAAAGCCAGTTGTATGGGAGATGCCACGCATCGTTTTTCTTTCTCTCCAATTGTCATGAAAGTGCTAGGGTTTATTATAATATAATTTTAACAAAATTTCAGTGCTATACCTCAAATAATTCCAGATATATGGACTGTGAAAATTTCCAGTTGGTTTGGAGATGCCACGCATCCTTTTATTTTGTCTCCAGTTTTCATGAAGGTGTTAGGGTTTATTCTCATATAATTTTAACCAAATTTCAGTGGTCTACCTAAAGCACTTCCAGATATAGTGACTGTGAAAAATTCCAGTTGTATGGGAGATGCCACGCATTCTTTTTCTTTGTCTCCTGTTTTCATGAAGGTGTTAGGGTTTATTCTCATATAATTTTAACCAAATTTCAGTGGTCTAAATTAAGTACTTACAGATATATGGACAGTGAAATATTCCATTTGTATGGGAGATGCCACGCATCGTTTTTCTTTCTCTCCAAATGTCATGAAAGCGCTAGGGTTTATTCTCATATAATACTAATCAAATTTCAGTGGTCTACCTCAAGTACTTCCAGATATAGTGACTGTGGAAAATCCAGTTGTATGGGAGATGCCACGCATCGTTTTTCTTTCTCTCCAATTGTCATGAAAGTGCTAGGGTTTATTATAATATAATTTTAACCAAATTTCAGTGCTATACCTCAAGTAATTCCAGATATAGTGACTGCGAAAAATTCCAGTTGTTTTGGAGATGCCACGCATCCTTTTTCTTTATCTCCAGTTTACATGACGGTGTTAGTTCTTACTCTCATATAATTTTAACCAAATTTCAATGGTCTACCTCAACTACTTCCAGATATATGGACTCTGAAAAATTCCAGTTGAATGGGAGATGCGTCGCATAGTTTTTCTTTCTCTCCAATTGTCATGAAAGT